>JAWQUS010000005.1:22425000-23025000 GCA_036365455.1 Macrosoma leucophasiata | reverse complement strand
TGCTGAATAATTTTATTTGGCAGCAGATAGATTTATTAAAACGATAGTGAAGAAGAAGAAAAAAAAATCTTTTTTCAGCATACACACAACAACTAAACAATAATAAAAATTAAAAACAAGTAAAAGAATTGTAATATGTTTGGTTGTGGGAAGCCAAAAAAACAGCACCTACCTCAGCTGATTGCTGCAACAGTGGCTGCAGCGCTGATATTCTGGTGGCTTCTAGTGGCATGACGAACTATAAGTCGCCAGGCAATGCCTGTTCCAAAAGAAAAAGCCAAAACTAGGTACTAAGGTACTACGTCTTACAGCACTGGCACTAGGTATTTGCTGCAGCTTTTTTACCAGTCATCTATGCTTATTTGCAGAAATGCAGGCTGGTGTGGGTGACATACTAACCTCCTACTTTTACTGCTTACTAAATAATTGTGTAATTACTGTTCTATATTATCCTATCGGACTATCCAGATTAACAGACAGCTTTAAACTCCATCCTGTTCCCATCGGCACTTCACTTTCACTCGTCTAATAAATTCGATCGGACATTCCGATTCGTCCATCACCCGAACTTAATACAGCGAAGGGACAAGTTGATAACGCATAATTATAATAAACATTAGCATCGTTCCCGGAACCAGGTCGTGAGTGTCATGACAAGTGGACAAGTAGACAAGTGGACTGGAGCTGATTAATTAATACATTTGTATGATTATCGCGTTTATCGTCTACTGCCTTCGATTTCTTCGGAACTGAGGTGACATAATGTTGACGTTAAACAATGGAATTATATCATAGATTTTTTCTTGCCGAGACGCATACAAATCATATTCATGGTAAGTAAATACTGTAAAGTTTGTAGTCTGTAGATACGAGCATAAAACTAGAGGTTTCATTGGAGACATAGAGTCGTTCTCAAAGCCTGAGTTGCACCACGGTATATGTTAAAGTTATTGTTTACATACAAATATCTTGCTGCAACCCCGGCTCTAGGGCACTACCTAGATCTTTTGTCTAGGAACTAGAAACAGTTGAACTACATTATTATCGTCAAACACATTATAATTAACTGATTAGTTAATGCACTGCGAATACTGAGGATTGATCTCACCAAACAAATGACGTTCTACCACCAGTTGAATTGAATAACTTTTCCTTGAGACTTTTATCCTGTACATAAAACTATACTACTTATATCGTTGTGAAAGATCTAATCAATCATCACTAAAACAATAGATATAAAATTTATCTATTATTTACTAAGTGACTGATTGACTAAGTGATTGAGTGGCTGAGAGATTGAAAAACAATTTACAGCCGAAATCACTGGTCGTAGAAAGCTAAAGCTAAAATTTGGCATGGGCCTTAAGCAATGTAGATGAGTATTAAGAAGGATATAGATAGATCGGCGTGCATGTATGAAGAGAATGATGAAGGTAGACGAGGCACGAGAGGTTTGTCAGAACCGGGATGTCTGGCGCTCTACACTCTCTGCCTACCCCGTTAGGGACCTGGCGTGAAGATACATACATACATACATATAGATAGATTTCTTGAATTTCTAACAGGAACACAATTTATGTGCGTGCGAAGTCGCCGTCAAAAACCAGTATAAGTATATTCATTGCGTCCTACTGAATTTATATTAGGCATTTACATATTCTCCAGTTGTAAGTAAACAGCCGTTGAATCATTTCCAAAAATCACTTCGGCACGTGCCACGTGGCAGATCCGAACACATTTCGTGGAACACAAGTCACGCGACAAATATACAAGTGAAGAAATTACAAATGAGCAGTGATTAGATGGTTGCTGTGTCCAGCTGTGGTCAGTTGATCATCTGTAAATATTTTTTTTGTTAGATTCGTCTCGCTGGCGTTTGTCACAAAACCGATTGTTACAAATGTACATCTATATGACTTTAAGATCGGAAACTAATTATATTGATGCTAAAAACTCATTGTTATTTTTATCTTGGAAAAAGTGTTATAGTACTTACTCAAGCAACGTTTCTTTATCAAAAAATTCTGAGACTGCTTGATAGATCAATCTGATGTAACAAAAATAATATGTATTGTTTATTTCCTAACTGTGCGTTTCTTACTGTTCTTGTACTATGCTTTTCATATTATCTGTTATATAAATACAGTGAAAAGAAGAAGAGTTTTAGGTAAAAAAAATCTGTACTTGAAATTACCTACTCTTTATAGGTAATCTTTTTAGTGAAACAGAACATATTTTGCTTTCTATTTCGAAACTGAGATAAGACAATAATTTAGACAAGTGCAGATCAATCACAAAATAAGAAAGGTAGCTAAAAATGGCTCCAAACGTAATATATAAAGCAAGAAAGGCAGCGGGCACACGATCGGCTTTCTCTCCGTACTTGGCCGCAGATTGGCAGATTATGATTTTATAACCATTCTGGATATTGCACTTCTGTAGCTTTCCTTGGCAGTATTTCTTCTCTAAGTGTAATATGATACCTTCTTTGGTATTCAGTACCTACTTGAAGGAATTAGGATAATAATGTACCTACTGCTTCGCTATACTTAATCGAATTATTTTCAATAATTTTCTTTAAACCATTCCAATAGTATGGTACTAAATACTCGTACAATAATGCGAGATGGGCACCAGCATCTCGTGATGAAACTATCGCCATTGCGCTCACCAAACCGCATACGTAGCGATTGTTACATATTTGTCGCACTACACTGTTGTTACTGTTGTTAGGTGTTTGGGGTAGGATTTTGGTGAAACTTTTTATCCCGAAAAAAATGTTCCTGTGGGCTGCCATGAGATGATTTGATGAGTTTCCACAAGTTACCCGAAAAGCGACCTACACGCGGGCGGAGCCGCGCGCAACCGCTAGTGATGATATAAGTGGGGCTTTACTTATATCATCACTTCAGCTAAGAAATGGCTGCGGGCGAAAAGCTTGTGTGTGTTGTTATCATAAGCTTGACAGGTGATACAAGCGTGGTGTCGAGGCATCTAACATGCTCTTAGTCAAATCTAAAAACTGCGGACATTTTTAGTTAAACTTAACGATTTTTAGTATCAACTGAGAACGATGTCGACATGCTTGTATGTAATGACAGTAATAAATAGATTTGACTTCGTTTACTATCTGCCCACCCCATAAGGAAACAGCATACCAAAACGACTCAGCATTCAAAACAAACACCTGACTCGGTCCTCGGCGAACATCCGATTAAATATGAAGATTAGGAACAATGATGGTTCATTACGCGCGATAAGCCGCGAGGTGCGCATACGCAATGCGTGTAGAGCGCGCAGGTGTTCGCCGAGAGTGCTTCCTTCCTCGAAACGGCTCCCCCCATCCCACTCCTCCGCACACCCCCACTGCCATTGTAATGAGCGCACGCGCACCTCATACATATAACGCACCATTATTTAAGTGACCACACGTCCTGCTTAAGACGGGATAGTCCTTCTGGTTAACCGTTCTGCTGTCCCAATAAAAGTGACACACCAGCATGCAGTTTACGTTGTTGGTAAGTACTGTAAGACATGTACTGACTGTAACTGTGAGACATAGTGCAAGAATAGTAACACGATAGTGCTGAACGCTACCATCTGTGCCCACGACCTTAAGCTACGATACTGGAACTCTATCAGTACCAGCCTAAACAGTAATCAACCTAAAGACAAAAAATATGGTGTTTTAACATCTCTAACAGTAGATGTCCCGCTTTATTGATCCTAATACATGGTCACGTGAACCATTATGTCTCCGTTTGATTTATAGATCGGCTTCTTCGTTCCGGTGTTGGGCAACAATAGGTATGCGGCATACGCGAGCCGCGTTACTCTGTTAGATCAGATCGAGAGATGATAAAATACTTATTTTTTTCGCAACGCATTAAATGGAACAGCCTTTGCTTGTGCAGCGGAGAGTGAAAGAGCACTCATTGTAGCGATATCATCGCTAGTGTTATACCTATTCACACGTAAAACTATTAACTCGTAGGTATATTGATTTAGATATTCTTGACATAGCTACATTAGCTACATTGTAGTAAAGACAAGTTAATTTTTATCGAGAAATGAAAAGAAGGTTTATATTAGAGAGTCAAGGAGCAACAGGTAACTATTGCTTAAACTGTAAACACATGAAACTATTTCCAGTTTCGTTTGAATGCAATATATGAATAGAGTTAAAAATTCAAATCATTTATTTCAAATTGGTCTACAAGGACACTTTTGCATTGTCGGGTTATAAGCTACCTAGAGAGAATGACTTATAATAATAATCCAATAGGTATAAATAAACACCAATTTAATAATAATATTTAACCTGTCAAGGAACGTAAGGCCACCGGCGCCCAGACACAATTGAATTTCAATTGTCATATTTTTCTCGTGTCTGGAGGGCTTAACCGATACGTGAATCATCAAATTATTCAATTCCTTCATAGAAGAAAATGAAGAATCTGTTCGTCATAATCATAGTCATTCACTTAGCAGAGTTCCAAGTGCAGGCACTACTGAGAAGAACTCCGCTACCGCACAAACTCAGCGTGTTGCTCTTTTTTCAAAACCTTAGATTTAATACAAATATTATTATATAGAATAAAGATAATGTGAACGTCCATGGCATATAAATATTTGCACCTGCTCATTAAACTGTTTTTTTTTCTGACAGTCAAGAAAAAACGGTAAATTAAAGGGTCAGGACCATATTGTAAGCATCTACCGTGGAATATAGATACGTACGTCTTAAAAAATATCTAATTTAATATGAGTATGTGTAGTGAACAGCGTAACATGAAAAGATTACTTATTAATGATAGCTTTCGAAAGCAAAACAATAAATTAATTAGATTAGTTTCATTAAACTCTGGGGATTAAGCTAGAACAGTGCCCAACATGTGAATTAGGTTTATCTTTGTCATGAAGTGGCAAAAAAACATACAGTTAACATTGATTGTAAGTCAATACGGTGGTCTGTAAACATCTACATAAAGCTAGAGATTTCAATTGAGGTGTGTTGCCATTTCCGAGGCCAACACTGTTATGATTGTGTCGGAAATTATAGCACCAAAAGAAGAAATCAAGTGAGCAAGACTTCCTAGCGCTAACACTAACCCCTTTATTCATAAACGTACATTAGATACGTTTTAGCTATAGAATTCTTTGTCTTTGTCAGTTGCATTGTCAAATGTGCGGGATAGAAAAGGGCAAAGCAGAGATTAGCAACACTTTAGCTAAAATACGTTTATGAATAAGGGGGCTAATCTATACACAAATAAATAAAATTGGAGTGCCTGTTTGTAATATTAAAAAAAACGCTTTTTACTAAATGCATATTATTATGTATGTGTACACGGTACAAATACCAAAACAACATTTTTTTTTAATTTTTGTCTCTGTTTGGCGGGGTTAAATTTTGACGGAACTTTCGCTGGCAGATGATGTAATAAGGAGTAACTTAGGCTACGTTTATACTAGATTAGCCCACGACTTCGTCCGGGTAGATACTGAACAATCATAAATGCTCACGCGGACGAAGTCGCGGGGACAGCCAGTAATTGATCATGACAATAGATTAGTGAAATGATGAAGACATTAGCGCAATTAGAGGTGTCAGAAGTGGGAGCGGTACCTACCTACCCGCTAACGGTCGTATCGATTGTTGTAGCGTAGGGAGCAACATTGTTGCAGCCGCCTTTACCTAGGCAGGTAATAGGGCAGACACGCGTATCCTACGTGCCTATACAGGAGGTTGTTCACGAATGGACAATCTTACAGGTCAAATTATAGTGTTCTACAATGTGAAGCTTACGGCTCATGCATGTTAGGTACCTAATATATAGGAGAATGTCTGTAAGGATGTATAACGTTTTTTGATATTTCACACAAAACCACTCTATTGATTTTGGTAAATCTTTTCAATAATATACTTGGAATCCTATTGCTCGTATTAAAGAGCGAGTACCTAACCAGTTCCGATTATATTGAAAACGATTTGGTACTTATTGTGTAGGTACTGCAATTCATCAGAAATTATTCACCTATACAAATAAATAAAATTGAAGTGTCTGTTCGTAATAAGTATAAAAATAACCGCTTTTACTAAATGCATTTGTTCGTAGGTATACACGGTACATATACCAAAACAACATTAACGACGATTTTTGTCTGTTTGTCTGTCTATTTGTTGGAGATAATCTCGGGAACGGCGGACTTTCAGTGGCAGATAGCTTATGTAATAAGGAGTAACTTTCGCAACTTTTATACTAGTTTTATGCCTACGACTTCGTCCAAGTAGATACTGAACAATCATAAAATCACGCGGACGAAGTCGCGGGCACAGCTAGTCTTATATAAAAATCTTCCCGAATCGAATCTACAAGTAGGTGCTTACTTACCGAATTTTAAGAGAATCAATTTAGAATACGAGCATTTTTTTTAATTAAAATTATGTTCACGGATTTATGATTGCCTGTCTATACTACATTTCTACGGCAGTCAATTGAGGTAGTTGCGAGTAATTTTCGTACTACCACAAAATACCAGCCCAAGGACGTCCTTGGCTTGTAGAGTGAGAGCTCTAGAGTTCCTGTGTACATGCGATGGGCCGGTAGTAGATTATAACTCCTAGTTTATTCAATCACAAGATCCGGAATACATTACTGCTTCCGAGCGCAGTGGCGGCACACCTGCAGCTATCAGTGCGTCGGTGGTTTACCACATCCTTCATTAAAATCATTGTCCGGCCTTGAACCCCATTTTAGAGGTACCCCATATTAAAGATTTACAAATGGCAAGTACCTACGTCTCATATCAGTTAAATGGAAAACTAGCTTTCAGGTAATTAATGACGGTAAATGAAGTCTTCTGCTCTTAGAGGTCTGCATAAAAGTTACAAAATGTCTCAAGGTAGGTATGTAGAAGCAGCCTTAGGCTTTGCCTTTTCTTTTTAAAAATGTTATATTGTCACTATTATGATTTAGGGATTAACGCCTTGGGTAGGCTTAGTTTCCGTTAAGTCATCACTATCTATTTATTCTAGATATCACCAACTCACTTTCCAAACTTTTTTACGTAGGCATAGCAAGATGTTGCTAGTTTATGTACAAAAATCTTGTAATAAATTTTATCATTGATCGTGATATGTCTCTCTTTAAGCTGAGACGTGATTGTCCCACGGTCCTGTTAGCTTATAAGGTTAATATTTCTAGATCACCTTATGACACATACTTGTTATGTACGATATGTCATATTCATGTTAAACGCAATATCTATAAATCTAACAAAGTAATGTACAGTTTATGTACACACGAGATAAGAACGAAATAAATTCAAATACAATGATATTTTGTCATTAGGCATGCGCGCGCGCTTCTCAGGCGCAGGTGTGCGGCGCGCGCGCAGAATTACAATCTCTCTTTGGCACACATTACCACGTGAGATATACAGCTCGAACAAACAATTTTAAACGTTATAATCTTCTTTATAAGGACTAGACTACCTGAAAAAATACGACCCAGTCAAATATTGATAACTTTGATCGGTCTTTACATACTATTATGATTTTTTATCGGCGTCCGTTCTCGATGCAATGCGTTGAATATGAAACGCGATCTGGTTCGGGTTTTTTTTCTTGCGGCCATTAGGTAGGTATGAGATGGACAATACACGCCACCTTATGTAGATGAGCTCTTACTTACAGCTCGGGCTCGGACATTAATAAATACTTTGGGATTCAACTTTTATTGCATTACTCGAATATTCATACCGACTTTATAAATTTGATAAATAAAAATAAGTACGTCTTTCTGATTTATCTACTTCATGAATATTTGACGAATTCCGATACTTAAGCTTCCCTTCATCACGTGAGACTTGAGACGTGAAATATGAATTAGGAATTGTATCTGCATAGCATATCGTTTTGAGGAAAATTGAGAGAAAAATAATATTTTAATTAATTTACTCGTATTAATGATACTTTGGAGTTGGACGTCTCATTGGACGTGCTTGTCATCCTAAACGGAAATACATTTCTGATTTTCTTTAAAGACATCTACGAGTATGTCTCTCGTCAGCACGGAATCCAATTCAAACCACGGCCCTTTGAATTAGTAGGCTTGACCCATATGCCTATGGGTCCAACATGTAGAGATAGCCTTTCCGCTTTTTCAAGAATTTTGATCTAATTTATTATGGTGATATTCGGCATTACTTGTATCAATATAATATTTGAAGCCATTGAAGATTTTGAAATGTGATGTTAACTTCGCCCTGTTGCTGTCTAGCCGGCTCTACCACCATTGTTTGATAGTAATACCTAAATTTCTTTATAAACGGAACTAAAGTCAAAACTGAAGGCGTAAGTAACGACGTGAAGCAGATTAGAGTCTGGCTGCGATCCAGCGTGGCGCGATTCATGGACCAGGCGGACCTCTCTTGAATAACAACTTAGAGAGTTTACAAAAAAGAAAGATGTAAAGAGGAATTAAACTTCAAGTGGGATTCGAAAAAACAATACAGTGAACATTCAATTACAAAATCACAATTTAAAAATAATCATGAATTGTAATAAATTTGCACGGGGCTAAGAGAGACTGGAGAATCTTAAATGCAAGTTTAAGGGTAGGTTATTAGGTATAACTTACATCACATTTCATAAGTCGACATCGACACACGAAATCATTTACGAGTTGTTTTATAACTTTTCCGTCACCGTAGCGAGGTACTGGGCGGACAAAATTTAAAGTATCGAGTCGCTGACTCAAAAAGAAAATATTCACAAACATCGATATCGATCGAGATAAGTATCGCAAAATTCGATCTCAATAACTTTTCAACGATCATCGATCTCAACACCACATTACCTAATCTACTTGTCGCTTAATGATAGTGATCAGCGTTATCGTGCTCCGGTCAGGTGGTAATATACGGACCTATAAATTCCGGTTCAGAGGCGTAAGAGCTTAGACTTCAGGAGTAGCAACGAAAATTGAAATTGAAATCTCTGGATTTTATGTAGATATGTTGGCTAAAAAGGTACGGTACTGTGACCGGCCGTAAATCGATAGGTCGACGTCGTCGCCGCAGCCGCCTGGCGTACAGTATACAACGCAAGCAGCACCCGGTCGGGCGACGACAATGCTTGCCAACATACATCACAGTTTACACTGGGAACCAATGTAGCGCTATTATCTGATTATGCTGTAGATTTTCATTTGACTTGGCTTAACTGCCTTTAACTAACTCGTCTACTAGTGTAAGTCACTTACACACACTTACAGTAGACTACTGCTATGGCCGATATTCATGGATCAAGAGTGATTGATATTGGTTTTCCATGTTTCTTTTTATGTAATAGTAAGGGGAAAAAAGCATGCAGTTCATGTAAGTGACAAGTGATAACTGCAGCCTGTACACATCTATACAACCGATCGTCAAATTGTAGACCTATGCATTAGGTCTGAGTTGTACCGTTATGAGACATCTTTCTATTGTGAAAAATCCTACTATTATCTTCTTCCGTAGACTTTGTTGTCCCAAATGAAGAGTTCTTCCTTAGCAGTATTTTTTTTTCATACGCTTACTCTCACAGCCCCACAGTAGGTATAAACCTGTGTCGTGGGTGCCGTTGTACACATACAACACATACACAAACACCCAGACCCGAAACAAATATCTGTAGGCCATACAAACATTTGTCCCGATGCGGGGATCGTACCCGCGACCCTTCGAATCAAACGGTCATCTCACACCGCTGGACTAACCGGGCCGTCAAAGCAGCAGCAGTAAGTAATCTTCTATCCCTAAGTAAGATACATAATTATCAGATATAAATAAAATTTCATTTTATACTGACTACTTCAATAAAGCTTCTTAGGTATAACTATAACGGACCTCAAGAGCGTAGACAACTACAATTACCGACCACATCACTAATAGTATAATCAATATTTCAGTGTCTTGGTTAGGTTAGGTTAGTGGTTATGTATAACGACTCAAAATTTGGTACGCAGGCTACGGAAACCACCCTTCTTTCAGACAGGCATTCTGTTTCTAACGGTACTGGTTTTGTAGGCGCGACAATCTCGTCGCAACAATACGCTCATATGAATACACCCATAGAAACACATTCACCACTAAAAGGGATCCCGCATAGCTCCCAAGCGGTATGTGGCTGTATGAGGTACTGCATAGGCTGCATAATAATTTACCTCTACGTGAAATGTAACTTTGCTTCATTAAGTACATAAAAAGACAAATAGTAAAAGCAGGGATTTATTAAAAACACTGCCCCCAGAGCTTTATAAGAGCAATATTCCATAAACTGTCGTATTTGCTCTTATCTGAGGGAGATGATTGTAATGGAAGGAGCACACCGGTGCGTGGCGGTAGGGGGGGGGGAGACGATGCGAGCGCTGATACCCGTATGGTAATATTTCGCGCGCTCGTGCCACCATGCCCAGCGCTTTAACAGGGCTGTCAGAGCTTATTTATTATTACCGACTAAAACCTGGAGGATACTTACCATTTAAAGGTTCTTTAAGACTGTTTTAAAAGGTAAAACAAAAGTGCACCTATGCCTCCATCGACACGAATAGGTTCATTCATTTAAATTCATTTCAAAATGAGATTGACGGTTCAAGCGTTTTATAGCTTTTCTAGTCCCGTATGGACTGAGATGACATTTGACTCACAGCAATTTCAAAATTAATGTAACCATATGAAACACAAGTCCCAAAGCCCCAATTTATTTGGTACTAGTTGACCCGGCATACTTCGTATTGCCTCTTGTCAAAGGTTTGATAGATACGGACTATTTGTATGGGAAAATGAAATTGTGGTTTATACTATTTTCCTTCAATTTCTACATATTTTCTTACCTTTTAAACCTTCCCTGGGCTTCCAGAAATCATTCCAAACCAAAATAAACCAAATCGGTAAACCCGTTCTCGAGTTATAACGAGACTAACGAACAGCAATTGATTTTTATTTAAATAGATTATTATAAACTTTTGTAAAGTTTCAGTCAATTATTGCCGGCCAAGTGCGAGTCGAACTCGTGCATGAAGGTTTCCGTACAAAAAATGCCATAAAAATTACGTTTGTTGGAAGGTAATCTAAACTGAAACTTGGACCCTTTAACATTTTCATTTTCTTATTTTTAGTAATTCATTTTGTCTTTATAGCGGTATCAAATTCATAATTTTTTCAAAATCAGAATACATAATTTGTGAAAATGTTAGCTTTCTAACTATCACTATTTATGAGATACAGGCTAGTGACGAACAGACGGACGGACGGACAGACAGACAGCGGAGGATTAGTAATCCGTAGGGTCTGTTTTTACCTTTTAGGTACGAAACCCCCTAACAGATAGAACTAAGATACAGAATAGCTTAAAATATTCGGTATGATTTTTTAAATTGACATAACTTTTTTATTTCTGGACCGATTCACATGAAACAAACACTAAATCTAAAGTGAAGCTTACCACAATATATATAAGAAAACCGCAAATATAATAAGCCGTTACTGATATTAGCGTGCACAAACACACAGACAAACAGACATTTTTCCGAGATAAAAAGTACCCAGTGTTGTGCGCCAAAGGTTAAAGTATAATCATACCAAGTTTCATTGTAATCGGACCGGTAGTTTTTATGTGATGCTTGAACAGACAGACAGACAGACAAAAAAAATTCTAATCACATATTTGGGTTCGGTATCGATCTAGTAACATCCCCTGGTATTTATTTTTTCAATATTTTTAATGTACGGAATTTGAACTTCTACAGTTTATTATATGTATAGATTAGAATACTGAGGATTGATTCGTGATAATGGCAAAGGTGTTGCATTAGCAACTGGTCTTTCAAATACCTATGGGCGACGCTAACTTCTTTCCATCTGATGATCTCACCACAAGATGCTAATGAGCAATCAGGAAAGCATTACTACGAGTGATACTTTGCTAAATTCCTTGACAACTCTGAATTGAACCTTTCACTTATTCCCGGTTTATATATTAATACTATCCAATTGAAGAAAGTAACTGCCTCAGTAAGTGCTGGTGGGAACTTTGTCAGCACCATCTTCCAAGCCCGGTGATGTGTAAAGGCGCAAGTCGCTTTTTAATATAACTACGAGTAACCAATCGAGTAATGAATCTGGAACTCTACCATCAGAATCAAAGGGTTTAATAAAATCGTTCCGAAGAAGACGATTTTATGGTATAAGAGATACGCAAGCTGAAAAATGTGATAGTAGTTCGCTTTCTTTAGGTGAAAATTAAAACTCACAACAATTTATTTCTCGCCTGTGTGGTCGCCGCGAGCCAACTTCACTCAGTAGCATTTAAGTTTTGCACGCACTGTACTTGAACGTAAATACGTTCAAGTACGGGTAAATACCCCTGCCTACCCTTTCAGACAACACGGGTGCGAAGTTACATTTGCGTAGGTAGCAGCCCTACACCTTAATTATATCATATCGCTCGCATCGAGCATCATAGTACCGCGGCGCCGTAAACGAGGCCAGTAAATCACGTGACGCCGGCGCCATAACTCACCGTACGTGACCCCTTCCGCACGTTCCTGTACTTACTTTGTGTATCGGAGATGCTGTTGATACAGATCTCCGGTTATGCAAACTGCGGATGGGTGGTGTGTATCTAGGTTTTAATTTTTATATGGGAAGTAGCAAGGCACCATGTCCGTCTACATAAAAAGCAAAAGTCTTAATACCTAGTTGGCACTCCAGAACATTAAAATATAGTAATTACACCGTGCAATACATAAAAAGTTTTTATAAATTGGACCAAAGATTTTAAAGACAACATTTCCGACAAAAATCAATAGGTAGTTGAGAACATAGAGCAACACGGGCCTCGCCCACGGTGGACCGGAGGGGAGTAGCCATATGCAGGCTTTCCCCTCAGTCAAAGTACAAGACCAAATGGTCCTATGCCTGTCGCCCAGATATTTAAATGTGTGCGTGAAATTGTATATGTATTTTGTTAAGGTCAAGGTGTGAGTTTCGTAGTAATAGACGATTTTTGTAGTGTGTGTCACACGCATTTCCCCCCGCAAAAAAAATACAGACTGTTTTGCATCGGTAATAGACGCTATGGTTACTCCCCTCCGGTCCGCCGCGGCCGGTGGGCCGCGTTGCTCCATGCTTGAGAGTATCGAATTTTTAAATATTTAGTTATGGTCCACTTTCTTTCTCCTCTTTGAATATCTTGTACCTATGTGTTTTTGTTCCTTCTCCTTTGTTTCCCTATTCACTGTCGCTTGCTTTTACAATTATCAAATTTTAATATAGGTTATTTTTAGTACCTAGAGTACCTATTGTAGGGTTGCCTGGAAGAAATCGCCCTTCTAGCGATAAGATCGCCCTTTGTTACATGTTACATAAACGTCTTCTTTACATAAGTAAATAACTTTTGGTGTTCAAGAAAGTGTTCTATTATTATCATTATCTGCAAGATGATTCGAGGTTCGAGTACCGAATCCTATCACCGGTACCGAGACTAGTGAGACTACTTACAACTATGTAGTTACTTAACCACAACCTCACAACTACTCTATGTAGGCATTATGTAGGTCTACCCAGCCAAGCCGGCCGTTCAAACTATTACTTATAGATTTACCCCCTTATTCATAAACGTACATTAGATACGTTTTAGCTATAGAATGCTTTGTCTTTGTCAGTTGCATTGTCAAATGTACAGGATAGAAAAAGACAAAGGAGAGATTAGCAACACTTTAGCTAAAATACGTTTATGAATAAGGGGGATAGGATAACACATAATAAGGCAATATGAAATAATTTACCAACTAGTAAGTACCTAAGTAGGTACAAATTATTATCTTAACTCCAATTTCTAGCAGTCGATATCGTCACGTATAACCTGTACGAAGGGCACTGACGTCATCGAGCGGTATCGCCCGATCGCGGTACGTGTAGCCGGAACGCGCGATACGATACCGCAGCGGAGCGCGATACGGCGATACCGATTACCGCCGCGCCGCTTCCCACGACACCGTTCGTGAATATTCATAATCAGATGCAATGCGGTGGAGTTGCGTGAGATTAACGCGAAAGCACGCTGCTTAGTAGTCTAAGAGCCAGCTGCAAGATCACTTCAAGTTCGATTTTATTTAACAACGTTATAAGCATAGAGTTTAAAAAATCATATGGAGTGATTTTGTTCGGCTAGCCATAAAACATTTGTATGTAGAGAATAGAGAATAGAGTATATACATATGGATTGTTTGATTAACAACATGAGTCAAACGAATGTGCCTCTTCCGGGTGAGTATCTCTCACTTTCCCTCTAGAGGGAAAGTGAGAGATACTCACCCAGGCGAGCTTTTAGAGTCGAGCAGCAATTTCTTTTAACGTAGAGGTAGGTAGCGGGTTGGGCACCAACCCGTGTCTCCACCAACCCGCATTGGAGCAGCGTGGTGGAGTAAGCTTCGGGCCTCCTCCCAAAAAGGGGAGAGATTCGTGCCCAGCAGTGGGACGTTTCAAAGGTTGCCATTATTACACATATTATATATAGCAGCCGGCTCTTGTGCTATAGGGAAAGCTGCGAAGGCGAGAACGTGTGACGGTGACACGTCCAGGTAATAAAGGCTTGTATTGGTATCAAGATGGTCAAGTTTGTTGTTGCTTTATTCATATTTTAAAACATTTCTTATTTACGCAATCTAAGTTCTCACACATTTAAATGTTTATGATTTGCTTTCGTTTGTTATCACTTTATTTTTTATTCCGCTACAATCAGCAATGACGGAGACAGTTTTAAGTTTTAATATCATTGCAAATAGAATTATTCTATCGTACCTTCGAACGAAAAACAATGTCGCTCACTCATCTTTTGTACAATTTCTAGTTCTGTATACGGAAAGATGTGTTTTGACGAAATGAACAAGTTCAACCGATTTTTTCTTCTGGCATAAAGACAAAAGTAGTCTAGTCACTTTAGCATAAAAAAGGGGTTAACCTCGGAATGAGAGGTAATAAGCTTAATATTATTTGTATACACTTTTTTTTTATGTTATGGAAGTGGCAAATAAGCATGCAGTTCACATTGATGTTAAGTGATAACTGCAGCCTATAGGCACCCACATAAAGACCAAGGTCAAAATGCAGATGCGTTACCACTCCTGAGGCCTGAGGTGTCACAAAAGTTCACAGTGTCACAAAAGCTGTCACAAAAGTCTCATAAAATCTCGTGTCTCTAGCGGAAGTTTCTCAAGAACAAAAATTATGCGCTTACAAAGTCGTGGCCATAAGGTAGTCGTCGGCGTTAGCTCGTAGAAATTCACCAAAGAATTTTTATAGCCGAAATTTTAAACCTGCAATATATATTTTGTAATAAAATTATCTGTTCTTACGTTTTCGCGAGCTGTACTCCTTTTATAAATATTTATCTCGCGCATATGAAAATATATTTTTTTAAATCGCTTTTTAGCTTCCCTGGTCCAGGGTAGACTAAAGTTACATTTGTCAGACATCACTTCGAAAATTATTCGCAGCTTCTGCCATCGATTTCATAAAAACGCCTTCAGTGGCGTTCATGATTGACGCAAAAACTTAAGTTTAATATGATTCATAACACGGTCATTTGAATCAACAAACCCGATGCTAATTCGTGTTTGTTAAAAGTATTCCTCTGTTAGTCCGAAAGTTAATTACAAGTCGTTAACATAGCCCCAAGTGCTCGCTAATTAGTTCACCCCACTAATGCACTGGTCTGCCCCGCTGCACAACGCTCGCTGCATTTCAAATACAGACATTATACGATATATCACTACTTAAATATTTTATTGTTTTTTGAAAGGATGTGTCGTAAAAATGACATTAAAAATATATTTTGGGTTAATTATTCATATCAAATTGCTTTGATGTATAAATTTGACTTGTTGAATAATTTATGCTTTTCCCATAATTTTAGTATCCCAAAGTTTTTATAGAGGACTCTAAATTTGATTCATCTCGATTTATTTAGGTTTTTCCTTAAGTTTCTCTATCTTAAGCATTGCAAATGTTTACGGTTAGTTAAACTGACTTAGGCCGACTGACTGAATGTCACTTGAGTTTAATTATTCGGTGGGCTATGTCGGTTACATTGGTTTTCATGCGGATCTCCTCATTTCTGATTTGATCTCGCAGAGAAACTCCGAGGATAGCTCTCTCCATAGCTCTACGGTGACCTTGGGACTTCTTATGAGGCCCATGATGAGCGACCACGTTTCAGTAGTTGTGCGTTGATTAGGAAAGAATGTGTCATAACCGCCACACTTGGGTAGCGGATTGGCGATCACAGTGGCAGTAAATTTTTACCGATACAGTTCGTGTTCGGTTGATTCACTGCTCTAGCGGAAGCATTCTTTTAGTGGGCAGTGGGTCGTCACGTCCCGACGCTTAAACAAATCTGAGTAATTGTCAGTGGAGCTCTATCATTATCTATATCGCTATACTTCGTTCATTCATATTCTATAGAAATATAAACAACTTAGAAACTCCACATCCACTATTTATGTAATTGCTATGAACTACGATCGCAAGCAACCTTCTATTCGATACAACAAAACAACTTCTATTGTATTTTATTGAAATGATATAATGTACAAAACTTATCAAATTAAATATCTAGAAACGGCAAAGGTTCCAGCGAGACGCAGTCTGACTGGAATACGAAGCGTATTTAATTAAAGCGAACAACACC
This sequence comes from Macrosoma leucophasiata, assembly GCA_036365455.1. NCBI lineage: Eukaryota > Metazoa > Arthropoda > Insecta > Lepidoptera > Hedylidae > Macrosoma > Macrosoma leucophasiata. The sequence goes on along the minus strand of JAWQUS010000005.1, from coordinate 23,008,262 downwards.
ACTGCGTTTATTCAAATCGCGATGATCCGTCACTCGTTAACTTATGGCCGGCCGTATATCACTACCGTGAAACTTTGAAGGTGAAGACTATCCACAAATAAATTATATACATCACTATTTTTGTTTGACGCTAGTTTACACATTTCCCTCTAAAGTAGCAATGGATGCTGTATAATGTAGAGTTTAAATTGTAACAAAGCGATCGCAATAAAAGCGCGCTCATCTCAGCGTGCCCACACCGGCATCATACATAGTGACCAGACATTATAAATGCGCGGCCAATCGAGATATAAGCGCAATAAAAAATGGCGTATTAGTGTCTGCATAATGTATACGCCACGAAATGGTTTGTAGATAGCAATCGTATGTTTCTGCTAATGCTGGAAGCAGGAGCGGCGCCCGTTTTTGTGAGGCCTGCCTTGTGAGGCGAGTGCAGTCACGGCTTGAAGCACGGTTCAAGGCAGGCCTTATCCAGGTCACGTATATGGTAATTCCACGGACTTTGTATGCAGAATCAATCAATTTGCCAAGATTATCTGTTGGTTGGCATTTGTGAATTAAGTCTACCTTTTGAATTATTAAATCTGATGATTGAAAAGATATGCTTAATCATAAACATGGAGTATGGATTATTGACTATTGAGTTACTTGCTTCTCACTAAAAGTGCCGATCTTAAGGATATGCCGAATTTGAGCGTGACAAGAGAAGAATATCCAATCAAATAAATATTACTAATATTTATTATTGAAAGGATACAAGTAGACCAAAATAGACCACCTTGACGAAATTGATCCAGCTTTTTGGTGGAATCAGCCAACGGAAGTTAAGGATGAAGAACGAACAATGGCTCCTTCGTCTGCTTAAATAATAAATGCCGCTAGAGCTGAGATCCTGGGTTCAATTTCCGGATCGGTAAATAGTTCAAAGTTCTTTTTCTCATTCTTGTGAATTTTACAGATGATATAAATATTGAGTTGCTACACTCAATATTTATATAATCTGTAAAATTCTGTAAAATAAATATTAGTAATATTTATTTGATTGGATATTCTTCTCTTGTCACGCTCAAATTCGGCATAACCTTAAGATCAGCACTTTTAGTGAGAAGCAAGGAACTCAATAGTCAATAATCCATGATACCCGTTGAGCTAATAAGTGATGTGTAGTTTAGACAAGACTCTTCACTTACTTAGTTTGGTAACTTGACATATTGTTGGTTACATATTAGCCTGATGAATGTTAACAAACTGACCTCTTTTACGTGGTTCAGTGGTTCCTATCCTACCTAAAAAAATGTATGTACAATATTGTCGCAGAGATATTAGTTATTCACAAACTGGAGAGGGTCTAACTAACCGACCATTTGTGAAAATATTAGTATGTACAGTTGACGAAACATTATATTGTTTTTTTTTTTTAATTTCATTATTTGGTCGCGTGCATGGGCAGTTCTACCTGTCTAGTTATTGAATAACCCAGAAATGTATACGAGACTTTACGTTTCTTTATGTTTATCGATATCCGTCAAAATAAGTACTTTATAACACTATAGACCCTTAAGAAGGCAGGCGCCACTCGCCAGGTGTGGGGTGCGCACGCGCAGCCGCGTCCTCGCCCGCGGCGCTGCTCCCGCGCACCACGCACGTCCCTCCACCGTCGTCGCCGTGGGACCAATACCTCGTATATCTGCTCACGGATGTTTTGTAAGCGACTGACATTATATTTGCACTGCTGACACATCCCGCAGGCGTTTTTGTTGGAGTAAAATAGGTTGGAGATCTTTTGCGTTCGTTGCTCAACGTTGACCCAATATTATGATATATTTTGAAATAACATTTTGACGACACCCCATACGCATCATGTCACTTTTGTCGGGTGCGGTTTGACAAGTGTTTAGCACGAGGATGTTGAACTGGATTTTGATAAGTTAAGTATTTTTTTAATGGAGTTCCAGTGGAGAAGCTCAATATCATCAGGAACCACTACATTCTCATTTGTCAAGGCTCTGGCGTTTGTGGCAATGACGCGAAACGGCTCAACTGATTTCAGAGTGTTAAAGCACCAGCGTTGAAAACTTTAGTCCTCTTTTAAATATCTTTAGGCTTGAGTATTAATTATTCACGTAATTTTTTTTTTATTTAATGATGGTGGCAGACTAGCCTATACAGTTTGCATAGATGTTAAGCGACGCCTGCAGCCTATAGACATCTACACAAAAACCAGGTCAAAATTCAGATAAGTACATTGTCATCCCCGTGTTGTAGATGTTTTGCCTCGGACGAACGGGGTACAAACGCAAATAACGGCGGGCCCATACATTACCATTTAACCGGAACGCGATAATCCTCAAAATTACCACTAAGCGGCAGATAGATTATGTAATGTGGTGGCCTATGCCATCGCGCTCCCTGTAGCTTTACCACTAATGTAAGTTTCGAATGATATGCATTAAAATATGGATTTAAACCTTTGTCCACTATGTTTATTTACATGTCGTGTGATCCTAACTAATTCATCAGTAGTAGTGCAGTGTCAAATAAACAAGTAGAGGACAAGTGGTTCAGGGGCGAGGTTCAAGGGCGAGCTGATTGAGTCATTAAGGCGGGCCGCCGACAAACGCTAGTTGTGCCGCACGTCGGCTTGGCGTCGCGCCATACGCATCTTTTCTCTTTTATTGTATGCGACGTAACAAGTGCTTAACACCAGGATATCTTACTGGATTTTGAAGTATTCGTTACAGGGCTATAGCCAGAGGCATAACAACTTAGGCCTCTAGAGTGGTAAAGCTTCTACGTTGAAATCTTTTGTTTCATGTACATGTTGATAGTATTATTTACCATCGTTTGCCATTTTATGACATAAAAATGAATGATAATTAAAACATGATATAGTACTCTATTGCTTCTATATGTTTGACTATCATAATTTCCTGTGTAGATATATTTTCTTTAAAAAAATATCTTCGGGCGACATTAACCTAAAATTATCAATACAAGACTACAAGAGTCCAATGGTGTATGACTACCGCTGTAGTGTATCGAAGGTGTGTGTGTGTACCTTCACGCCAAGTCCCTTATGAGGTCAGGTACCCCTCGTTCTTCTTCTCCCTTGATTCGAAGGTCGCAGCTTCGGTCCCCCACCGGGACTTGTCTCATAACACCTTAGTCCTCAGGAGATTTTGTTTCAAGACAATGTTGATAGGTATCACTTACCATGAATGTAAACTGTATGAGTCTCTATGTTTGTTTGCCAATTCATGACATAAAAAGTAGTACACAAAGGAGTTAGTAGGTTAGATTACTTTGCCGGCAACATTATTATGAACTTAATTAAGGTCAAAAAGAACGACCGGCGGATTACTTGTCTTAACAATTTTTGACTACAATGACATTTGAAAACGGCTCAAGTGCAGTGACGTCAGACATTAATTACCATGATTTAGGCATATTGCTTGTAGGCCATTATAATGAAGGGGATTAATTAAGAGCGACTTGACACATGGACGTCTACGTTTTAGGGACCATACACGCCTACACGACTTTAAGTCGAAGGCGATGAAGTTTAAACTTTTCATTAATAATTACTGGATGATAACAACTGCAGTAACGTTTTGCATTTCCTGATGGGGTTAGGGTTGGTAAATGATAATGGGCTTATTTCAATTAGGAAGATTCTTAAGAATGCCTCAAAAGGTGTAGAACTTACCGATTTTTGAATCGAAATCGAAAAGCCGGTAAGTTTGTTAAAATCTTGGCATCGTATGACATTCCAAAACTCAGAGTCTACGTTCCCGTTTTCCTCTTCGAGCAAATACAGATAAAAAAAAAACTATTTTTAAATCTTAACTGCGTCAAAATGCATTACACAGTTTTAAATATCAAGCGCATATAAATAAGAGCGTCAACATTTTTGTGTTTTGATTTGAAATAAAAAATGTATATATGAACATAATACCAAAATCTACAACGTTTTTGTTTTTGCACATACCTAGGCGGTTCATATCCATTCGGCACCAATTTACTTCACCTGGCAATTGCCGAGCGCAAAGGGCTCTCAGTCTAAATCTAAAAAATGATTATCAAATGATAGACGCACAAGTCACCCAGGCGTGTGCACTGGATAAGCCATGGTGTGTCATGGCGCAGCTAGAGCGGCGCAGGCGCAGGCGCCCGTCGCAATTGTCGGCTTCTTTCTTAATTCCCGCCACTCCGCACAATCGCCGCCGACAACCGACTCCGCTTCCGGTCCAATCACACTGCCCCAAATTATTTCGCATCTCATTTTCATCAATGTCATCAACAGTTTTATTATACTTTGAAGTATAAGGTACCTTCAAAGAAGAAGGTTTTCCTTCTATTACTGATCCATTGATGTAATGCAATTAACTTTTTGGAACATATTATGAGGGAGGAGACAGAGTTAATTAGAGGGCATTTCCACCCACCGCTTACGAAATATCATAGAAGCCTGGCTCTCAACCTGTTCCCGACTTGCCGTCTATCGACAGATGTAGAAGCGTTGCTGTCTCTGTGTGTTACCCGAATTTCTGGGAATCCAACTTGCGGAACTATTTGTGGAAGTTAGGCATCGATATCACATAACCTATCTGCTATGTTGTATAATGTTCAGGACTTCTGCGTTCACCTTGGATGGTAAAATACAAATGTTCAGATTTTATATCCATAATATCCCGGTCACTCGCAATGCTGAAAATTGACGTAAATTGAAGATGTTCTGGCAGCTAGATCTGACGCCGATAACCTAGGTCCACGTAGGGCTGCTTCAAACACTCTTTGACAAATTTTTTTCAGTGAATTCAATTTGCATCTTTTGTATTTCAGCTTGATTCAAAGAACCCTGATCCAATCCTTAGAATCCATAATAAAAGCATAGGTTATATTTTTTCAGATTACATAAAATGACAAACATGCATATTACATAGTTTACATCGATGCTATAACGATGGTGTTCTTATAAACATAAATCTAAAGGTCTCAATGTAGATACGTTGCCGCTCCTGGTGCCTTATCTGTATGTCATACCTAGCATTTACTCCTCGAGATCCGTTTAACCACAAATTGTCTGCATAGCATGTTTTTAAGAACTGAAAAGAACTTTGCTATTCAAGTTGTTACGAATAATTGGGAGCGAATCCCAGTTTCATAAATGTTATATTTATCGTTTATGAAACTCACGCAACAGTTATTTAAGCATAGATTTGTCAAATAAACACAGCCCTAAGTTTACCTCGTATACTCAACAATGCACTCCCAAAGGTCACGCAATATACAGAAAATAGATTTCGGTTCTATTGCTTAGATAGTGTCGCACAGATCGCAATTACATTCTCAATGTAAAAATCTAAGCAGTTTACTAACGATGTGCACGGACCTTGGTCTAGCCAAAAAATTAAACCTATTTCATTTATACCAACCATACAAGGATCATTTTCTAAAGATAACTTATCTTTGGTGAACCCGAAACGAAAAATGTCTTAGAGTGAGCTCCAAAGGTTCAGCTTGGAATGATATACATACCTATATATAAGTACATATTTATATATTTTTGGACGAATTTATGTAGGCAGGACGTCTCCAGGTGGCACTAGTCTATTTCACCGGGCAATCGGCAAGCGAAGAAGGCGCTCCTAAATAAAATACTGAAATCAGATACCAACACTACTTTGACGACCCAGTTGGTCCAACGGTGTGAGACGACCGCTTGATTCGATGGGTCGCGGGTTCGATCCCCGCACCGGGACAAATATTTGTATGGCCTATAGATATTTGTTTCGGGTCTAGGTGTTTGTGTATGTGATGTATGTGTACAACAGCACCCACGACACAGGTTCATACCTAATGTGGGGCTGTGAGTGTAAACGTATTAAAAAAAAAAACTTATATCAGATGTTTCATCACTCGTGATAATGAGATTGAGTGAATGACGACATCATAATTAAGTAATCGGGAAGCGAAGGATGTAAAATAACCTTGAAAATCATGTTATTCCACATACCACAGCCTTCGTTTCCCGATTCGCAATGTGCATATTATTCAAATATAAAATACAAAGTTGGATAACAATTGCAATGATAGCTGGTAAGTGTGGAAAGATGGGGATAGTAAAGTGACAATTACGGTCGCAGAAGCAGCGCCGTATGCGCGCATTGTATGCAAATGGGCCACTCTCGCGCGCTCCTCCTTTAGTAGAATGCAGTACGGTAAAGTGCCTTGTCACTGTCACCGACTGAAATATGCTGTCGCAAAATTGTCGTCAGGGAAGTCCTTGTACTGCAGCATTAGATGGTTTTATCAACTTTCATCCACCAGCGAAGTACCTCCCATGACGTGCCCGTTTGCACAAAGATTCAAACTAGGCCATTTTTTCGTGTTGGTGGTGGTGGCTGGCTGGCTTAGTGATAGCAGGTCATTATGTTATGGCGTAGCCTGACTCAGTGCAGATCTAGCCTCCGAAGTAGATTGTGGTCACGGTCCATCAAAAATACTTTCCAACAGTTTCCAAGTCATCTTATTTTGTAAATCTATCTCTATGACGACAATACATGCCAAACTGTACACACGAAATAGTAAATACGAAAGGGACTGTCACAATGGAACATCATTTCAGCCAAAAGACGTCCACTGCTGAACAAAGGCCTCCACCAAAGTATCCCACAACAAATAGTCCTACGCCGCTCTCATCCAGCGATTCCCCGCGACCTTCACCAGGTCGTCGGTCCATCTTGTGGGCGGCCTGCCTACGCTTCGTTTTCCGGTACGCGGTCGCCACTCAAGAACTGCTCTGCCTCAACGGCCATCAGTTCTTCGAGCTGAGTCTCGCTATTCAGTGAGCTATATCGGTAACTTTGGTTCTCATGCGGATCTCCTCATTTCTGATTCGATCTCGCAGAAAAACACTAAGCATACCACTCTCCATTGCTCTCTGAGTGATCTTGAGCCTTCTTATGAGGTCCATAGTAAGTGACCACGTTTCGCTCACAATGGATGCAAGTGGTTAAAAAGGCAATTCCAACTAACATCACCCCGCAGCACGAATGAAAAAAGGTAAGTCACCAACAAGGTGTACCTACGTGTTGTGTGACACCACCATTATTAATTAATCAGTCAATATACATATAATATCAGTTATGATACTTGTTACACTTGGAAGGGATGGCATGGAATTGCACACACCCTCAATCATAACGAACTATCAGGATCATGATTTTTAAATTCTCTAACTATACATAGCTATGAATTAGATTGATTAATGTTTATAACTCAAGTAAAGTATGACCAAATCGAAGCTGGCAATGGTTGAATATAATCTCAGAACCAATAAACAAGGTATTTACATTTGGCGTGGCTCGTTAGCTGTTAAACTGTAAATTAACCAGCACCGCACCGCTATCGGCCTCACAGCGGACCCGATCCAATATTCAGATAGAGGCATCTAATACTGGCTATTAAAATTACCCGCAAGGAATACTAAAAATTGATAAAAGCTTATATTCGAGGTATGAGCGCACGCGCAGCCGTGCCAATTACAGCTGCGGCCATCAGATAGCGCTAACAAGACGATGCGTATCTGTCGCCACCGCACCGCACGCCGCCCGCTCGTCCCCCGCACGACCCCCGCTCGCTCCCCGCCATACCCCCTCGCACCGCACATTCAAATTCCGATAGCAAATACTGTACACCCCCGCGACATCATTCCATGCGCATCTCCGCGAATTCCGCCCGTATGTAGCACTGTTTGGGTACAGAATCAGGTGCAGGCGCGCCCGTGCTCACTTTGCATGATGAACGCGCTGGCGTGAATTACGCGTCCGTAGGTCGTTATTGTTCGGCCACCGGTGAGCTACCACCGCTTCGGCTCACCTTAGCTCGTGAGACCGAGCAGTAAGGTCGAAGATGAGCTCGCGGTGCGGTATCGCCGAGTTGCGGGCTCGGTGGAATATTTCACGGCGATGGCGCGATAGAGGGCGATCGCGCGCGTGCGCCGCGATAGCGCTATCGCCTGACACCCAGCAGGAAGGCCGCGGCCGCTATGAATCAAGCGCGACAATGCTCCTGCGACAATAACTAGTTCCGTCGCAACAAAGGAGCGACGCCAATTGTATTCAATGTCCTAACATTTGTTTAGAGGATGAGTTGTGAGCTCGCGTAATCCGGCCCATCTCCGGCGCGGCTCCTTTGAATAATTCGCAGATGATTCCGCTAGATTTATGGTCCCTAACCATAGAGCGGCGCGCCCGGCGACAATTAAATAATTTGCGTACCGCCCGCACCGCCCGCTCCCACTTGTGGGTTTTATTCCCCTTCGCCTATTAAGGCGAATCCATTAGCTTTGGTGGTACGCGAGCAACCTATAATTTGAAGAGTCGTTTCAATTTCTTGTTTATTTTTTGCTTTATTATAATCGCGAAAGGTCCGATGCATCGATCTTCGAGCTCTATTTAAAATGAACTTTTATAGACTCGGATCGTGATTCTATTATAAACGCGATTATATTTCTAAGTATTTGGTGAAAGTTGAATTAAAAAAAGCACTGTGTTTAGCACTACTGAGAACATTGACAGAGTGGCGAGGTCTATAATTAGAAGTCTTGGCGCAAAGTGGATAACACAACGCGGACAATTACGTCCTTCCCACGGGCTCTGGCGGCAGCGACGATGGTGACGGTGACCACCAGCCGCCACCACCAATTGTATAATGGGGCAATTGACGGCCGTGAGAACCGAACAAACACACACGGCTAACGATCGACGATTATCGCGCGATTGCTTGCGGCTGCGCATCCACATTGTCAATTTTATGGTGTAAGTACAAATATTAATTAAGCAATTTATAACTCGGCTTACTGTTTTTCTTCAAAGTGGGTGTATATTTTGGTGTTTATCGCTTAAGCGGACCAAAACGACTGATGGGGTTTATGACAGGCGCTGTATTCACATATTTTATTTATTGGGGTTTTGTTACAGGTTTTATACGTTAAGGTCAAGTGAGTCCTGTATTGATATTTCTTATGCTGTCCTCGTACCTTACGTATTAACTGGGCAAATTTGGGTTTGCACAAGTAAAACATAGCGTGCGTGGTCACAATTTTTGCGCAAACTAATATAGATAACAACTGTCATTGTTGGTTTGCGCAGGCTTAAATTTGTGCAAATAAAACATAATTTGTGTGACCGGCATTAGTCATATAATTAAATCAGATTTAAACCGACGTGACGGTGAGTTCCTACAGAAATCTTTAAAATGATTGTGGGAGTCTGATTACACCTAATTATTTTCCACGTAAGCAATTTTCATAATTTGTATGAGGTAGGTATATCTCTGTAGTCTAGTGGTAAGTTCTCATGCGCTCGCCTCGCATGATCAGTAGAGTCTCAGAGACAGAGCTCAACAACGTTGTCAAATAATTTGCCGCTAATGGTAGCTTTCAGCATTTCCATGTTCTGATCCAGTAATTTTTGTGACGGCCAAAGATCAACGATATATATAAATCTGCATAGGGGAAGGCGTGAAGTTACTACACTAAGTGATTATCCAAATGATGACGCACTATAACATTGACCCACTAACATACAATTAAATAGGTCACATTTCCGATACTTTGAATTGTATGAAGGACAAGCCCAAAGAACGACAACCAATTATAGTTCTGAGGGACGAGAATTTCATAAGTCATATTAGATAAGTAAAAGTGACAGCAGACGTCAAATGTGTCACGCTAGTTAATTAACAGGTGGCGCGCAGGTCGGGCGGCGCGGGGTCGTCGACCGCGGCCTCACTCCACACACACATACACCTCTCTGTGTCGCAAGCGCAACAATACAATTTTAAACCAACTTCAAAAAGTGGTGGTAGAGTTCCAGTGTAGGAGCTCGAAGGCGTAGGCACCATCGCATTACCTAGGTAATCTATCGGCCACCAAATGGTAGTGTTCATCGCTATCGTGTTCCGACTAGATGGTAATGTATTGTCCCGTAATAACTATCACAGAGACATAACAACTAAGGTTTCAGAGGTGGCAACGCATCTGCATTTTGACCTCTGGTCTTTGTGTGACATCGTTGTGAACTGCATTTTTGTTTGCCACCTTCATGAAATAGAAAAAGTGATAGATGTCCGTGATCACAAAATTGCTAATTTCTTATTTCACGCAGGTGGCGAACACGTATCTATAAGTTAATCTAAATTGTTAATTGAATAACGTAGCTTATAGCCAAAAGTGAAAACAGTGGTACCAACGTATTATGTCTAATATTAGATATTTCGTAGGCCCATAAGGGCACAAGCCCCTGTGTCTATAATTACGGGCCGTACCTTACCGTCCGACCGAAAGCAAGCAGGAAGGCAGACCTAATTGTACATAATTAGGTATTAAATTAAATATCATAGCGGTGTGTACGGGTTGGAACTCCGCAACAAAAGCTCATTTAGTTTAAGTAGAAGGCATAGAATTATAACGCTCTATGGTAGAAGGTACCAATAATGTCGCTTTATCATAGAATGAAACTGTCCACATGATAACCTTGATTCTTGAAGGCCTATCATACAAATAAAGCCGAAATGTTCTCCAGCCCAAATCTCAATCTCATGGAGGTCACGCAGAGGGCTGAGGCACCTGTGCTCGATGTTTTCCTGCGAGTTCGAAATGTGGAGATCCGCATGAGAACTCTAAAGTAGTAGCCGACATAAGGCATCGAATAGCGAAACACAAGTAAGTGGCAGCGGGTAAGACACGTTAATTCGAAGAACCAACGGCCTTTGGGGCAAAAGAGTACCGGAAGACGAAGCATAGGTAGATCCCCTCGAGGTGGACCGGTGAACATCGCGGCACAGGATCGTTCATACACATAGCAGTACACGTCTTTCAGCTGAAATTATAATGATGAATGATGAGTGGAAAAGTACTTGGGTCATCACCTCTGGATGTCAGTGTTGTTTACATAATTTTAAGTAACGTAGATAGCAAGACATTTCAATAATATCTGTGTATCTATCTATAAAATAATTGATCTAACTTTACTTTAAAAAGCCATGAATCAAACTTTTGAGTCACTTTTCACACAAGACTTTGGAGTCCCAAAATTGAAACCCTATATTCTAAAAAAATTGGTAGTATTAGGTATCTGCGACTCTTCCGCATCAATAAAGCATGCATAAAAAAGTTTTGCATCAAGATAAAAACTTCTAGACCTTCAAACGAACAATGTTTTATAATTCACGAAAATGATAAATTCTCATCACTAGGTGAGCGCGCTGCTCTTATCTCCGATGACTTACGATTAGTAAATTGGCGGGCGAGCAACCCGCGATCCGTTTTCTAATAAATTTAGTTCGCTCCGTGCGGAATGACCGCACCGACCGCACCGATCCGCGATGCGATATTGCCGCACCGATACTGGTCGGCTATACTCGTTCACACGATTAATGAACACGCAAAAACTCGCGATATCTAATACCGTTCCACAGCACATAAAAATGTATTAATGACTTTTAAAATATGCCGAGTTCATAACTTAAGACGTATAAGGACTCAGTAATCTATCGGCTTGTCAATACACACGTACAATTGGTTTGTAAGAAACGTTTCGTTCACGACAATATTAACGCACTTGTATAATATAAAAATGTTGAGTTTTTCTCGAAATGTTATGTAGACGTAACGGGTCGACTTTTTCTTCAAACAATGCGGCGCGTCTTGTGGATGAAGGTGCCACTTTTTCTCTACATTTTTCTTTATATAATTTTAATTCGCTCACATCTGTTAATAAATATTGCTAATGAATAAATTACAGGCAATTGTGAAAATTATATACGACATATTAACGTTAAACTACAAAATTTATCAAATGGGTTGCCAGTGAATGACAAAGAATGTCCCATATTTTTTTGTTTAGTCTTATCTTGCCGTTTGTAAAAGAGAGTATGGAACATTCTGTTGATACCTATTTTTATTATTAAGTATTTTTGGACTATTATTAATTTATTTACTTTGACATATTAATCAACGTATCAGTTGTTATTCGCTTTAATTTTATATTTGTAATTTGACCTATCACAAGCAAATTCTATTATTTCCAAGTGATTAAATGAATTTTTGAGTTTGAGTTTGAGTAATTAGAAAACTGTAATGATGTCATCTCCGTCACGCCAAACAAGTTCAGCAGGCGTATTTTGTAACTCAGCAGCCATCAATTTGAAAGACACTTTGCAGTACATCGCTGTTTTCTTGAAATTATAATAATTATCAGGTTACACCAAAACACGAATTAACTGCAAGGTGGCTATCGATATTATATCAACCGAGATACATCGTATGCTATGACCACTGCTCATTATTGGCATAGATTAATTGTAAATACCTACTGTTATTTCAACTGTGTTTCAAGTGTTTCAAGAAAGCATCTACTTATAATATGACCGTGAACATTTCAAGATAACAGTTATCTGTACACACGAATTGAAGCGGAATACAACAATCTACTACGTTAAATATACTACGTTATTAAGACAGATAATTAAAGACAACAAATAACTTAAAGGTAATAAGGTTCGAGTTTCGCCTGAAGTCAATTTTTTCTGAGCTTTTTAGGGTTCCGTAGTAAACAAGGAACCCTTATAGTTTCGCCATGTCCGTCTGTCTGTCTGTCTGTCTGTCCGTCCGCGGTTTAGCGCAAAAACTATTGGTACCAGAGACATGAAATTTGCCACAAGTATACCTTTATCACGCCGACAAAGTGGTAGAATAAAACCATGAAAAATAAAATTATTTAGGGTACCTCCCCTACATGCAACGAGCGGATATTTTTTTTATTTTTCGTTTTCTACTTGGTGTGGGATAGGTCTTTTAAAAATGTTAGGGGTGCTAAACTCATTTTTCGATTTAGTTAACTGTTCGTGACTTATTAAGCTTTAAAGTGCCAATTTTCGTTAGATTCAAGTGTTTTCTGTGTATATAGTGTAGTATAGTGTATTCTGCTACCAACTAAACGGTTGTTGTTAGAAATTGAAACGTTACGGCAATAGTAGCTACATATAACGAAATTAAAAGGAAAAATAGTCGACCAAATGTAATACTCGAAATTTTTGAACAACTCCATAGAAAATATTTATTTATTTTTTCATTGCATTATTCAAACCTAAAAACTACGGAACCCTGCGCGTAGCCCGACACGCACTTGACCGTTTTTTTACGACATTACAATGACGACAAGCAGACGGCCACCTGATGGAGTGATCACCGTCGCCTATGCACATTTGCAACAGCAGGGGAGTAGTCAACGCGCTGACAACCCTGAAGGACTGTTTTGACGCCATTTTTTAAGAACCCCATATTAGAACATATCAGAGGGAACTTCTATTAATATTTAAAAATATTTCATGTTTTTGCGAAAAATCCTAATGAAACAACGTGAAGGTAATGTTATGCCCGTTTACTACATTTTACCACTTTCCAACGTATGATATTTAGTCACTGTGGCCGAAATTCGGTCTGGAGTACATTAATAGTATGAGGTATATTATTATCATACACACACTACGTAAGACATTTTTCTAATCTATGTAAAATGGCAAAAATATGGGTGTCTACGATTAGATTTGTTTCCTGTTGGGTGGGTTGGATATTGGACCATTGTGATGAGATCCTAGTCATTGCTGGGGAAGCAAAGTGTTAATAGGTTTTTTCAATCGGTTGACTTTCAGCCTAGATCTTTTAATTAATATGACTTTGGGTACTTACCTAAACAGTAATAATAGAATCTTGCTGTTGTGGACAGTTAGTTAAATAAATCAAATTTTTATTATATTTAGGTTGTCGGTGTTTTTTTCTATATCGGCACTCTATTTATTACAACTTTTCACATATACATATTACACATAGTCAACATAGTTTTGTAACATTGTCTTAAAAATACTGACATTGCATTAATTATAAATCATAACAGTTCTATCAGTTAGTTAATATATCTATTTAAAAATATTTATACGCAAAGGGGAGTATGTTTATCTATATGGCTTTGATGATAATTTGAATAAAAAGCGGCCAGGGTTACGTACATACAATCAATGGATTTCCTATGTTATCACAGATACCAATAACTTCCTACAGGTGTTCCTGTTATAATAATAATGGCTACCCTCGATATGTCCTACTGCTGGGCACGTGTCTCTCCCCTTCGTGGGTTAGTGGAGATAAGGGTTAGTGGCCAACCCGTTGTCGGATGTTTTCAAACCGTCCGTAAGGCCTCCGACAATGTTTTACGACTGCTATCTATCGATAGCAACCGGGACTGACGGCTTAACGTGCCCTCCGAAGCACGGAAACGCGCATTTTAATTTGCCACTAGCGGTCACCCATCACACACCCGATCGCGCTTGTATCGCTTAACCGAGTAGATCGCTTCCGATCTACACCAGCCGCGGTGCCACGCGCGCTAAAAAAACCATGTGTGACGATATTATTACGCAATAAGTATAGTTTGGAAAACTTAGTATAATTTGAGAAACTTTTTTTTTTTGCCTCAAAAGTGGGTTTTTTTGCCAAATTTTAGTTCAATCGGTCTGGTAGGTACTTTCGGAAAAAATCACCCGTGACAGACGGATAAACAGACAGACGCAGAATACTCATTGTGTTCTTATAACGGTTCCGTTTTGTTCCTTTTGAAGTACGTAATCCTAAAAAAAATTATGAACCCTGAAAAAGGTTCACAGACAAATTTTTATACGAAAAACCCCATATCCGAGCAAAGCAGTAGCGCCCTGTAACCAATCGACTACTGAAGCACTGAAACAGTTTAAAATTTCTTACTGGATTATTGTCCAATAGGTGTATCAAACTGCAAGTTTATACTCTACAACGAGTAAACTCACAAGTAACTCACAAGAATGACACATATCCACGGTAAAAAATCCTTATAATCATATAAGAACCGTCTCATATTGGAGTTGGATATAAGAGTACGAGTAAGTGCAAAGTTCCGGAGTTATACTATCAGAAAATACAAACTTTATCATTAGTGGACATTCACGACAATGTTACTTTCGAGATAATAAATTAATATTGATTACGTTCAGACGTTTGTTCTGTGTGCATCCATTGTGTGACCAAAATGAATGTTGATTACAAAGTCAAACTTTTTATTTTTCAATTAGGATTTCAAGCATCTCTTATCGTATGTCAGAAATTGATAACTATGTTTAACTAAGGTGAATAACAATAGATACATTCCTGCGAGGTGTTGGTCGTGAGTTGTATCTGTCTGTAAGGTCAGGTTAATCGAAAAGATGAAATTATTATTCCCTGCAAAATTATGATTACCATTGAACTACATAACTATTTTTACTAGGTATACAAGAATAAAGAAAGTTTCCTAATAAGATTTCAGCAGATTTAGTCACCAAGTATTGGTGTGCTTTTTTACTGGTTAATACCAAAAAGTAAAAACTAGTTCAAATTTATTTATTTTATTTTGTTACGAAAAAATTGTAAACTAATTTTAAAATCAATTTGCTTTCAATCAAAATGAAGAGCTACGTATATCTATAAAAAGAAACAGTAAAAAATATGAACTTAATTGCAAATCACACATTTTCCAGTTGATAAGATGTAAACAAAAAGGAAAAAACCAAAAAACTTGTTGTAATAAAGAGGTTCTGTTCCCACGTAAGTAACATTGATTGAAATCAGTTCATTTTTAACCGGGCGATAAAAAGCGACCGTTAATTCTGCCTGCCCCACACCGGACCACACCGGTTCTGCACTCTGGACACTGATTTACAGCCAAAATGTTGCCTTGTTGAATATTTTGTGAAACTCGGCTTCCTTAAATTTAATAAAAGTTCACACATTTAAATAAATTATACAATTAAGCCTTCATTGTGGATTCAGTATCTTTCAGACGGGAGTTAAGTTCACTGACTAATGTGTTGGGTAGCCTTTAATTAGACATCTTACGTACAATACAAAGCGAGATTAGGACTAGGTATTATTGTATAGACTTTTAAGTTTGTCTAGACTTAGTAACTATCCCAGTGAACTTATTATTATCTATTATTATTATTCAATTACGAACTTCTACTCAATCAACGTCAAAAATACAAAAAAATATTAGAAAGTGGATTATTCCGATGCATTATCACTTCTACGGCTATGAAATTATTTGTGTTAATAGTTTTATAGTCATACATGTATCACTTATTTAATTGTTTATAAACATACATATTTATAAACTTGATGTATTGAGAATTATTATTTTTATGATTACCTACATAACATAGGTACCAATGAGCACATCCACAAAATATAACCACTGTCTATCTATATCTGTATATTTTTTTGTAAGGAAGGTAGCAAACAGGTACGCAGCTCACATTGATGTTAAGTGATGACTGCAGCCTATAGACATCTACATAGAAACCATTTAAGTTATATGTCGATATTTAATACAGCTGATGCACGAACTCCTATTTTCAGCATGAGATTTCTATGTCCTCAAGCATTACAATAAGAGCTCTACCATCTATAGCTCTGCTTTTCTGTGAGAACCAAACAGATATGCATAAAAAACAAAACAGCGAGTCATTAATTTCACTTCGCCACGGTTTTCATTCGCAAGAAAATAGATATCGCATCAGATGTAAATTATTTGAATATCCGTAAACAATCTTGTGTGCCGCAAATTGCTTTATAATGATTGTGGAAAAATATTGTCGCGTGTGGTGATTAGTGATTTGGCACGGTGCGGTGTGGTCTGGTCGCTGGTCGCCAGTCGCCACCGCCGCGAGCCGCCCGCCGCGTGCCGATTGACGGGTCAATCGCGCACCTACCGCGCCGATCGCGACATTGCTCTTGAGAACTTTTTATACTTTTAATTGATAACAAAAAAAAACAAATGAGAATCGGGCTCACGTATCGAAATTTTCTCGTATAATCCGTGGGTAAAGAACTGTTCTGTATTTTTTTTCAACAGATTTTTTAGCAAACGGGCATGCAGTTTACATTGACGATAAGTGAATGCTAAAGGTGTTTAGCCTCTGTGACAGTTATTACAAAATTTTATGTAATGGAAGTGGCAAACAAGCATGCAGTATGCAGTTCACATTGATGTTAAGTGATGACCTCTGCGCCGGCAATTACAGGGCCCTACATTACCACCTAACCGAAACAAGATAGGCCTTGCAATTTTTTAGGGAACACTCACCTGCGTGCAGAAGGCCACGGCACAGTAACCGTTATATGAATTCGTAATAGTTTTATTTCAATAAGTGCCGCGTAGTTTAATTTCCCAAAAACGTAATTAGTAAATAGGTAACTACTCATTTTGATTGCGGTGGGTTCTTTAGTGTCTACGTGCAAGAATAAGAGCATATATGAAGAGAATCATGAATGTAGAGGAGGGATGGGAGACTTGTTAGGACCGAGACGCTTCAAGCTCTCTACTCCTTAAGCGGAGAGCCTTTTCCGCTAGCTGTTTGGCCAGTGAAGTAGACTCGAGAGGAGTCTCCTTCGTCGTGTTAGCAAGACGTTCTGCAGATGCTCTGATTCCGTATAATTGAGAGATTTCCTATACCTACCATCTGGTTCCATCCTAGACTTAGGGCGTTGTGGGGATACATATAGGATATACGCGATAAGGGGCGATGCAACGATACTACTGATTAGGTAATATTAGTTCCGAACAACATCATGCGATACAATGATGCCCCTATTGCCTCTCTTCACTTACAAAAAATAAATAAACAAGAACCACAATTGTGCATTTGCGAAGATGCGCGAAGATGAGGTGTGAAATAGTAAATGTGCGAAGGATCGTGCGAGATGGTGGCGGACGCGCACACACGTCGCCTGACGAATGCGCGCGCGCCGGAACTAATGCCGCGCTACGCGTGCGACTCACACACCGACACACCTTAAAGCAAGACATTCACTGCACGAATTACAGACATTCGTTGGATCATCATTACAACTGAAAGTTTACTGCTGGATAAAAGCCTCCCCCAAAGTAGTGTTAGTGTTATCGCTGGACACTGCTACCCACCACGCCTTATTACATTTACAAAAGCCTTATTGGAATGGTTTGACTGCAATCTACTCCACTAGTGGGCGGTGGGATCATCACATCCTGGCGTTCATCCCTTTAGCATAATATGACATCAGTATTACGTCCAATGCCTTACGGATCAGGAGAACATGTTGCGCTTTACATCTTTCCATCTTTGTCTTTAAGAACTTACAAACTTCCTGTTGATATCATACCATTTTTGTATCCTGGGCCTTTAAAGGTAAAAAGAACCCTTATAAAATGGTGTGTCTGTCTGTTCGTGTGTTACAGCCTATTAGCTCTGTAAGTAATTTGACCTATCACAAGCAAATTCTATTATTTCCAAGTGATTAAATGAATTTTTGACTTTGACTTTGACTTTGACTTTGAAGTATTCTATGCAATGATGGTGACAAAATAAGTTCATATGGATGGTAAAATGCAGGCATTACCACCCCTGAGAGTTGTTGTGATGTTTATTACAGGTCCATACTGGTACCACAGTGTAAAGATGACGATGAGGACATGTTCGTTTTCTTTAGACTGTGCTGCTGCTAAGCGCTCAGCCGATTGAGTTGAAATAAAAACTAGAGAGAGTATATTACCAGTAAATCAAGACACTACGTGAATGGCAAACTTAATGCCATTTAATTTTAAAGTCCTCTATCACCAGCGTGAGATGAAAAATGAACAAAAATGGCAACATCGCATTTTATTAGATTTTACGACCATTGCAAATGATCGCACACGAGTTATAGATTATCATGTAATAACCGTGGGGATTGAAATGTGGAATGCCCTGAGTCCTGATCTGTCCTGATAGTCTGTCTCTTAGAAATTATTACTGACAATGAAAAACAATTTTTATTAGTGGTATAAAAACGTACGTATATACATAGACTAGAGGTCAAAATCTAAATGCGCCACCCCTTAGAATTTAGTTGTTTTGTCTCTGTGATAGTTATAATGGAGCCATAGAATGAAGAAATAGAAGGATGATATAGAGTGACTCTCTAACCTAGGGCGTATACGTTGTAGAGTAATCACACATGTAAGTAGACATTAGTCTACCCACATGCTCTGTGATAAGTATAGGTATGTTATTTATAACCTTACTAAATGAATATAGCTGCACGCATATGTTACCATGAGATGAACGTTAACAGTTGATAGATTTTTATTTGTTTAGATATTTTAGTACCTAATAGGAAACCCTTTGACTATGTATAGTTAGAAGATAATCCAATATCAGTAATTTCTTGACTCAGAATTGACTTGAATTCAGAACCTTAAGCCTAGTTAAGTAGGCTACCAATATGGTTTCGAATCAGATAAAAAGAAACGTAAAAAAAAACGTGACTTCACAGCTGTAATCTCCGAAGGGGTAGACAGAGGTACCTAAATGCATGCATTCAAGCATACATGCAAACACCAACGATTTGCCGGTTACGTCTTGGCCCATGTAACAGGTGGCAAGCCTGTTGACATCTCCGGGTACATTACCAAACTTCGAGGTACAAAGAAATTTCCAGAAAAATGGAAAAATCCCAATAGAACCAGAGATAAAGGACTTTACACCATTATCTCTGATAACCCCCTGCCCAGGAATCAAACCCAGGACCTCAGCTAGTAGTGGAAAGATAAAAACAATAAAGAAAAAATTGAAAGGAAAACTTCTCTGGGCGGGGATCGAACCTCCGATCTCTGGACAGCTAGCCAACCCGCTTTACCATTAAGCTTAGCTTACCTGCTTTACCAAAAACACACTGAGGGACTCCTTCCGTTTTTTAATTATTTTAAAAAGTTGGGCCTGGCCTGGGCCGCACCACGATATTTGTTAAAGTTAAAGTTGTTGTAACATTTCACATCCTTCTCTAACTCTAACAGATTTCTTTAAGTAAGAGAAGGATGTTAAATTTTACAATAACTTTAACTTTACCAAGTCTCGGTGCAATCCAGGCTAAGCACAGTAACCGACCAACTGTTGCATACATTCACAATCACATCATGCCATCACCGGTGAGATATGACCAGGATATCTCGAACCATCTGTCAGGCATCGGCAGACGACCCACAGAAATGGAAAACGAGTATAAATTGATAAAAAACAATGCGACAACAGATGCGGGGTGGGGTCAGGCGGGGCGAGGAGGGGCGAGGAAGGGGTGGGGGCGAGGGGTCAATTAGGGAGCGTTTAGGATGTTTATCCTGTTAACTGAACGGGTGAGCGGCGCAGGGCCGCCGAACGGTTTTTTAAACTGCCATCTGTTTGCTGCTGAGGCTTCCTTGTTTGGGCTTAACTGCGAACGGATTTTTATTGAGTAAAGTCCTTTTTGAAGAGAGAGCGATGAACAGCGGTTTTACCCAGCCTTAACTGTTTCAATACACAAGCTTGCTGTAGCGGCATCGTGTATCGCCGAGCCATTACCAACAAATTGTTATCCGCAGAACCGAATGCCCGCATGAATTGGGTTTGTATTGAGTAAAGACACAGATGGACATTTCAAATTTACTGGTGCGCTCGCGGGCGTAGGCACCACCGTATTGCCTAATATACCTATTTGCCGCTAAATGGGCACTATTGTGTTCCGGTCAGGTGGTAATGTACGGCCCTGTGATTTCCAGCATAGAGGCATAACACCTGCATTTTGACCGTGGTCTTTGTGTGAGTGTCTATCGGCTGCAGTCATCACTTAAGATCAATGTGAACTGCATGCTTGTTTGCCACTCCCATCACATA
Organism: Macrosoma leucophasiata; assembly: GCA_036365455.1. NCBI lineage: Eukaryota > Metazoa > Arthropoda > Insecta > Lepidoptera > Hedylidae > Macrosoma > Macrosoma leucophasiata. The sequence goes on along the minus strand of JAWQUS010000005.1, from coordinate 22,987,466 downwards.
AAAAAAAGAAAAAAAATGTGACTCATCACAGTCAGTAATGCTGTCCTAGACCATTTACAAAAGATCTTGTAACTTAGATTTACATTATATATTTGCATTCAGACGCTTAGATATTTATAGAATAGAATAGAATAGAATTTAGATATTTAGTTTAAGAATTTTCTTTATCATCAGATCGTAACGTGCAGTTGCCGTTGGACTTATCTGGAGATTTATAGTAATAAAACTACCTATACTTTCACGCCAGGGGAGATCTAAACCTTCCGTATTTTTTTTTTGTTGAAAGGTTGACAAATAAGCAGATAGACCACTTGGTGGAAATTGGTTACCGTCGCCTAGGAATATTTGCAACAATAGAACTATGTCTAGAACTTTTCTCTTCAGTGGATGCCACAGGTATACCTAAGTTGGAGAGGCGCCGGTGGCACCAAATCGAATAGTTTAGTAGAACACTCTTCATCGTTGAGGGGGTAGAAAATATAGGTAGCCTTCCAGGATTTACTTGGACTCGTAGGTCTAACTCAAAATTTACGTTTAAGAAGAACCTCAAGATCTATCTTTTACGATAATCATTTGAATACCTTGTAATCATCATCAACATGATTATATGCATATATTTCATATTATATTTATTTATATATATATATCTCTATATATATATACATATATGTAAATTGTATCTTTATTCTATTTATGTAATAAATGTGTATACATTTGTATGTACTAGTTATACTAAGTATGAATTATTATTATGCTCTGTATGTCTGTTGTGTCGTAATACCGCCATATAACTTTCTATACTAGTAATGGTTTAACTGGTAGAGAACGCTCTTAGCGTTAAGTTCGCCATTTGTAACAATATTGTATGTGTATTGTGACAATAAAGACTTAATAAATAAATAAATAAATTTACATGAAATGGAATAAATGTTCGTGTCAGTCCATTTCGAAGATTCTCGCTCCCATATGCTGACTACGGCTAGGTTACCTACGTGACCTATATGGACAAAGCCAACCGACCTGATCTTCCTCGGCTTCTGTACAGTGTGTCTCACACCGTAGGTACATGTATTTACCTACATATATTTTAAAACCGTCGCTTTTCTCATACCATTAACATAAAATCCTGTATTTACATCAGTATTTGCAATCGTGCAATCTCCTCTAGAGTAATAAATCTTCAAAAAGTCTATTGAAAGCTCGTAAAAAAATTATACCCTCATGACAACCCTGGCACCCGCATGTCCACTCGATAGGTACGCAGTTAAATTTCAGTCATCGATAATTCGACGCACTCGTCAACCCTCACCGAGCCAAACCAATATACTCTCTGTTCCCTATTAATAAGGTCTGGCGCTGATCACAATGCTACCCCTTTGAGGGTGAATAGGGTCGCAATATGTTTATGAGCCGTGTTTACGTGCGCCGATAGTGGACAGATAATGTGATGGATGGCAACCCTGGGACTTGGGACTCCGCTTGGAGCTGTTATGAGCTCACGCTATTCGACTTCAAACTTGTGGACTTTTGAAGTTTTTAGAAAGAAAACAAGGTATGTTTTTAATTTTACAAAAGTTTTTTGATGTTTGAGAATGATCTATCCACGTTGATAAGCGATAGCAAGAATAGTGTAGCCCATGTAGGTACCTACTTATACGAAAAAAGTGGAGGTATTCTGTAGAGAAGTTGCTTCAGACATATGATAGTAATTTAAACCTATTTTGTGCGTTGGCAGTGGGCACAAAGTATGGAAGTAGGAGCGGGAGGAGGTTTGCCCTGTCCAAATTTAGCGGATGTAGAGCCACTTCATACACGAGAATGAATACTGTTATTCTTCTTGTTTTATAATCTTTGTATTTGGATTGGAATTCCACTAGGCGTCGGGACGTGACGACCTTCCACGACGACCACTCCTGGAAGAGAATTCTTCCACTAGTGCAGTAAGTTATTCGAAATAAGGCGGTCAAACCATTCCAATACAGCGGCAGTAAATTCAATAACCAGCTCTCAGCGATAAAACTACAGCGACTGCGATCACCAGCACGCATGGCAGACGTGGTGATAATGGCATATTCCCTTCTTGATGCAACTATACACTAATGAGGCAGTTATGTTTATGCAATAAAACTACAATATTCACATTCACTAGCCATCATTCTGAACAGTATCTATATTTTCTATTTTGCTCCGACTGTAGTAAAATTAATCTTTCCATTTTTTTATTGCTTGAAATTTACTCGTGGTATCAATGCGAAATATTTCTGTTTACAATAGTTGCTGTACCTATGCGTTGTCATCTGAAAGAGGCATAGAACAACACGGGCCACCGGCCGACCGGAGGGGAGTAGCCATAGCGTTTATCACCGATACAAAAAGTCTGTCATTGTCTGACACACACACACACACACAACAAAAATCGTCTATTACTACGAAATTCACACCTTGACTTTAACAAAATACATAAAACAATTTCACACAAACATCTCGGCGACAGGAACAGGACCACTTGCACTTGTACTTTGACAGAGGGGAAAGCCTGAATATGACTACTCCCCTCCGGTCTGCTGCGGCCGGTGGCCGTGTTGCTCTATGGAAAAAAGCAAGAACGATAATTAAGGCTAATACTCGCGTATTGCACACACTACGTCTATCACGCTGCGTATCGGCAGCGGACGCGAGCGGCGGTACGCGGCCGATCATATCACCCCGCAATACGTCTCTATACGCACCACGTAATTACCACTCGTCGGAGCTAAATTGTTGCTTCAGATTAAATGTGCTTATAGCTTAATTGTAAGTTACTTGGCTTCCATCCTCCGAGAGCGATGCGAGATTTTGCTTGCATCTACGTATAAATCATTGCTGAGGTGCGTTGTGCTGTTTTTTGCTTTATTTAGTGGAATCTTAAGTCCATACTTTGTTCCTTCTAGTGGTTGGCAGAGGTAAATGCACGCATTCAAATATACACGAAAACACACACGATTCATTTGATATCTTCAGACACATAGTCATGACGAAACTCGGGTTTTTAAGTAGGTAGGCACCTATATTAAAAAAGAAATGAACAAAAAAAAACCCCATCAGTTCCAGGGTACTCCGCTAGCCATTGGTAAGAGTAGGTATGGGTATCCTGGGCGCTAACATACAGATACAGATAATTTATTGATAACGTGTTAAGTTACATGTCAGGTTGTGCGTTACATTTTTATAATTATTAAAACAAAACAATTACATTTATTTTGTCTTACGCATAATTTATACATTTTCCATGTCATATTGTAATCAAAAATTATATTTATAATTAGAAAGCGTAGCATTAATAATTAGAAAGAATAATGCGTAGCATTAATAATTAGAAATAATAAGTAAATTAATTGGCAATAATGATAGTCAAAGATTAATTGATTGATTGTAATTATAAGTATTTAAATAAGTCAATATTATATTTAAAATTTATGAAATGTTACATGTACATATCGAACAATTCGAGAGACCCTAAATACCAGCTTGGTCCACTTGACTCCCTACAAAGACGCGTTCGTATTGTTAACGATCCAGGACTTATTGACAAGTTCGAACATCTGAGCCTGCGCAGAGACATGAGTCTGTGCGTGTTGTACCGTCTCTACAATGGCGAGTGCTCTGCTGAACTGTTCGACATGGTGCCTCCGTCTCTTTTCCTACACTGTACTACCCGCCGAAGAGAAAAGTTCTACCCTCACCGACTGGACACCTGGCAGTGCTCTACGGTGGGGTTTCACGTTCATTTCTGCCCAGAACGTGTAAATTGTGGAACGAACTTCCTTCTGAGGTGTTCCCTAGGAGTTACAATATGAAGTTTTTCAAAAATGGCGTCAAAAGAGTCCTTCAGGGCTGGCAGCGTGTTGGCAACTCCCCTGGTGTTGCAAGTATTCATAGGCGACGGTGACCACTTTCCATCAGGTGGCCCCTTTTCTGTCAACGTAATGACGTAAAAAAAAGAACAGTGGATGAATAAGACTAGAGTGGCTGGATAGCGAAACTCTACCTTGTAAGGGTCTACATTTATAATGAAGTGGTGGCCTACACACCTTCGACTCTTCACTGAAACACTATCACCTTACTACCACTTATATTTAGCAAAACTATAAATATCTGTAGGTAATATGCTCAGTAAATTTTAAGCCTAAGACTGAACAGTTAAACTAAGCAATAGATATTGATCGTGGTCACTTCTTAGATGGATTACTAGAGTGAAATTTTCTTGAGGGGTTTCTTTCCAATGTCTTACGTTAATCCCGATCATCGCTTAATCGTGTAAAAGCTGTCTCACATGACTTTGCAGGTAATTAGGTGTTTTGAGGGGACACTCTAATTGACCTATTTGTATATCTGGTTATATTGCTTTATTGTCTTACGTTATCGCTTCGCTCCTGGCAAAGTTTTTGATTTTAGTTTGTCATTTCTTACCATCTTTGAAATCAATAACGTTCTGATTATCGTTATCTCTTTGAAAGTATGTACGAAAGTAATAACTGCAGTCAGATTATTGCAGGATTTATTAATTAAAGGCGCTACGAAATACCAGGATAATCATAATCCACCATTCAGTCGCATTCGCGGTATGATTTGGAACGGTCGTATAACAGCGGCTGTTTCAATGAACAGAATTGTAATTTTTTACGTCACGTAGACATGGCGCTACCTAAGCGTTCCGACACCATTATTGTGAATGAGTTTCTCGCTTTCGTTCAGAATAAGCTGGATGTTATGCATGAGCTCAGTCTAGAGAAAAAAAAAAGAAAAGAAAAGAAAAGAAAAGAAGAAAACATTTATTTGGACAGCACAGAGACATGACGATACAAATTGCCAGACGATTGGTACACAGGTACAATTAAACAAAAAGCAAAAACAATAACAATTAAAAAAGAAAAAAAAAGAGATTAAGTCTCACGGCTGGTCCAAATGGGAGCCCAGATCAGCTTCATGTCAAGTCGATCACATCAATCACAAAATAGAGCAAATCTGTACATCTAGTTATACGGAAGCTGAGATCCTTGAGGCAAAAAAAGTGCTCGTGGACTTTTCAGTTATAACTATCAAGGTAATAACGAGACAGAGAGATGGACACGGAAAAAGGACCTACAGGACATTTTCCGGATTTTCAAATGCACTGATCCGGACGATGCCTACTTTCGCAGCGCGAGATCTGAATAAGCTGCCACCAGTGACGTTCGATCATGTTGACGTCACGCGGCTGCTGAAAGATATCGTGCTGCTACAGAAAGAAGTTAAGGACATTCGAGGAAGATTAGACGCCTCCGAAATAACATGCAGGGACCTAAAAATAGAGGTAACAGAATTGCGCAAAGAAAACGCTGCGCGTGCAATTTCGCCGCCGAGTTCACTTAACGTGACTATGCGGCGAGGCGGTGCCGTGCAACATGATATCTCGCCTATCAGCAGTTTCGATGCGACTCACAACAATAGGAGTAATGACCGCCCGAAAAATGACCTCGGTCCACATGAATCACGTGTTCCTGTGCCGCCTGTCCTGGCACCTCTTGTGAAGCCTGGACCAGTGCCCCCGCGGGCGATGTCCTACGTACAAGCTGCAAGCCGATCCCGGAAAGCTAATGATAACAAGAAGCCTAAGGCAACGGTTGCTGCTGTACCAACGCAAAAAGTGGTCGATGATGGATTCACCCTGGTTAAGAATCGGAAACGTCGTCCACCTCGAAATCGAAACCTTCGAGGTACCGGATCAGCAGCTTCTCAACTCAAAGCTAACTAGCCGAAAATTACACCTCCGTGTATCTTTCTCGTCTAAACGAGAAAACGACCATCACCGACGTTCAATCGTATATGACTGAGAAGATCGTCACAGATCTACGTACTGAGGGACAAATACAAGGGGAAATCGAAGCCTTGAAGTCTAACCGACCTACAGGTTTCTCCTCCTTTAAGTTGCGTATACCTGCCAAACATCTGCAGATATTCCTCAGTCCTGACTTTTGGCCCGAAGGCGTAGTTTTCCGAAGATTTTGGGAGGCGAAACGTACGTCTCGATAATTGGTGATTAGTTTTAGAGAACAATATAGTATTAGTGTATTATGTATTTTTTATTGTTATCTGTGTATTGTATGTTATGGGCCCTGGTTGCCTGAAATAAATGGTTAAATAAAAAATAAAAAAAAATAATAATAAAAGCCAAAGCCTAGCCATTTCAAGCTGAATCAGAATCAGAATCAGAATCAGAATCAGAAACTCATTTATTAATTTAGGGTGACAGGCACCTCTTATGACACGTCAAAAACAAACAAAATAAATTAAAGCGAATAACAATTGATATACATGTCAAACAAGATAAAAAATATATGTAAAGTCAAGAATATCACTAAGATAAAACTAAATGTCATAAACTAATGTAAAAAGTATATCAGTAGAATGTCTCTCTTCCACTTTACAAACTGATAACAAAGAGTAAAAAGAAAAGAAAAAGAGTCATTCTTTGTCATTCACCGGCAAAGTTCCAAAGGCCAATATGATCTGAGAAAAACTTGCCGGAAAAAACTCAGTCGGCTCTTTTAAAAATATCTCTTAGGCATATTTTTACAATTTTCCATAATTTAAACAAACTTAAAATTAACAATATAATATCAACATTACACTTTGATTATTACATTTAACACCTTTGTGGAGCTAGATCAGCATTTAGCCAAACATTTCTATCCTTGAGATAGTCCTCAAGTTTATAGTAAGCCTTTTTACATAGAGTGCGTTTAATTAATGCTTTGAATTTACCATCGGTGAGTTCAGCAATCCCGGCTGGGATCTTGTTATAAAATTCTACACTATATTTTAGGAAAGATGTATTAGTTTTCGTCAGTCGAAAACTTGGCAGAGACAACTTGTTCTTATTCCTCGTATTATAACTATGCCTATCGGAGATTTTATCAAACAGATGCAGATTTTTCCTCGCGAAAAGTATATTTTCATAGATGTAATGGCAAGGGACTGTCATTATATTTATTTCTTTAAATAGTTCTTTCAAAGAATCACGACTACGTAAGTTATACATCGCTCTAATGGCCCTCTTTTGTAATACAAAAATTGATTGTATGTCAGCCGCTCGACCTTACAATAAAATACCATAGGACATGACACTGTGAAAATAGCTAAAATAAACAAGTCTTGCAGTGTCTATATCAGTTAATTGCCTAATTTTTCGAACAGCATAAGCTGCGGCACTCAGACGTTTCGCTAACTGCCTAATATGTGGTCCCCATTGTAACTTCGAGTCAAGCGTTATTCCCAAGAAGGTAGCGTCATCAACAAATTGAATTTTGTCATTGTTTATAAAAATGTCTCCTTCTTTACTTTTTACATTAGGGAGGGTAAAACGGATACATTTGGTTTTTTTACTATTCAGTGCAAGATTATTGACAGTAAACCATTTATGTACTTCTCCTATGACCTTATTTACAGTATCGTAATCTGGATTCCGTCTGTTCAATGACTAATCGAAGTTCAAAGTTGAACTAGAAGTAAAGGAAGAAACAAAAATATTTACTCGGACAATCATTAATCACACACTGAAAGTTAATATTATTAAAAAAACAGAGATGATAATGATAATTGACGACCCGGTTAGTCCAGCGGTGTGAGATGACCGTTTAATTCGAAGGGTCGCGGGTTCGATCCCCGCACCGGGACAAATATTTGTATGGCCTACAGATATTTGTTTCGGGTTTGGGTGTTTGTGTATGTGTTGTATGTGTACAACGGTACCCACGACACAAGTTTATACCTACTGTGGGGCTGTGAGTGAAAGCGTATTTTTTTTTTAATATTAATGATAGGTACCTATTAGGTAGATTCAAAAACTAAATAAAGTGGATCAAATTGTCCAAAAAAGTCCCCAACTCAACATTGTGCCGGATTAATAACGCAACGCTGGTAAAGTGGAAATACCTAAGTATGCTTCCAAACATAAGCAAATAGTTTACCAGCTGTTATCTGAAACCATAAAGGCCTATAATTTCACAAAAGCAAAACCATTTAGCCAGCCTCAAACGTGGCTACATGACTATGGGCTGCAAGCTGGCATTCAGTTACCATCTAGGTACCTACCTAGGTGCCTATTATTATCTGAACTGCATCCCTACTTATTTGTAAGCAAAGAAATATAAGAATAGGTGCCTTATGCAACTAATTCTTAGTCGGGATCTACTTGGTGCCTTGTAGGTACATTCTTTGTTTCGAGAGAGAACTCATACGTATTAAAATTTTTACACATAGGTTTACTGATAGATGCAATGTGGCTGGAGCCACTAACGACGTCATTACACTACAATGTATGAAGAAGGATGACTCGTACCTATTATATTCCAATTGGTAAGTAGATAGGTATCTGGTTTCCAATTGTAATTCAAACATCGCAAAAATTACAAGCGCCTAACGAAGGACGAGTCGCAGTTGGTCCGACGTCCGTCTGCACTAGTAATAGTGGGCACAGAAATAAGATCCAGGCTCGAGTTTATGGTAATGAGTCGGCTGGGTAATGCGAGCGTGGAGATGAGTAGAACAATGGTACGGCAAGACAGCGGCGTCGCGTGCGCACGCGCAGCTCGGGGGGCGGAGCGGGGGGCGTGGCCTCCCCGCCATTGGCCGCCGCATGCAAATGCGCCGCCGCCCGCGCTCGCAATCACGGCTGCCATCGCGGACTATTGTTCCACGAGAAAAAACTCGACGCTCCCGGCAGTTTGTCGGGAACGCATCGCAAAAACGCCGGAATGCGCATAACAAGAAACCGCAAAAACCACCGACGACGGCCGCTTTTTACCCGCAATTTATGTCCCTCTCGCCGCACGCGCCCCGCACCGCGCCCGCATCGTTCCATCGAGCCGTTTTTTCGCGCGCAAAAACCGGCCGGCTACTGACCCCGTGGTTCCGCTGCGAACTTCGCCAAAAAACGCGAACGCGACCCTCGTTACGCACGGTTATGATTTAATCGGACCGGTCGGCTTTTCAGAGTCCCCAACAAATATTACTCGCATTTCGTGCTAATTGAGTCGGAGCCGCGTCTACGACGAGCGTACCAATTAGCCGAGGCAAAAAATAATTAGTAGTCGGATGCAAAAGACGTAGAATGCTACTCGTAATAATCAGCATTTATTAGAAGGTGGAGATGGTTGTGCGAGGGCTGGAGGTCGCTCTCGGCTCTCGGCTCTCGGCTCTCGGTTCTCACCGCGGTCACCGGGCCCATTACTTTTCAATCACATTTACATTGAATGCGTCGACGGCGATCCGAATGTCGAGATGCAACTCTCAATTAAAATACGGCAATAAATTAACAGATAGGTAACTATAAGCGGTGGTGGCTATTTAGCCGACGTGTGTAGCGATTAAAATGCCAGAGACACACACATGCAGAGCTACCTACAATGTTCACAGTTTTTGTTTTTCACGCTGAGCCCTAGACTGGCCGATGACTGAAGCTGACGACTTTACGACCGCTCTGAAGATGGCGGTGCTCTCAGTAAAAACTGGTGATAGGTTATATTTAACATTCATCCTATAGGTACATTACCTATCAGTTAAATACTGACTGAATCGTGAATAATAGATACTGCACCTACTTATCAAAGAAACAACGATTCTTATAGGTTAATCTAACAAAACTTGTTTTACTTTAGGTGCCTACAACCTGCTGGAAGTCGGTCGTTAGATACCTACCTTTCCACTTCTTTAAAAACGTCAGGACGACACAAGTTAAATTAACTGTCGTCCGTTTCAATTAGCATTCTTATTAATTTACTTTAAACCAAACTATTGGTAAGTACCTAAGTAGGAAGGTATGAATGTACCTATGCATACCTAGGGTGAGAACAAGCAACTGGCTTCAGGCACCTAATTTAGGACTAAAGTTAATTTCCGTTCGTGTTTATTCCCACGTGAATTAAAATTAAATTGCCCCGGTAGCTGCATTCTCTAGGTAGGTACTTATTGAAAAATACCTACTTATTTAATTTGGTTTACAACACGTGATTTAAAAAGAGGTTGTGCAAGAGAAGTCACGTGTCGCCAATAACGTAGTCACATCTTAAGTACAATGTCCCATATTCAAGGGAAATTAAATTTGTTAGAGGCTTACGGAAGCCGGACTTCACAGTTACCTACCTATTATTTGTTGCCTTCATGGAATAAATCAATTTTTCTTACCAACATACCTCAATATAAGTAAATATAAAAAAAATAGGTTTACTTAGTTTAGACGGATTAAAAGTACAGATTTTTTTTATTTTAACAATTAAAGAATCTGTTACGTATATCTTGCCGTGTAGCTATCAACCTCAGGTTTTGCTACAAAATATATTCATTCCAGGAGCTCCTAGCCTGTAAGGTATGAGGCAAAAATTCGTCTAGCCTCATAAATATGAACTTACATAGTCATATAATGGAACTAACATTATGAACTGTTCATTGCGTGTGTAGGTATGGAACTTGAATTGTTCCCCGTAGATTTGGGTAACAATAATTCCAGCGCACCTTCACACCGTCACATACCTACTGCTTCGGTTCCATGCAAAATCCTCTTTAGGCGACGGTTGTGATTGTATGATTGACCGAAGCCATGTTAAAAGTCACCAAATAAAAAATATATCTACTAATCCATTTTACCTACTATCAAAGTTTATAGTCCATAGATAAATCTAGATTAACACTACACCTATCATAAAATAAGAAGCATTTCCGAGTATAAACACACGAATATCTCCATTACCTGATTAATATATCTGCATAATGGCGACATCTACATATCTTATCGCTTAAGTTCTCAAATCCATAGATAACAGGTAATAATCCACTGTTTTAAATATAATTTTATACGAAAATAGCTAATTTACAGAAAGGTAGGTACCTACTTCATTATCTTGCAACATGGGTAGATAATATCAGGTAATATCAGACAGACACTTAAATATTCACTTTTGTAATGCCTTTTATATACTCGTATATAAATAATGGCCAAAACACGCCTGCTATTTATATGGATGGTAAGTAAATACTACAGCCTATATCTATACAACGCATCTGCATTTAGACCACCGGTGGTCATCCCTGTGTCCCTGAGGTCCAAGTTGTTTTGATTCTGTACCTAATAGTTATGATGAGGCTATTATTGGTGATATTATTACACCATTGCCTGAGGCCATTATCACACCCTTTGACAGCAGAGAGATAAGCTCACCCTCGCCACTGAAACTCTACCAGTAGGTACATATTCCTGCAGTTAGAATAAACATAAATTAATTAATTCTTATCAATTTTTATGTCGGTACACACTTGTGTACCAACTTTGTACCAACTTGTGTATCAACACTTTTGTGTATTTACACTTAATAAAACTGTAACTGGACTATGTCTCTACATAGCGGATTTAAAAAGAAAAAAATATATATCCATAGCAGAAGATGCAACATGAGTTTGAATTTAATTTTGATCTATCTGCGTATTTGTACGTACTTATTACAGAAATAATACCTACTGACGCGCTTTTCACAGTGATGTGGCTTAACATCTCACTTAAATTGGTTCATGTTCCATCTTAATTCGCCGCATTGAACCTGAGAAGTAAACAATACATTTTACCCGTGCGGAGCCGGGGCGGGTCGCTAGTAATAAAATTTTGTGGACTATCTTGGTCTTCTTAGACCTTTACTACCTACTATCGATGTATAAGGGTATAAAAATACAGCAGTGATCAGAACTAAACACAATCATCACACAAACTTAACATTTCCGTAAACACACCGATTGAACTATAAAATGTTAATGAATCGGGTTGTGCCAGTAATTATCGTTCATGTGGACGCTGTACCGTCCGCGGCGGAATAAAGGCGGGCGCTCATTACGCCGTGCGGCATTAGAACCGTTCCGAGTACGACATTCGTATTCAATTATGCGCCGCGACAAAAACTAGTCGCGCATTTGAATGACGCTGCCGACCGGCGACCGGCGACCGGCCGCGTCTCGTTACCCAATTTACAAATAAAACGCAGGGAACGTCCGGCCGCGCAAAAACTGACCGCACTCCTCCCTGTGCATATGAATGGGCGCGTTTTTGTCGCCTCTCGCCGCTAATATGCTGCTCACAATCACTGCTTGGGAACATCTTTTTTTACCTTTAACACGTACCCATAGTGGGGTTAATGTGCATACACCATAATATTGTTTGTAATGTTAACGTTGATAATAAGTGGTTATAGTACAGGTTCTTTAGAACATTTTTTTAAATTTTATTACTAACAAGCTGAATTTTCGTGAGTAGCTTCATTTCGACTAGACGCCCAACTTTTTTCCCTTACAACGGTTTTGGTAAATGGTAGCTAAAAGGGGTTGAAAGATGTAGATTTGACGAATCAAAAAAAAAATACTAACCGGATATTTTTTTTGTTCATTCTCAAGATAAATTTCTCATTGTCTAAATAATCCGAAAAAATATTTGTCCTCCAAAATTAAAGGTTTCATCAAAGGAGTCCACCTTCTCCAACATGTATTGTTAGCCAGGTCATGAAAAATAATTACTAACCAGCTGGTTTTTTTTCTTTTTTTTTAATTAATATTTATATAGTTTAACAGCTACATTGTCCTACGAATTGAGTGGTAGGACATTCTGGTCCTACGCCCAAAAGTTGTCAAGACCACAAGAACTTTTTTTTAACTATAGGAAATATGTATCACGTATTAGGTTAGCATGTGTTACGTCCAAATAAAACAATGGCGTACAAAAAAACAGGTATGTTTTGCTAGTCCGACAAGAATTTATGTTTTCGCTTGCTTATTATTTTCCAGGGATTTTATTATTATATTATTACAATACGTGAATATTGATACGCATATTAGGGCATTGTTTAGTCATAATAAGTTTAAAATCATTACAGGAAACTCATATTCTGACATATTAATTTATATGGGAAACATATAAAAGAAAATTCGTAAGGTCAAATATGGTATGCTTTCGCGTCATCATCATTGCAGTGGCGGTAGTTTTTTCGTGAGGCGCTGCTATCTACCGTACGTTATTGTTTTTACTACTATTGGAATGATTTGTTACCGCTCTTATTCGGTTGAGCGACAGCACTAGCGAAAGAATGCTTCTTTAATAGCGGACGATGGAATAATAACGTCCCTGCGTCGTAATCATATTGAATCATATTAAAAAGACAATATCATTCAGTACATAAAGACTTCATATATTTATTTTTTCTTAAAAAATAAATCTGCTGTTACCAACAGTTTCTCACCGCCAATTAATTTTCTTTGAAAGTTAAAAGCAACAGCATTTTTTATAGGACACAAAACGGAATTCTTGCAAACCGTCACACCGAGCCGGGTTTCATCATCAATTAATTATGAATGCATATTTAACAATTAAATCGCTGCACCCAAATGTACGCGATACGATCATCACAATCATCTTATTAAAAACGCACGCCAAGCACGCGATTGCGATTACTGTATGAAATATCGTAAATCCATGCGATTGGGTTCATTAAGACATGACTATTCAGCGTCAGATTTGACCTGTTTATGGTAACTAGTGATTATTCATTGAAATATACTTATCTTTTTCATTGAATATATTTTCATATCTTTAGGTGATTTATAATGTAAAAATGTAGCGATGCTAAACACTTGGATTGTTAAATTAGGTACCATTTAAATATTTAAGTAATGAAGTAATGGCAGCAGATACTATTTTCAGAGATTTTCAAATACAAAAAAAAGTTAAAATCAATAGGTATTTGCGGGAGCGGAAAAACAAATAATATGATTTAACAATCTAAAAGCGTGATACTTTTTTTACACTTCTAAGTACCGCTTTCTTTCAATACGTTTCTACAACTCTACATAAATTTAAAAATACGAGGCACTATTGAGTACCGTACATTAAAATATTATCTCATGTGATGTCAACAGCGGCAGACTAGGGCTCCGGGAGTCTGATTATGTAACAAGCTCGGATTCACCGCCGCCCGCTTTTTGCGGCCGCAGCGTCCACATACGAGCGCATGGAAAATGCAACAGATTATCTCAAGTCCGTCCGTCGTCCGATACATCATCGCTTATTGCAATATTTTGTTATGACTCCGAAACGTAGCGGAAAAAATGTTAACATTGTTAAGACGGTACGTCCGCGCGGATGTTAGTGTGCGGTGTGCGGTGCGTGTAGGTAGGTACGTTGACATTGTGTGCTATCGCGTCAACTGATCGCCGAATATAGGGAGGCAATTTGACGGCTTGGGAACTGGGAGTATGTTCGCCCGGTCCGTGAGATCGGCCTTTGTGATCCATTACGTGTTTGGGAGATAATTACTGTTTTTATTTTGCAAAAAAAAAATACAAAGTAAATTCTATTAAGTAAACTTGTCTTCAAGCGAAATAAAAAAAACGAAATACTGATATAGCATGAAACGACAATTAAGGAAAACAGATAATATTTTTTATGACAAATAAAGTACTAAATAATGTATTTACCTATCTAATTCTAAATTAATGTAGTTTTTCTATACTCTTCGCTCAATATAAACTATTTATGTAGGTAGGTATAACGTATATATGTGGTTGAAACCGTCTATTTCACTACTGACCTGCGATATAGGTAGGTACTCCTGCTGAGAAAAAAGAAGACTTGCCACTTGGATACCTTCCCATTTGCATATCTTCAGAAAACATCCATCCCTTTGACGAATGACAAATACGACGAAATATGATAATATGCATATACCTACAAACTAAAGGTACAGACTCACTCATTTAACAATTTTGGTATATTTTTATTTATTAATGCATTTTTTAAGAGCATGTTCGTGTTTCACTGTAAATCATAAAGCGAATATTGACAACAGCGCGGGCGCAGGCGCAGGCGACTATATCACAGCGATAGCATCTATTGGCCAGTGGTATACCTATGATGTACCCGATATTGTGCTCAGGCCACACGGTTTGCTATAATCTATGAAATCAGAAAAGAGATAATATAAGTGAATCTCTACATGGAGTAAAATAAAGCCGCTTCCCGTCATCTGCACGCTTAAGTTTGCCAAACTACGCAACGGATATTAGTGAGATTTTCGTCAATAGAGACAGAGAGTGATTGAACTGGAAAGTTATTATAACGTTTCCGCAGCTATTTGCGCGTTTTACACATTATGGATTATATTATATTATGTGTACCTACTCCTGTCAGTCTTCTCGTGACCTGAGTAGCTAGCTGGAAAGCGATCGTTGCAAAACGTCGAGTTACCTACTTGTACACCGACTGTAAAGAATTTGGGGATATTAGACACGCAATAGGAATCCGCAAATGTAATTTCTACTATGAGAGAGGCATAACAAAAGTTAACTGTAATCAAGTTTTATTTTCCTCAGACTGTCGAGGTTAAAAGGTTTAAAGATATTTATTTCGCTCAAAAAAATTACTCGTTCTTTACCAATAACTTAAATGTCTTAGCACCTTAGTCCAGTTCCTCTAACTCTCCAACTCCACTTAGGATCCAAAGTTCCTATAAGAGCAATTACAAGTTAGCGACGAGTATACTCTCAACGCTCCTGTACTTACAGTAAAATTCGCTTGTAGGGTCGTGCAGCGATGATTATAAATCATCAAGAACATTCTATGAATATGAGGTGGTCGGGCGGCAGCGAGGGTAGGCAGCAGTCGTGACTCCGCGTGACCGGCGCCGTATCGCGGTGGGATGCGCCTGCGCACCACTCGACCGCATGCCGCTGCCGCCGCTCGAGATTATGAATGACGCTAGATAACAATTTAATGAGGTAATATGCAGTAAATATCCACTGTGAAACGAGCATAGTTACTGGTAACTTTCGAAACATAAAACATTCTAGAATATTTGCAAGTAGAAAGCCTAAGAAAAAACATCAGCTATTAATTAATTTTGTAAGTACGCTTATTCAGCAATTAATACCTCGTCGATAATACTGCGCTTGCGATGCTTCCTAATGAATTGGAATATGAAAACCATTGAACCAGGTATCATAGTATCTTGCATGTAAGACATTTCAAAAAATGTTTGGATTACATTAACCAAAAGTTCTCAAAAGGTGACGTCGTCAAAAATATCGATAGACCATGATCCATTCGTATCAATATTACCAATGATTCATTATGTGAGTACCTACATTAGCAAGTGCGTCTGAAGCTACAATAATAACCAATCCGTTCCTCATTTCAGTCGAATGACGTCCACTGCTGGACAAAACCGTCCTGTAGCGTCAGCATCCAGTCATTTCCCGCAACCTTCACCAGGTCATCGGTGCACCTCGTGGTGTGCCTACGCTTCATCTTCCGGTACGCGGTCGCCATTCGAGACCTGATCTGCCTCAACAACTATCAGTTCTTCGAGCTGCCCCTGCCCTAGACCCTGCCCCCTACCCTTGAGTTTCGCTATTCGGTCGGCTATGTCGATTACCTTGGTTCTCATGCGGATCACCTCATTACACACTGACTTCTGCATTGACTTCTTATGAGGTCCATAGTGAGCGACCACTGACTCATTGATGCTCTTCAAATTAGCTCCCTTGGCTATCCTCGACTACTGGCATGGCGGGACCAAGTCGGAAGTCGACACTAATGTAACAGCGCAAGCATCTTTGTTCTTGGCCAATAATAAAAAAATACCAAGGCAAGCTTGGGAAGCTCTATCCAATTTTTATCTAGGAGCGTGTAGTAGGTATGGGTGTTAATGGATTTCATAAAATCCTACATGTAAGTAACAAACTAGATATAAACTAGAGTAACTACTGTTCGTTTCACAAGAGAATTAAAATATTACACTTGTCTCAAATATGCTTCAAATGACACAACAACATTACCTACTCTTTATTGTATTATGAACAGCAATTGAAATAAAAACTACGGAAATAATTAATGTGGGGTGTACTGATTACGTGGAGAAATAAACTAAAATCTAATCTTAAAACGTGTACTTAAGTCTTTAAGTTATACTTACCTATCACCAGAAAAATTACAAAAGCAGGAAAGCGTGAGCTAGAAATATACTTAAATGTATGAATGTATGAAACTACAATAATTACGAATGCGTTATACATATCAATTTACCCGCGTGTGCGTGCGCATGTCGAGTGTCTTCTCTCTGGTGGTAATTGCGATACCCATCACTGACTTATTGATTCTCTTCAATTAGCTCCCCCCCTGCCAACCCGGTCGGCACCACTCATGCGCCCGCGCAGCTATCGCTCGTTTATGGCCAAAGGTGTTAATGGGCCCGCTATCGATCAACAATCAATGAGGGAAGCATAAAAAATGTGTTGCAGAACCGATGCTGTACAAACATGGTTTTGTTTATAAAAGTTATTGTGTATGATTGAATAAATGATGACTAATCGCAGATGAAATCAAAAAAGTATAACGTTTCGTGACCCCTAAAGTATCACTTATACAATTTACCGCAAATGGCTTATAACGGTAAGCCCACTGTTCACTAAGTTACTCACTTCTAAAAAGCAGTCATTAGCAGTTGCCGGCATAACATCTAGACTGCTTGCAAGAAGTTAAAGAAAAAAACACAGTCCATCTTCATTTAAACATTCACCTGTAAAACAATCGGTTCTAGAAGTAGCTTCTTGTATTGGAACCTAGTAAATAAAAAAGTGGTAGCCCAAAATATATTTATATTGAGAGAGTTGGAAAGTTGCTAATCATTTTGTGTACTGAGTTTTCATACAGTGAGTGTTGTTATTGTTTTATGCAATTATTGTGGCTTGAAGTTCACATGGATCGTAAGTGACATCTACTCAAAAACCGAAGGTATATAAGCAGATGCTTTGTCACTTGTCCCACCTGAGGCTCGAGTTGTTTTGCCTCGGTTAATTAACTGGAACTCAATAGTGCTGTACACTACCATTTGACGGCAGATAGATTATAGTAGGGGAGCCCAGGATGCTATTTTTGGATTTACTCGAGCGCGTCAGATAAAGATATGGGAGATTCCTTGAACCCCGCTGGTTATCTCCACTAAATCTAAGGTTCGTATATAAAGACGCGGCCGAAGAATAGTCTTAAAAAAATTATAAATGTCGCTACGATCTTACTCATCTTTCGAATTGTCTGAATTTTGGATAGGAGCATTGTTTGGCCACATTTTAAACCCTCACAGAATATCTGACACGCTCTTGACCCAAGACGTTGATGCCGCGTCCTCTTCAAAAACATTTGATTCGTTCAAAAATGAAGGAGAAAAATTACTCAAGAATGTCAGATACTCAGAGAGGATCTAAAGTGAACCCCATCAAAGCTCCCATCCAAAATTCTGACAATTTGGATGCGAGGCAAGCTCGTGGCCTAAGGGTTCGGCCTTTTATGGAAATCTTAGATTTGGTGGAGGTACTGAATTGGGTGCAAGGTATCTCCTATAACTTAATCTGACGCGCTGGAGTAAATTCAAAAATCCCCTCTTGGGCTCCCATACTATTAGGTAAATCGGTGGTGCCTACGCCCTCGAGCTTCGACTCTGGAACTCTACATTTAGGTCAAACATTATTGAACAGTTTCTATAGCAACCGTATAAATGACCTCATTTTTAGCTTGACGCGGCGTCAGGCTTCCCTAAGTAAGCTACAATTGAAATATGACAGAACTCTAGAAATGAAAGAATAAAAAAACTCATTTACCGTGGAGAAATGAGTCACAGCAGTTCCCATGTGACGTCGTCGAAGGGTTGTGTCGTGCCCGTGCCGTATCCCAGTTAACGGTCAATGGTGTTTTTGTGACGAGCTCTATCTCGAAGGGTTACTGCTACTTTCACCACACTCAATGGGGTGTGTCGCATAATTATTTTCTAATTAACAAATGATCGTAACAATTATGAACTTTCCGTTTTTTTCTTCTTATTTATCTTATTTTTGCCTATATAATCTATCTTTACGCCGCATTCCTCGCGGGATAGGCAGGGAGCATGGCGGTGTGTGTCGTATCCTAAGAGAAACATTGTATTTTTTGTTGAGTTATTGATGTCTTACTATAATGTAGAGTACATGCCTGCTTGTCGTTTTATTATCGCATTAAAAAATTAAAAGAAGTAAGTAGTTATACAAGAAGTTCACCACCTACGGTTAATAATATTGCGTTGGTTACTAAGTTAATTATCGCACGACAAGACTGCACGTAAGGTTTCATGCAGACGAGTGGCATTTTTTTTCGGCAGTCGTCGCAATTTTTAGACAGCAGCCGCCGCAACGTGTTGGCAACAGCTATCGCAACGAGTTGACGGCAGCAATCGCAACTCCCTTCGCCGTCATAATCTGTAAATAGTAGCCGTCAGAATGCGTCGACAGCTACTCACGTCAGATGGCAATGGTTGCAGTTAAAGCAACCATCAATACGTCAACGACAGTTACCAAAACACGCGTCGGATGATGGCCGTTGACGATGCGTTGACGTCGACGCCGATAGGTTGCGATTGCTGGTGCCGAAAGTTGAACGACTGCTGCCTACAGATTGCAATATTTGCCGTCAACAAAATGAAGCTCGTGTGTATGAACCCTAAGAGAAGCGAGCGCAAACAGCGCACCGCGGGTGACATGTGCCGACACACTTGTGCATATAAAAACAAAAGTAAGAAGCATAAAGCGCTGGACTGCCTTGGTGGGTTATTGGTAAGCAAGATAGTACCTACATAATATATATCGGATTCATTGCCAAACGCCGAGGAGCGACTAGAACTTTTGTCATAGGAAAGCCCGATTTGAGTTACTTTTATCGAAAACCATTCTAATGCTAGGCTTAAAATCTTGTGTTGAATCTCAGCCTATGCAGGCCAACATTAGTAGGTTTGGTGATGGAGCCGATGAATGCTGATACGGGAGCCTCACTCCTTATAACACTTAAAAAAAAATAGCAACTAACAGATATAGTAACCCTACCCAAATAATATTAGCGTTAAGGTCTTAGGACGAATTAAGGAAAAAAATTACACGTAAACTTTTAATTGTTTCATTAGTTTTATTAAAAAACTTTTTAGGCGATCCACAACAAGATCAATTAAGACAAAAAACTAATTATAAATCCTGGCAATTTTAATGAGATAACAATTTTGAAAAATATAAATGTTTATCTATTTAGATTTATATGCAATGATGCAATTTTATAGTTAAAATATAGGTACTCCGTTCATTTTTGTACTACGGCTGATTACATTTTTATTATGATTTATGAATACAAACGTAATGTTGTTTTGAAATTCAAATTTTGGGCCGCTGTTTCTAATAACCGATGTGCGTAAGGTGTTATCGATGGTTCCCATCCCTCGAGCAGTGAAAGATTACACGAAGGTGTTACCTGAAACAATACAAAGGTTCATTTTACTATAGTGAAGATTTAAAAAAAAAAAATTCTAATTTTTATTTATTTTTATTACTCAGTCAACATATTTATTAGTTCATATGGTTGGTCGAGCTCCAGTATCGGAGCTTGCGGACACTGTAGACACTCCCGTGCCGCCGACAAATATTTATGTGAGACATTTCCACGTCATCTGTCATGTTACCATGAGAAACTGTGGTAAATTGACTTCAAAAAACTGCAACCATGGTACCAAGCGGAGAGTCCTGTCTAGTACTTTCGCGCTTATAGGTAAATGGATAGCTTACAGAGATGAAGTGAGGCTACGAACTAGTAAAGTGTCAATTCCAGAACATTATTTTTTTGCATGCACAATAGTACTTACACTAAATCAATGTATGGCTCGGCCATTAATTCGATTTCATATTACTAACTAGCGTACGTATAATATTATAATATAGTTCACAAACTTCACAGTAATCAATTATTACATGATACATCGAAATTTATTATTTTTTACCTCGTTGATCACAACAAGGTAAAAATAGCCCAGCAGTCAGTTGTTAATCCTGGTTACTAGCAGACGAATTACTTTGACCTTAAATAAAAATGTTTATCGAATAAAAACTTGCTCCGAAACTAGATCATTAACTGTAAACAAACAAACATAAATACAAAATAATAACAGGTATACCAAACGATATAGATAAAATTATTATAATGGCGGAGCTCCGGTCGTCGCGGTCGCTAGCCGCGCACAAAAACACACAGACCGACAATTACTGCAGCTACCAGTTTTTAAATCGCGAGAACTTTCTTCTATCACCATATTCATTACAAAGAAAGGGTGAAATTATCGCTTAATGAATATGCTAACAGCTGCGTGGTAAATGCTAAAGTTGAATAACATTGCGTGGGGAAGGCGCTTGTGCATAACTCGTACCAAAAAACCAGAGCCGCTAAACTTTTATCGCATGGAACACCATACATTGCTCACTTGGAAACGCAGTGAAATATTACATTTGAGCAAACACCGCATTGTATATCAAGTGTGAAACAGGTAAACTTGTGAATAATGACACAAGTACCGTTATTTCGTAAAAGTCTAATAAGAAAGTGGATATATAGATAAAAAATTGTCGATGAAGCCTAGGTAAAGGTAGTCCAGCAACTTTCTTCGGCTGCTGACCTTACCCTTCAAATGTCCCTTACATGGAGGTAATGATGAAGCATTCTTGGATAATATATGTTGAATGCACACAGAGTGAATGAAATAAAAAAAATGTTTTTTAGTTAAATGAAGTACAATAGTGCAAGCGAAGTACAATAGTGCAAGAAGCGCGCATGGCCCAGCGGCTGGTGTAGATCGTAAGCGATCTGCTCGGTTAAGCACTACGGGCGCGGTCGGGTAGTGTGATGGGTGACCGCTAGTGGCAAATTAAATGCGTGTTTCCGTGCTTCAGAGGGCACGTTAAGCCGTCGGTCCCGGTTGCTATCGATGGATAGCAGTCGTTAAGCCTTGTTGGAGGCCTTATGGGCGGTTTGAAAACATCCGACAGTGGGTTGGCCACTAACCCACCCACCTCCACCAATCCGCATTGGAGCAGCGTGGTGGAGTAAGCTCCAGGCCTCCCCCCAAAAAAGGGGAGAGACTCGTGCCCAGCAGTGGGACGTATAATGGGTTGCCATTATTATTATTTATTATTATTACAATAGTGCAAGATATGTAAAGGAAAACCCGGGAGGCGTGTCAGGATCGGGATATCTGGCGCTCCACACTCTCTGCCTACCCTGTGCGATTCTGCGACTGTAGAATAGATACATACATACATACAATAGTGCATAATAATATTATTCAACCACTTATAATATCACTTTACAATATTTTACACGTTATCACACACGTTTTACAATATTTTAGAGAACTTTGTAAATTTTTTACCTTATCTGTAGGAAAGCCGAAAACTACGACGACGTATCTTCTATTCTACGGACAAAATCTGAAAAGAAATCATTCGGGATATCTACTAAAATAACTAAGAAAATAATGACAATGAAATCTTATCTCTTGATTTGATATGTGATGTTGGTACTCGTATCAAACAAGCATCAAGTTCACTTTGATGATGAGTGAATATCTTGCCTTCTGCGGTCTATTATGTTATGAAAACCAAAGTTAAAATTGCAAATGTGGTGTCATAGTCGACCTCGAAGTCCGAGTATGGAATAGCAACTATGAATCTTTAAGCTGAATACTTAATATAAATGCCTATCGTGTTAAATAAATATAGACATTCAGAGCCTTTCAGAGGAAAACTACATGTCACGTTACAGGTAATGTAAATCAATGCAGGAATGTCACAAAATTAAGTGTATTATTACAACAGAAATTAAACCAGTCATATCAGAAGCTGAAAATACATTCAAGTTGCAACTAACTAACTATTGTATTGCGGGGGTCGAGGAGACAAGAGGGGAGGGGGGTCGGGTCAAGTAATGATACATTCGCACGAAGTGAGGTGCGAGGTAATAATGAGTTATGTACGTGATCCAATTATTTGGGCGCGCGCTCATTACGCGCTAAGTGTGAAATATGGCCGGCTTTATTACTATCGCGGACTTGTGACCCCCACCGACCCCCGACCCCCTTGCCCGCCCGCCGCGACCCCCACTCGCCTCCCGGGGGGCATCTGCAGCGCTGCAACTGTGCTCCACTAAATCATAATAATGTAAGGTGCGGAGCGCAAACGGCTCGTGAAAGAAGTCGGATTTTACTACGTATAGCTTAATGGGCGGGTCGGGATCGATGGTCTCTTGCTTCTTGCCGTAGGTGCCCGTGATATCCGCCGTTCACAGCTTCGCAAGGTATGTTTTTAGTGCCAATAGAAATTTTGGGAACGAAGGATTACACTCAAAAGAATATAAAAACTTAAATTGACAATGTGATTGGTACAAAAGGCTTGACGAAGCAGTGAGAGCAGTGAGAGCGAAGAGTGTAAAGCCCAAGACAATTTTAATAATAAATATTTTTATCAGATGCGCATTCTCGCTACTTCTTCGTGTTTCTTGATAAAGGTGGTTCAGCCGTAGTATAAGAGCGCTTCCAAACCACTGGCTGTAGCCAGTTGCATGTAGGCAACTTAGGCTAGTTTAATAGTAGTGTCGTAGTCCATTCCAGTTTCTGGGCAACGAGTGGTTACGTTTTAACGAATGATCAATCAGTCCCTTAATAATCCAAAATATTATATTTTACTAATTTTACGAACCGGGTAAATACTTTTTACCTTTATTCCGACGTCACGACCCGGTTCGAAAAATTAGTAAAAAGAGTGTTAAACGCGAGTGTTTTAAAAGT
Organism: Macrosoma leucophasiata; assembly: GCA_036365455.1. Lineage (NCBI taxonomy): Eukaryota > Metazoa > Arthropoda > Insecta > Lepidoptera > Hedylidae > Macrosoma > Macrosoma leucophasiata. Next base: position 22,963,743 of record JAWQUS010000005.1, on the reverse strand, counting down.
TATATTCCAAAACACTTTAGTTGGAATATAACTACCTTGCTAGCCTAGTGGTAGCAGGCCACTACTACCACGCTGAGGTCCTGGGTTCGATTCCCGGGAGTTATCAGTCATAATGGTGTAAAGTCCTTTATCTCTGGTTCTTTTGGGATTTTTCCATTTTCTGGAAATTTCCCAGTACCTCGAAGTTTTGGTAAAGTGCCCGGAGATGACAGGCTCGCCACCTGTTACATGGGCCAAAAACGTAACCGGCGAATCGTGGGTGTTTGCATGTATGCTTGAATGCATGCATTTACCTCTGCCTACCCTTTCGGGGATTACAGGCGTGAAGTTACGTTACTACATTTGGGAGCTTGGATAATTGTTATCACCTAAAATACAGTGGACCAAGTACCAGCTCGAATTCTTTGAGACAGTAGGTCAGTGTGTAAATAATAATAGGCCACAGAAAACTAGTAAAGTAAACCACTCGTCTCCCACTTTCATGGCAAAACAATAAACTTACTCAACACTTATTGTACAACTATATAATTTATCGTACCCAATTCCACATACCTACTTCTAAAGTCGGTAATTAATTTAGATTTAAAACAAGCGTTGCGATTCAATAGACCATTGTGTTTTGCACTTTACGAGTAAATCGTTTTATTCCAGTCCAATAAGAAATAAATAAGAAGATTCTTTTCAATTTAAAGTAATGTAAAATATTTATTTTCCCAAATTCATTGAAATTGATTACAACCGTAATTTGGCCAAGAAAAGACATTACCAACCGATAGTACTTTTAAGAGATAGTATGAAAGTCACCTTGAGTAGGTTAATACGTAAAGTGATACAAAAGCTAACTTCGAAGTAATCTAAAAGTCATCATTTCAGCCAAAACGTCCACTGCTGGACAAAGGCCTCCTCCAAAGAATGCCACAACGAACGGCCCTGGGCCGACCTCGTCCAGCGATTGCCCGCGACTTTCACCAGGTCGTCGGTCCATCCTGTGGGGAGCCTGCCTACGCTTCGTCTTCCGGTACGCGGTCGCCATTCAAGAACTATTCTGCCCCAACGGCCGTCAGTTCTTCGAGTTATGTGCCCTGCCTACTGCCACTTGAGTGTCACTATTCAATGCTCTCTGAGTGACCTTGAACCTTTTGTTCCATGTCACTGGAAATACACTAGTTAAAGAGTAGATTTGACCAGTGACCAATCTAAAAGTACCAATACACAAAAAAGAACAAAAACCTTTTTGAATTAGGTATTCAAAACTTGTCATAAAATTTATGAAAAACTAGCTGGCCCGGTGAGCTTCATATCGCTTTAAAGTAGAAATAAAAAATACACATACAGTTTTAGCGAAACTGTACGGTGCAACCATATAATAAAATAATCTTTGTCAGCAATTTTCTTCTCAAGCGCATCGCTGACGCTATGCGGAGTTCGCGTCGAATAGCATCAAAGTACGCACGCGTTCCGCCGATCATGCTTCCTGGAATCATAACCAATAATTTGTAAACCGTGTAAAATTACCGAATTATACAACTTTTTATATCCAAAAATTATCTTTTTATTTGTTGGACTCATCCGTGACCCAACAGAAACTAACAAAAAGCAATTGATTTTTGATAATTGCCTAACCTGTCTGGTTTCGGCATCGACGACACAACGCTGCTTTCCGTAATAAATCAATGACATTTATTAAAAACTAGCTGTTGCCCACGGATTCGCCCACGTAAATATCGTTTAAAAAGTAGCCTATGTTCTTTCTCAAAGTCAACTCTATCTCTGTACCAAATTTCATTAAAATCGGTTCAGTGAAAAAGTTTTCGGACGTGAAAAAGTAACAGACAGACAGACAGAGTTATTTTCGCATTTATAATATTAGTAGAGATGGAATGTGCAGGTAGGTACGTCATAATGGCGGGCACTTACATTTGAATTTATAAAATTATTGATTTTATTTCACGAATTATCAAACAATACAAATTTTGCGGAAATAATTATTTTTACAATCTGCTACTAATTGTAAATAGGTTTCGATCGAGTCTACCGTAGACCTGTGGCAGAAAATATGTAATGTCTGTGCTTAGGTTTATAATGGCGGATTGTCAATGTCTTTGCATGAAATTAAACTAAAAATATGTAAACTTTATTGCGACTATAAATCGTGATGTACGCTGTCCTATCTGTTAAGTTGGATCAAACTGCACACGTTGTGCAAATTTCATTAAAATCGGTTAAGTAGTTTAGGAGTCCATCGCGGACAAACACTGTGACACGTAATTTATATATATTATAAGAAGATTTAATATATTATGGTAAGTTTTACCCTGCAAGTTACACTTCAAACAAATGCTGCTCCTACCCCTCAAATAGGTTTTCTACTCCGAGGACACTGTAAGACCACACCAACCTGGAAAAGTGCCGGTTGTTTATTTCATATGCGAATAAAAGACGCAAGCAACGCAAGTATATCCCATTATATTCATAGCTCAATACACAAGTGTACATTGAAAGAGCAATTGGAAAAGAATATAGTAAGGTAATTTAAAAAGAGCAATACATAAAGAGGTTGGGGCAGCGTAGTGAAATGCTGAATATTCCGTAAGTCGCCGGCGCGCGGGCGACTGCACCCGCCGCCCCCCGTCAGGGCTGCCGGCCAACGACAATCGAACAAAACTATTGTTCATCGCACCTATCTCTATTTGTTTTTAAACATTTATAATCGTAGCCAGTACTGGTGGTAGAGTTTGAGTGTAGGGAGTCGAGAGCGTAAGCACCGCCGCATTACCTAATCTATCTGCTGCCAAAGTGTTCAGCACCATTGTGTTCCAATTAGATGGTAATTAAATGTATGGCTCCGTAATAACTAATACAGATGACAACTAAGGTCTTAAAAGGCACACTTTTAAGACCATTTTAAGGCAATTACACGACACGGTATTCAGGGTCCGGCAGAAAGGGCGGGCTTGGCCTCGCGCCGGGTTTCCGCTTAATACACTATCCGGTCGACAGCGCCCTAACTCAATCACAGTACAGAATTATACACGGGCCACTCCGGTCGCCCTCATTAGAGCCCAACTCCCTAAATGTTATTACACTACCCTGACTCTTGTTATCGTACCCTGAATACCGTGCCGTGTAATAAGTCCTTTAGGGATGGCAATGAATTTTTGACCTGTGGTTTTTGTGTAGATGTCTATAGGTTACAGTCATCACTTAACATCCATGTGAACTGCATTCGTGTTTGCCATCTACGTTACATAAACAACATCATGTCTGTATCCTCCAAAGGGTATATATGTATGCAAGAAAATACCCACGAAGCACTAATATTTTTTTTAATGTAATGGAAGTGGCAAACAAGGATGCTGTTCACATTGATGTTAAGTGATGACTGCAGCCTAGAGACACCCACACAAAGACCAACGTCAAAATGCAGATGCGTTACCCCTCCTGAGGTCTAAGGTGTTATGCCTCGGTGCCGGAAATTACCTACAGGGCCGTACATTCCCACCCGACCGGCACACGATAGTGCTGAACACTAACATTTTAACGGCAAGTATATTAAGTAATGCGTACGTCCATTGTACGATTAGACGTACCATCAGTTCTCAAAACTCATGACTTATCTTACCTTTATTGGCCACACAGAACGGAACGCCAGACGTATGCCACTTCTAGGAATCTGTACAATAGATTATTTCCGTTTTTATAAGAGCTATGCTTTTGAGGTGGAAGGATCTAATAGCATTATAGTGAGTAAGCTCACCTCCCGACATCCCTTCTCATCCCTTCTTCATCACTGGCCTTTTCTATCATGAGGTTGCCCATTTGGAAGTCCACCTGGTAGAAATGAAGTACAACGCTGGAGACCTAACATCATTTTAATAGCACAGACTTTGAGAAATATAAAATTAGAAGTTTAATTTCGAAAGTGCACTCGCATGTGTTATTGCGAAAAATCAAACAATACAAATGTAAAATTGTAATAAGTCCACGGATTTAGCAAGGCGTATCTTTATCTTTTTTTATATCAAAGGATTGACAGACAAGCAGACGGGCCACCTGATGGAAAGTGGTTACCGTCGCCTATGAACATTTGCAACACCAGGGGAGTTGCCAACGCGCTGCCAGCCCTGAGTTGATTGTCCTGATTGACGTAGCCGTATGAAGGTCCCACCATACGCAGCTCTCTACAAATTTGATAAAAATCCCAAAAAAATGTGTACGTCCCAAGTCCTCAAAAAGCCTAGACCTAGGTCCGAATCAAACTCCGAGTGAAGGTCTAGAGTCCAGAGAGAGACTGCGACAGCCCTAAAATGTGGCTGCGCGGCGGGGGGTTGGCCGCGACGGGTAGTGGGGCAGAGGGAGGGGGGGTGGCGGTCGCACGCTGTTAGAATAAAACATTATTCATAAATAGGATATTGCGGCAGGTGCCGCCCGCCCTCCGCCCGCCCAATGCAACAAACAGAGCCTTCTACAGCCTTACACATACAGATCGTTTGTCTCACCGCTCCCGTATTTTCCAACTTTAAAAGGAATTTCCGAATATAAGAATATATTCGACTTTCTTGTTTTATTCATTTTTGGCGTCGGGAATTTCACTTTATATTGGAAATTTAGAAGTAATTCTTCTATGTAAGTATTAACACTGTGAATAGTTCCCTTATTGAACGTTATAAGCAAAGCAGGGAATACTCAGATTAACGTGATTCTAACGTAATACTTTTAGGTATATAGTGGTTGGAAAATCAAAAACAAGAAGGAAGGCTTTAGTAATTTACTGGTTAAGCGACGTATATCAAGAAGTCACAGATTCAAAACCCGCCCGAAATTTAATTATTGGATTTAGCAACAATTTTGTGTACACAATAAGCATAATCCAAACTAACGAACGTGGACAAAATTAAAACTACGTAAAATGTCCAATATCATGTCCACCCGTACCGTGGTTGAGGGCACTAGTCACAAAGTGGTTTACGATTACCTAGGATAAACAATTAAATTATAATATTAGATAGGTCCTATTTTGCGATTGAGGTAAAAAATGGAATCAAACTCGGCTTAGCAGCATCATCTTAAACAGGACTTTCTCAAAATAAAGTTCCTCATCCAGTGTGTTGCTAGTGAGGGCGTAAGGATCTATCAGGTGAAGGTCGTGGACAATCGAATGACGTTTAGTGACGTTAAAAGATTCACCACATTATGAAAAAACGTGTCAAATCAAAGTTGTTTGTTGAGTATGCATGCATGTATTCACTTTTGCCTATCCCATCGGCGAACACAAACTTGAAGTTATGTTTAACAGAAATTAAGTTAAAAGATTTCTATATTTCTAACCACGAAAAAGTCAATGCATAGTCAACTATAGTTTTCACATCGTACACAAAAACATTTCAATATAAGGGTTATTAATTAAATGTTATTAAATGTTACTTGTTCAGATGTACTAACAATTCGAGTTAAGTTTTTATAATGGCTAGTGTCGAAGTTAATGAGATTAATAAGTCGGTGTAGTATGTATTTGAAGGCCAGGCTCAATTGCAAAGCGCAAGGTGGGAGATACAAAGTACGTAATTGTGTATTTGTATGAGCTTTTACACTTATGTCGCATATTTAGTTCTAATGTTTCACTGGCACGTCATTAGTGTATGATTACATTAGGGTTGTACATGAACATTATTAAGGTAGAGCAGGAGTTGTTAGAGTCGCGCCATGTATACCTACATTAACTCGTCAAGTAGGCGGACGGAAGTGTATAAAGTTTGGCAGTTTAGAGACAGTTAAAGTTTACATGGAAAGAGTGCTCAGAAACTTCATATTTATTTAAAGTATGCATAAGAAACACGTTTAATAATTAACTGGTGGTATAACTCCAGTGACGGAGCTCGCGGGCGTAGGCACCACCGCATTACTTAATATACTTGCCGCTAAATAGTATTGTCAGCACTATCGTATTGCGGTCAAGTGGTAATGTACAACCCCGTAATTTCCGGTACAGAGGCATAACACCTTAGGCCTTAGAAGTGGTAACGCATCTACATTTTGACCTCTGGTCTTTGTGTGGGTGTCTATAGGCTGCAGTCACCACTTGACATCAATGTGAACTGCATGTTTGTTTACCACTTCTATTACATAAAAAAATATGTATTATGAAAATATTAATACTCAGTATATATCGGCCTTTTGAACCCTGTCAGTTATTGACAAAGAATGACTCTATGTTAGCTGTTTGTAAGAGGAAAGAGACTTTCTACTGATTACTGATATACCTACATAATATTTCATGTATTTTTATGTAGAGAGGATGCCTGCAAGAGGTGATGCGCTAATTTAAATAAACCCTGTATAAAATACGCGTTGCGACTCCTGGAGTCTAAATCGGCCATTGTGCCCGAAATTACGCCACCTGGGCGGTGAGCGGGACACGATAGCCCTGAATGCTTCGTAGATATTTCTGACATTTAATTATTATAAATTAAATTAAACTATTTTTTTTTTACAGTGAATGTTACCTAAATATAATGCTATGTACAATTTCCTTATTAATGTAATTTGTCACGTCAATCTGTAAGAGTACGTGTATGTTATTTACTGAAAAATTCGCATGCCGTGAGCGGCAGAACATATGATACAATCAAATATTTAAGACCAAAGCATGTAATACTATGTTCTTGTGAATAAATGATTATGATATGATGATATGGTTATGATATGAACACTAGCATTTAGCGTCAAGTGGATTACGTACTGGTGTGGCCCATCTTTAGCTCCATCATTGTAGCTCAACAAACAGTAAAGTAAAATATCTACACAATTTTTCACGGTTAAACAATATTTGTCGCTATGCTTGTCCACGTAAATATTAAAGTCAGTGTAAAAGATTTTAATTAGTACCGATGTTTGATAACCCTTAAAACGGTGTAGACATGTGTTCTCATTGGAAAAACATCAAAAGCGACGTTTGCATAGCGATGCCTCCTATAACAGGTGGGAATTACTGGCACGCCGCCCGAATGGACAATTAATTACACATGAAGGGAGCCGCCTAATTAGCGTCCGTGTGTGTATGGGAGCGACCGGGTTGCCTGCGCCTGCGCAGTTATACTATGCATTGCGCATGTGAGCCAGTGACCCGGCATTACTTTGCATTTGTATAATTACGGATCGTAAATTGTGTTAAACTGATTTTTTTTCTAAGCATAACATTAGTGTTTCCAACGTAAAAAAAATATATATATACGCTTACACTCACAGCTCCACAGTAAGTATAAACCTGTGTCATGTGTGCCGTTTTACACATACAACACATACACCAGACCCGAAACAAATATCTATAGGCCATATAAATATTTGTCCCGGTGCGGGGATCGAACCCGCGACTCTTCGAATCAAACGGTCATCTCACACTGTTAGACTAACCGGGTCGTCAGAACGTGGATAAGGATCATAACGAAATCTATAAACTAAAAAATGTATCTCATCGGACAGAAAACCTGTATCTAGTGTTTCGTACCAGAAGGCGTAAAACGAAGTGTTGGTCAGCATTGGCTCTATTTGTAAGGTTAAGTTAGGTAAGGTTAGTATTTAAAATGTTTAATTAATATTATATTATTGTATTTCATAAGTACTACTCACTGTTTCGGAAGAAATCTTCTAGTAATGCTGTAACCTGATATTACTACTCCATAGTAATTCTGATACCTGCTTCCGCTTCGGAAGCATGACATTTTAGTGTTTACATAGATTTTTATTCAAAAAAATCTTCTCTTTTGCTAAAAACTTGAGAGGGAGATCTGATCTCCTGTACTATCAATTTGAATACCAATTAATTATTTTAACTTATGCTTTTGCCTGTCTGTCATTCATCCGATTATCTTAAAACCTTTCAATGTACACTTCCGCTACAATTTTACACCCAGACAATCTATCACCCGAAAACTAGTGTGTCTGCATACAAATATCATACAATCGAATATCTAAACGATCCTTGACATTGTAGCGTCTGGTAAAATAGTCCATTAGTTTCTAGACTGTACCTTGACTGTATACTCCAAACCACATGGTAGGTAGCAAACACGGTCACAGCCGACGCGTTCCCACACGCATCGCGTGCGGTAGGGCGCAGTTTTACCGAAATTCATAAGAAACAATATCGCGGCTCGAAAAAACACTGGATTTGCGCTATCTACATCGCATGCCTCGATATCATCTATCACGCGCGCATGCATATGCATGGCAATATAAAAACTGTGGCGATCGGCGCCCGCGCAACGTTGTCTAATTGTGGTTCGCATTACTCTGTTTATTTTATTATTTCAATTTATACTTGAATATTTTACTGTGAATAGTAGTGTAAGCGAACTGGTACCGCTACACTGGAGTCTTAGGTTTGAGCCCCGAGTCGTGTAATAGGAAGCTAGCATTTTGACACGTGCGGACACAGAAGGTACAACATTTCGAAGTTTTTTTCTGAAAGGGCTCTCAGTCTGAACAATTTTTTACAACTGCGTAAGGAATAATAATTCAAATACGCTTACACTCACAGCCCCACACTAGGTATGAACTTGTATCGTGAGTGCTGTTGTGCACACACAATATATACACAAACACCCAGACCCGAAACAAATATCTGGAGGCCATACAAATATGTGTCCCGGTGCGGGGATCGAACCCGTGACCCTTCGAATCAATCGGTCGTCTCACACCGCCGGACTTGCCGGGTCGTCGGATACCCCTGTGGGTCCGGACCTCGGCTTAGGGCTTTGCAAGGAGACACATAAGACATATGCGATTAGGGGCGGTGCAAATTTCCTAGTTTGATTGACTCATCAGTCAATAGTTTAATACAACTCAGATTAGGTTTTATTAAGCTTCAAGGTATGATGATACCCTGAAGCTTTGTTCTACTACCGTGCCGTGTGAAGAAACAAACTGCGATAGTAAAACAAGCACATATCTGTAAATATAATCTTTTACTGGTGGTAGAGCTCTAGTAACCAAGTTCACGGGCGTAGGCACCACCACATAACCTAATCTACTTGCCTCTAAATATTATTCTCTAGAGTCTTACACGCTAATTCATAAACGTACAGTAGATACGTTTTAATTATAGAATGCTTTGTCTTTGTCAGTTGTATTGTCAAATGTGCAGGATAGAAAAAAGACAAAGGAGAGATTAGCAACACTTTAGCTAAAATACGTTTATGAATAAGAGGGATAGTATCAGCACTATTGTCTCTCGGTCAGGTGGTAATGTACTGCCTTGTAATTTCTAGCATAAAACCTAAAGCCTCAAAAGTGGCAACGCATCTCCATTGAAATTTCTGTTGTTTATAGGCTACAATATAACTTACCATCAATGCAAACTGTATGCTTCTTTACCACTTCATGACATAAGAAAATGTTTGCAAAGCTATTTGTAAAGGATAATACGATAATTATTGTACAATATTACATACAACGCGTACATATTTAAATATCTATTAGATAGATGGTATGCATCGGTTGATGTAATGCCAACATTTTTGCTTATATTCACACACTGCATGTTTTCCTGGTATCTCGCCAGTTGTGATTCATCACTTGAGAAATACGAGGAAAAAAAATTAGAAACGGTGTCATTTGAATTTACATAAAGATTGTCGCCGAACTCGGTTACTTAGCGACGATATCTTTAAGTTAGCTTCCCACTGCCGAATCATTTCGTTCATCTAGATATGCTGCAAACCTATTTTTTACGCATATTGATAATCTAGATAATATATTATTATTATTATATCCACTGGGTTGCCTATAAAAAAATGGACGCAATTTTTTTTTGTAAAGATTTTTTTTACTTGTTTTTTCATTAAAATGTGGTCCATTTTACGACAATATGTATAAAGAATCTGAAAAATCACGGCTGCCGTTGCGCACTTCGGCGCCCCTACATATTTTCGTTCCGCCCCGATAACTTTTTACGTCCATTACGTGCATGTATTATTTATATATCAAATTAAAGCAATATTTTTTCTCATTATTATGACACACGGGAGTCAAATTAAATCAGCTGCAAATAAGAGTTGCTGGCTGTTAAAGAAAAAATAAGTTAATTAGATCATAAATATGCGTATGCGTATATCATAGATTTGCAGCATATCTGGATGAACGAAATGATTATGCAATGGGATCCTAACCTACTAAAGATACCCGCAAGGGTCTCCCTTAGGCAGTTGTGTAAATTTATTTAGGCTGAGAGCCCTTTAGGTACACTCGCCGATTGCCCGGTGAAGTAGACTAGTGCCGTCTCGAGACGAGCCGCCTACGCCATTAAAAAAACTCATATTCAGCAATCCACTTTTTGTAGTTGTAAAACGTAACTTCACGCCTGATAGCCCGGAATAGGTAGACAGAGATAATGCATGCATTCAAGAATACGTGCAAACACCCACGATTCGCCTGTTACGTTATGGCCCAGTTATGACATGGTGAACATGTTGATTATGACACGGTGAACAGGCACATTATCAAACTTTGAGGTAATGGGAAATTTCCAGAAAATTGAAAAATCCCATTAGAACCAGAGATAAAGGACTTTACACCATTATCTCTGATAGCCCCCTACCCGGGAATCGATCCCGGGTTACCCCGAGGTCGGAGGTTCGATCCCTGCCCGAAGTAAAATTTTTCAACGTAACTTCATGCTTGTAATCCTCGAAGGGGTAGGCAGAGGTAAATGCATACAATCAAGCATACATGCAAACACCCGCGATTCGCCGGTTACGTTTCGGCCCATGTAACAGGTGGCGAGCCTGTTGACATCTGCGTTAAATTTTTCATTCCATGTTTTCTTTAATTTTCATAATTGAACATTTTTTATAATACATAACAAAATAAAAATGTTCTATGTGTGTTGATAGTCCACATGTGTTGGCAGGCTGGAGTAGGGGGAGCGGGAGGGGGGCGGTCGGCGGCGGGCGATTGCATTAATTGCGCTGCGCGGGCGCACGCACCGCGCATAAGGGCAACTGTGCCGTGGGAATCACCGCGCCGATCACCTACCAACACTCTCATACACACACGATACAAACAATCACTGCTTCATACAATGCTTCTCCACAATCTTGATCGATAAAACACTTCATACTTAACCAACAATATAACTCAAACTCGGTGAAAAATGTCAAAAGGTCACGCGCATATTCAAAGCGTGACAATTATGTAGATGACCAATGCCGATAGTGCCATATGAGACGAAGAATGAATGCGATATCGTTAGCATATTATGTCGGGTTTTTTCGCTCGATCGCTCTCGTTTATTAACATATTGGCTCAATTAATTGCTGGCAACATTATCGCGATAAATTATTGCACATTCGGAATACCTGAGCCGTGACTGGGTGGGCAAGGCGATAAGAATGTTAAATTCAACAACATCATCGACTTCTTGCATATTTTCTCCCGAGTGACAGTCTAATGAACACTCACGACGGTAGTCAGGCTCATTATGGGCAATCATTACTGAAATTACTTGCAATAAAATATTGTCTTCATGAAAATTATTGTTGACTAGCTGACCCGGCAAACTTCATATTGCCTCAGAATTAAATAACATGTCAAAGGTTTGATAGATACAGACTATTTGTATGGGAAAATGAAATTGTGGTTTTTACTATTTCCCTTCAATTTTTCCATATTTTCTTACCCTTTAAAGCTTTCCTGGACTTCCAAAAATCATTCAAAACCAAAATAAGCCAAATCGGTTCACCCGTTCTCAAGTTTTAGCGAGACTAACGAACAGCAATAGATTTTTATATATATAGATAACGTTATTTTAGGCTACTTAAGGAGGAGATAAAACTCCTGTTGATATCTTGCTATGATAGCAATTGCATTATTTGTGATTTAAAGCAGGACTGCAATGATATAGAAACTGTAGGTAACTCACCGTTGATTTCAGTCCAAAATTTACTCGCCAAAGTCTCTAAGGTGTTTTGTGTGTTTGCAATTTAATTTGCTTTTGTGGTGACAACTATTACGATGAACCAAAGACATCGAGAAGAAGAAAAATGTCACCTTCCTTCCATTCGTAAACCTGTAAAGCCTCCTCAGCAGTGACAGTTTTCTTTATAATTTTTATTTTTACTTAATATGACTCTGCACTTCATGCATTAAAATATCATTTCCCTATATATTTAGCTGGCAGAGAGAGAGACACTGTCGCAAAAATAAATATAACTGTCTTACTTTTATTTTTTGCAATAGGTAACACATGCAATTGAATTCAGAAATGAGTTCAAACTCATTTCTGACTCATTTCTCATAACATCACACGATATCAGAATCACAATCAGAATCAGAAACTAATTTATTCATTTAGGGTGACAGGTACCTCTTATGACACATCAAAAACAAAAAAAAAATTAAAGTGAATAACAATTTTTTTTATTTTTTTTTATGTAATGGAAGTGTTAAACAAGCATGCAGCTCACATTGATGCTAAGTGATGACTGCAGCCTATAGACACCCACACAAAGACCAAGGTCAAAATGCAGATGCGCTACCACTCCTGAGGCCCAAGGTCTTATGCCTCTGTGCCGGAAATTACAGGGCCGTACATTACCACCACACCGGAACACGATAGTGTTGAACACTACCAATTAGCGGCAAGTTTATTAGGTAATGCGGTGGTGCCTACGCCCGCGAGCTCCGTCACTGGAGCTCTACCACCAGTAATATGTTAATAGTTAATATACATGTCAAACAAGCTAAAAAAATATATTTAAAGTCAAGAATATCATTAAGATAAAACTAAAATAAAACTAAATACTAATAAACTACGAGAAAAATATGACAATATGGTGCGGTACCCTCGTATCACCCTAAGTGCCATGACCCATTCTGGCCCACTTTGCGTAGCAAAAGGGTGTTATTATAGCCAGTCAGAACGTCCACCTGAACGAACGAATAATCATCATCCCTCCCTCCGCACGTGAAGCGTAACAGAGGAAGGGGATGGTTCGGGGGTCGAGGAAGTCCTCATTCCCCGGGCCTATCTGCCCCCGAAGCGTCGGGGGCGTGAGTGTCCACCCGATGGGTGCTTCGTAAAGGCCCATCGATCACATCATACTGGGATAGAGGTGGCGTCGTTCAGGATACGGTCCGGAGTCATCCCAGGTTCGGAAGCAGCCTTCCCCGTGCGACGGAGGCGGATATTTGGGGACAAGGCGACGGAAGTACACTCGCAGCAATACCACCGGCTATCAAGGACGACGCCAAGGTATCGCATCGTCTACTCGATGTATACGGAGACGCCCCCCACGATACTGCTCCCCAATAAGTGACCACCTAATACAACGATACATCTATTAAGCAGCTTATAGACACATAAACTGGTGATAGAGCTCCAGTGAAGGAGCTCGCAGGCGTAGACACCACCGCATTACCTATTATACTTGCCGCTAAATGGTAGTGTTCAGCACAATCGTGTTCCGGTCAGGTGGTAATGTACGGCCCTGTAATTTCCAGCACAGGGGCATAACACCTTAGACCTCTGAAGTGGTAACGCATCTGCATTTTGACCTCTCATGTAAGTGTCTATAGGCTGCAGTCATTACTTAACATCAATGTAAACTACATGATTGCTTGCCACTTTCATGACATATAAAAAAAGAGTGAAAAAAAAACAGCACAAAAATCTGTTGCGACCACTAAAAACTAAGTACCTACCTAGTTTAGTTATATCAGTGACGGAACACGATAGCGCTGAACACTACCATTTGGCGGCGGACAGATTAGGCAATGCGGTAGTGGGTCTGACTGGTGGTGCCTATGTTCTTATTCTCGATCATTACATCTACTTCTCATTTAATTTCTAAAAACACGCAATATACATGTACTTGTTTAAATTTACAATTAACTTAAATACCACTAAACGCAAATATTTACAACAAAAACAAGCGAGCATTAATTGATATCCCATATGGGGAGTTCGATAACTATCAACAATTTCAGTGCTCGGTACAGTTGTCTGACCAGCCTAGATTTCTATCGCGCTAAATGTATTCTAGATTTGTGGCAGCGGCTAACATGTGCACTAGCAGCTGTCATTTCATTCTTAACTCCGAAACACGACAAATGAAGTGTCTAGAAACACTTTGGTGGTTTAAGTATTTAATGAGTAGTTGGGACTTATTCGCGCCATAACTCGTACTTGCTGCTTAGTGGTCAGTGCAATCGTGTTCCGGTCAGGGAGCCGACCGCCTAACTCATGCTTTTGTTTAAGGCTATTGCTCTACTTACTCGCTATACCTATATCGAGTACTCCAGTGATGGAGCTCGCAGTGGTAGGCGACTGCGAGCTCCATCACTGGAGCTACCAATATAAAAATATAATGCTACTGTGTTGTAGTTAGACCAAGTCCTATCTTCCACTAGAGATAGATAGATACTCGTAGAATAGGCAAAGTAACTCATTAATCTTTTTAAAAAAATACTTGAAAACCTCTCTAGGTACCACAGCAGTGATGAAACGTCATTAAGATTGTGTACCAGAACATGGAACTGCACCACTTTTATATATCAGCAGAAAGAGTCGTAATATGGTCTTGGCACGTGACAATATTTTTGTACGAAACATAGAAATTTAAAAATAACGTAACCGACTTTTTTTTATTACGAAAACAGGAAAAGTCAATTAGTTATTATAAAAACTTTATTCATCTACAGTCGACATACACTAATCACATAAAGTTCCCATAGTCTGTATTCTCAATAGCTTGACATTCTGTTCCTAGTAACGTGCGCAGGCGCATACATCTCATGAAAACCGTGGCGACACACGCACCGCGAGCGTGTGCGTGGCGCCACTTCCCAGTACCCGTTAGCAGATATGATTGACACAGGATAAAAAAATATTGATTAGCAAGTGTAGGCAGGATAGAATGTCGCGAGTTGTGGAGGACAAAAAGTGTGGGATGAGTCCAGGAACACTTATTATTATATTACTATGCAGCTCACTGCAAACTCATCTCAATAGAAAATGGCGGTACATAACGCGTTGTACATATTTATAAGTCGTATTGTTTCGCAGGAGTGGGTACTTAGTATACCTCTGTTTATGTGCTTACATTACTTTGAATTTATTTTATTCAAACATTTCTAATCATGACTATTAATAATATACAACTAAGCTCTACTAAGTAGGTGCTTCCTTCTACAGCTTTTCGTGGTTATGTTTGCTAGATTTGAATAAAATTTAGTCAATAAATCAACAGTATGAAAGTGCTCAAATAACAAATTAACGTAGTTATTTTTTACGATTAGTAAACACTGAAGCCGCTATAGGTTTTTTGCATATACCTACAGTACCCAACAAGAAAAATTGCACATCGACCATAGGAAAGACACTTTTTTATGTTATAAAAGTGGCTGCAGCCTATGGACACCCCCACAATGACCAGCGGTCAAAATGCAGATGCGCTGCCACTCCTGAGGCATTAGGTGTTATGCCTTTGTGCCGGAAATTACAGAGCCGTGCATTACCACCTGGACCGGAACACGATAGTGCTGAATACTACCATTTAGCGGCAAGTATATTAGGTAATGGGGTGGTGCCTACGCCCGCGAGCTCCGTCACTGGAGCTCTACCACCAGTGAAACCACCACTTCGGCTTATTTCGGCCCTGTAGAGCGTAATCTCTTTCGCACCTTACCTACCTATATGACGTTTATCCACCATTTTGATCAAGTTTTGACCAATACCGAACTATCAATGCTTACGTAGTCAGTGTGCAACAGAGATAACGCTCTACGAAGTCGAAACTATTTCTTGATGAACACTGTATATAGTGGCGTACCTATGTGTTTGTGTTACTGTTGCGGTATTAATAATAATAAATAATAATGGCAACCCTTGATACGTCCCACTGCTGGGCACGAGCCTCTCCTCTCGTAGAAGGGGGCCTGGAGATAAGGGTGAGGGGCCAACCCGCTGTCGGATGTTTTCAAACCGCCCATAAGACCTTCGACAAGGTTTAACCTTTGTTATCTATCGATAGTAACCGGAACAGACGGCTTTACGCGCCCTCAGAAGCACGGAAACGCGCATTTTAATTTGCCACTAGCGGTCACCCATCACACACCCGACCGCGCCCGTATCCCTTAACCGAGTAGATCGCTTCCGATCTACACCAGCCGGTGGGGCCATGCACGCTTCAATGTCGCGGTATTGCTGTGCTAGAACTAAGCCATCCATTACTATGAGAAATCGAATGTCCGTGTGAAGAAAAAGTTATTTTTCTTCGTCTTTATACGGGTATTGGGTATTATGACTCGGTATGTACCTAAATGTGTGATTTTTTTAAATGTCTTTTAACCACGAATAAGCGTAGTAGGTACTACTACTAGATTATCAATTCAAGACAAAGTTTTAGGACAACAAAATCTTTGATTATAGATACCTACTCCTAAACAAATCGTTCAACCTAATAATTGTCGCAGCGAATGACCAATCAATTTGCCAATAAACATAAACATTTAATCGCATCTGCGAGACGTTCAAGCGAAACAATAAAAGTAGGATTTATATGGAAACAGCTATTAGCTGTCGCGTTATTAATCCATTAATAAGTACAAGCCTTCCGCATTGGGTTGTCTGTGAGCGTTCTCAATGGACATACAAAAATGCCATTGAGGTGCAACTGGCGAGACTGGAACGGCTGGGACAACATGGTTTCATTAGGGATGGGAAAAGGGTAACAGTAATATCGATATCGATCGTATCGACATTTTTGACAAAAGCATTTTTGACAGGCTAGCAGACGAACCACCTGAGGGAAATTCGTTACACAATTAGTACATTATGGGCAGTAACGAGCGCAAAAACCAAACGATTGAATATAAGTCGATATTTTTATAATAATGTGTTATTTTCCTCCATTTTGGGGTTAATTTATTGACCTCTGCTCGGTAAAGCACTACGGGCGCGGTCGGGTAGTGTGATGGGTGCCCGCTAGTGGCAAATTAAATGCGCGTTTCCGTGCTTCGGAGGGCACGTTAAGCCGTCGGTCCCGGTTGCTATCGATGGATAGCAGTCGTTAAAACCTTGTCGGAGGCCTTATGAGCGGTTTGAAAACATCCGACAGTGGGTTGGCCACTAACCCACCCACCTCCACCAATCCGCATTGGAGCAGCGTGGTGGAGTAAGCTCCAGGCCTCCCCCCAAAAAGGGGAGAGACTCGTGCCCAGCAGTGAGACGTATAATGGGTTGCCATTATAGTTGACCTCTGGTCTTTATGTAAGTGTCTATAGGCTGCAGTCATGACTTAACGTCAATGTGAACTGCACGCTTGTTTGTCACCTTTATTACATAAAAAAAAATCTAACACTTATCGATACTTTATTACATCGATATGTTTACCTACGCCTACATTTCATAGAACCGCGCGTTTCCCCGCCGCTGGGAACGGTCTCATTACGGCCGCCGGCCGGTGTCGGTGACGCCGCGTTTTTCCACCGCCGCGCCGCGCGGTATGAAAATGTATAAGGCCCGCGGCCCGCGGTCACTCACCGCGGTCTAGTATTCGTCACGTGACTCTCTTGGGAAACTATTGAAATCACCGCATACTCGACTCATTAATAACCTCACTTTTTACTCCGCCTGTCCCGATACCGATTGATTTCATACGAGCCCGGGTCTTGTGAACGCCGCTGCATTTCGTATCTATTACCGAGTACCAATCACGACAGGCCACTTTCATAATTCTGTGATTTTTTTCGCCCTTATAATTCAAGCGTACTTAACTAAGTATAATATTTCATTATATTCCTTTGCAGATATATGTATTCCTGTTGATCTGATACGTTTAATATTTAACAGGTTTTTCTTTTATCTATCTCTTAACGAGTTTACATTATGTGGTTACGACAGCTTCCAATACCATTAAAACTGCATTTTTATGTGACATGAGATCGCGGTGGACGTTGATGATAAGTAATTAATGTGATCTGTGGATATCTACAAAAAGGCCGAGGTTATATTTCATTTGTTAATGGAGAGGCAATAACATTGAGCCTATATTGTACAAAGGTATGTAAGGTATGCCCATAACAGTGTTACGCGATATTTGGAGAGAATACGCCATAACCGCGACGCTTGGCGATGGCAGGACTCTGCTGCCCTTCCCGCGTTTTTGTATTTTCTCTCGTTTTATCGGAATTTATAGAGCAACGCGGGCCACCAGCCGCCACGGTGGACCGGGAGGAGTAGCCATAGCGTATATTTCCGATGCAAAACAGTCTGTCATTTCTTACAGAGGCGAATACGTCTAACACACACAGACACACACTACAAGAATTGTCTATTACTGCGAAACTCACACCTTGACTTTAACAAAATATATAAACAATTTCAGGCGACAGGCATAGGTCCACTTGCGCTTGTACTTTGACAGAGAGGAAAGCCTACAATGGCTACTCCCCTCCGGTCCACCGCGGCCGGTGGCACGTGTTGCTCTATGGCTACTCCCCTGCGGTCCGCCGCGGCCGGTGGCCCGTGTTGCTCTATGGAATGGTTTGACCGGCATTGTTCGGTTGACTATCTGCAATAGCAGAAGAATTTTTCTCCACTGGTGGGGTCGTTACCTTCCATCCGCCTTGTTGCATACGGATTCATAATTTCTGGTACAGAATCTAAAAGTGAATCCATAATTAGGTAAATAACTATTTACTGATGGTAGTTCTAGGAAGCGCGCATGGCCCCACGGCTGGTGTAGATCGCAAGCAATCTACTCGGTTGCGTTCCGGACGCGGTCGGGTGTGTGATGGGTGACTGCCAGTGGCAAAATTAAAATGCGCATTGCCGTGCTTCGGAGGGCACGTAAAGCCTTCGGTTCCGGTTGCTATCGATAGATAGCAGTCGTTAAACCATGTCGGAGGCCATATGGGCGGTTTGATAACATCCAACAGCGGGTTGGCCACTAACCCTTATCTCCACCAACCCGCACTGGAGCAGCGTGGTGGAGTAAGCTCCAGGCCTCCTGCTAAGAGGGAAGGTACTCGTGCCCAGCAGAGAACTATCTCAAGGGTTCTCAAGAGTTCTAGTGAAGGTACTCGAAGTCGTAGTTACCACCGCATTATCTAATCTATCTGCCGCCAAATAGTAGTGTTCAGCTCTATTGCATTCCGGGTGGATGGTAAATCTATGGCCCCGTAAAAATTATCAGAGACGTAACTCATGTCTCAGGGTTGTAAAGCATCTGCATTTTGACCTCTGGTTTTAGTGTAGATGTGTGCAAGACAGTTAAACTGCATGCTTATTTGCCACCTTCATTACATAAAAACAATATCCCCTCTCTATAAATCGTATACCATAACCCAAAAACAACTCTCATCTTAATTTCCTACGCCCTCCATCCACATTAATATTCAAATAAAACAAAAAAACCGAAACAAATCACAAACACAAGCTGGATTAGATCACACCGCTCGGAGCTAGCTCATCGAGCTCTAATGCCTTTTTAATAACCCCAAAAAGAGGTGCATAATACAAACGGCTACCATATTAATGAAGGTGTTCCCAAATTTAACTATTGTTTATGCGATGGCGATAATTATTATAAATGAAGGGTAATAGTGCGCCGCGGGCCGCTATTGCGGGTACGGCACAAAAAGCGCGGCCGCGGCGCGGGTTTTTTGACTCCCGTTGACTGTCCACCGCTGGGGGGCTATTGTTTAGTCGAAATTGAGACGTCGCTTTCGTGGACAGAATTGTGTACCAGTTTCCCTTGTATATACTTAAACGAATGTGCTCCACCAATTAAGTCGAAGTTTCTGTTAGTAAGCACGGTACTATAATATTTGGGTTAATTATAGTTTTTGTCAAATGAAACTAATATTATTGTTTATAAAATATGAATAAAATGATCTCATCGCTCTGTTGTTTTGTTTGCTTTTTTAATGATATCTACGTCAAACAACAAATATGTATGTGTATTGCACCGAGGAATAAAAATAATAATATACAATTTAATATTCATAACAAACATTTATACACTCAGCTTCTGTGGTTGATCACGTAAATTTAATAAACTCTGAGAATTGCTATAATATAATTATTATTGAATACCTACTCATTTGCTTGTTGTGGTTATCATTACAGACATTTTTTTTTCCTTGTCGTTTATAATATCTACGTGGTTTTTGATTTTGTTTGTGTTAATGTTTAATTTTTATGTCGGCCAAGCAGAGGGTCAACGCAAAGTGGTCACCGTTATCTTTTAATACTTGCCACGCAGATGAAGTTGCTAACACGCTGCCGGCTTTGAAGGACTCTTTTATAGCCAGTTTTGAATAACTCCATAATGTCACGCCGAGGCCACACCTCAGAGGGAAGATCGTTTCATAATTTGCACGTTCGGGACAGAAATGCACGCGAGCATTACAATACATTCAGTAGGCGCAAGTTGAACTTCTCTCTTTGACGGGTAGTGTGATGTAGGAAAAGAGATTTTGATGGCAAACAAGCATGCAGTTCACATTGATGTTAAATGATGACTGCAGCCTATAGACACCTACAAAAAGACTAAGGTCAAAATGCAGATGCGTTAGCACTCCTGAGACCAAGATGTTATGCCTCTGTGCCGGAAATTACATTGCCACCTGACCGGAACACGATAGTGCTGAACACGACCATTTATAAGTAATTTATAGTTTTAAGTATATTAGGTAATGCGGTGATGCCTACGCCCGCGAGCTCCGTTACTGGAGCTCTACCACAGGTAAATAGGTAGATGGTAGCACCATATCAAACAGTTCAGCAGTGCGTTCACGAATGTAGAGACGGTAATACCTAAACGAAAGCCCGATGTCTCCGTAGGCTCAAATGTGCCTTGAGCCTGTCAGTGGATTTTGAATCTCGTTCATTTTGAAACACAGAATTTAAGGTAGTGTTTTTGGAAACTTAGACAGTTAAACATTAGTCTCTTCTCTAGATAAGTATATATAAAAAAAACTCATGTCACTATGTTAGTAACCATACTCCTCCTAAACGGCTGGACCGATTCTCTTGAAACTTTGTGTGACTATGGGTAGGTCTGAGAATTGGTCAACATCTATTTTTCATACCCCTAAGTGATAAAGGTTGTTCCAAAAATTTAATCTTTAAATGATTTGACAATTTTTTATACCTCTTAGGCGATACGAAGTTCGTCGGGGCAGCTAGTATAATATGTAACTTTTAACTAGATCATCTAATGAAGATGAAAACAAAAACCAACAAAACGTTGTGACGTTTGAAAAGTTTATAGATCTTGATTATTTATTGTCCAATTCCCAAAAACTATCTCAACATCTGTTCTTGTAAAATATCGTTCAATGTGAAGATAGGCCCCGTATCGCTGTAAGACCGCGGCGGCGGCGGCGATGCGGCGCGCCGAGCGATGATTGATGACGAAAGCATTTAGGTGATACACGCGCTCCGGTTACCGTAAACACTACCCCCCCCCCATCCACCCTCTCACCGACACCCCGCACTACCCCTTCTTGAAGACAACACTAGGAGAATTGAACTTTTGAAATTTTGAAAAACATCAAGTGTTAATGACGTACCTACACTACGATTTTTATAAGGTGGTAGAATTGCAATTTCGGAGCTCGAGAGCGTAGGTGTACTGCTACAAAAAGGTCGTGTTCAGCACTATTATGTATGGCCCTGTAATAACTATCGCTTGAAGGACATATAAAGAATGTCGCATAATATTCGAACATTCCCTGTTAGGCCGTGTATATGTAATTTATATTATGTAACTGTAACTGCCTCGGTAGCCTAGTGGTAGCAGGCCACTACTACTACGCTGAGGTCCTGGGTTCGATTCCCGGGTAGGGGGTTATCAGAGATAATGGTGTAAAGTCCTTTATCTCTGCTTCTATTGGGATTTTCTATTTTCTGGAAATTTTCCAGTACCTCGAAGTTTGATAATGTGCCCGGAGATGTCAACAGGCTCGCCACCTGTTACATGGGCCAAAACGTAACCGGCGAATCGTGGGTGTTTGCATGTATGCTTGAATGCATGCATGCACCTCTGCCTACCCCTTCGGGGATTACAGGCGTGACGTTACGTTTTATATTATGTAACGCAAGTGACCAACAAGCATGCAGTTCACTAGGATGACTGCAGCCTATTGACACCTACATAAAAACCAGAGGTTAACATGCAGATGCGTTGCCATCCCTGTGACGTAAGTTGTTATGTCTCTGTGATCATTATTACGGAGCTATATGCCACCTAACCGGAACACGATAGTGCTGAACTATTTGGCAGCAGACAGATTAGGTAATGCGGTGTTGCTACGTTCTCGAGTCCCTACAAAGGTTAATGGAAAGAACACGTAGGTACCTATACGAGATATTTTTAATATAAAGAATGTCGCATCATATTGGAACTTTCCCTGTTAGGCCATGTATCCCTACGTACTCCGGTGTCATTTATTTCGGCGTTCACTTGATTGTGTTTCTGGAGAGTTTAAGACCATTGAGATTAGTTTGACCATTGAAATTACAAAACTAATCTCAACGGTTTTCATTCAATTTCGGTTCATGAGATAGATATCCATCATAATAAAACAGCAGATATGTTTTAAAATCCTGAATGTAGCAATATGAACTTGTTTTACAATTACATTTCAATTATTATGTAAAACAAATGCATATTGTCATAAACTACCTTCAACACAACTAAGTAAACAACTACATAAAGTACCTGCTGTTTTAAATAAACTCCCAACTTATATTAATGTCATTCATACAAAACATAAAAAAAATACAAACCATCGATACTCCTCAGTAATTATTGCAATCTATCTCAACATCTGCATTCAGAAAGTTAAAAACAGCGATAATATTGATTAATGGCAACAAAAGCAATGAATCCATATTTAATTAGTCATTCCAGATAATAATCTGGTTCTCAAATTTTAAATCTACAAAACAACAGAGAAAAAAACGTCGCGTTTATCAGTTGAAATATTAATAAGCTGTTTATCCCGGCGTCACTCGTGTTAATCATGTTCTGAATCGACATCAGGTCATTTTATATAGATTTGATTATGAATATAACGATTCACGTTACGTCGTAAAATTATGTAAACATAACTTCACGCCCGTAATCCCCGAAGGGGTAGGCAAAGGTAAATGCATGCGTTCAATACATGCAAACAACCACGATTCGCCGGTTACCTTTTGTCCCATGTAACAGGTGGCGAGCCTGTTGACATCTCCGGGCACATTACCACACTTCGAGGTACTGGCAAATTTCCAGAAAATGGAAAAATATCTGTGGTTGAATTAGGAAAAATCCTAATTACACCATTATCTGTAATAACCCCCGGAACCTGGGAATCGAACCCAGGACCTGAGCGTAGTAGTAGTGGCCTGCTACCACTAGGCTACCGAGGCAGTTATACCACATGGTTGGTACATGAATCATTATCAACGTAATAGCCGAAAGACGTCCATTACTGATCCAAAAGCCCTAAGACATCTTCATTAAAAACCTGAGGTTTAAACACAAATACCTAATTGGATTTTCCGCTAAATGAAAAGAAAATGTTGAGTACAGGGCCGTACATTACCACCTGACCGGAACACGATAGTGCTGAACACTACCATTTAGCGGCAAGTAAAAATTGACCCCCTTTGTATTTTTGTAGTGTAGATGTCTATAGGCTGCAGTCTTCACTTACCATCAATGTGCCATGTTTGTCATCCTCTTATCATAAAAAGTTATAAGCAAACCAGACCTATCGTTTCGATAGAAAACTGATATTAGTGTATGATTTTTCAAAACATAAAAGAAGCGATGCAAAAATTATCAAATGCTTTTATAGTATATGTTCAATATTGAATAAAAAATAGTTTATAGAATGGAAAATTATTTATAATATCAACCAGTTGGTAAGAACTTCTTATTCCTGAAACTCATAAAAATACATACACTTTTTATTGTACATACAATTACATGACAAAAGTCGCAACGAACATAAAAACGTTACAAAATTTTATGAGCTACGCACGTTCCGGAGTCAGGACGATTTGGTGAAAAAAAATCAATTAAGCAGCTATTGGAGATGCATAAGGTTTAATTACTCCACGATTAGATTGGATGTCGTGAATGGAGGCTCTGGAAACGTTTATGCGAATTTTTCGCGGGTTTCGAACGCGTTGCTTCGATTCAAATGTTCTCGAACTATTTTGACAGTTTAAATAAATGAAATATTCATGAGATGACCAAATAGTCCTTAATTTCATACATATAAGTACTTTCACAGTTTCGTAAAATCCCTCTTCCTAATTTATATATTACGGATGTCACCACTAAGTTTTAATTAATGAAATAATGGTGTCCAACAAACGAGCTGTTCACTTAGATGGTAAATAATAGTAAATAATTACTGCTGTCTATAGACATATACACAAATACTGGAGGTAAAAATGCGGATGCGTTACCACCCTTGCATCCTAAGTTGTTTTACCTCTGTGATAGTTATTCCGGGCCCATTCATTACCATCTAACCGAAATACGATAGTTCTGAATACTAACATTCTACAGCAGATAGAGTATTATAAATAATGCAGTAGTTGGCCCACCACACCCTCGAGCTCCGGTACTGGAACTCTACCACTAAGCTTGTTTGGATCACTTAATAACTACCAATTTAACCACGATCTAAAATATATCAAGCGTGTTGATTAAGATGGCAAAAAAAGACGACATATCCAGCCAGCAATACCAGAGCATCTTCAGAAAAGCATTTTACTTTTTTCCATATTTCAATGACGAGCAATCAGTTACTAACGAGGTCTAACCATGATTTCCTGCTTGATAAACATATAATGCATGTTCTCACCGGCCATTTAATTAGCATCAGCTCATAAAGCAAGCCCCTCACGTCAGTATGCAAGCATCGCGACAATGTCATAGCGACATAAAAATACGTCCGCGCTGAGATATTCAAAGAGCGGGGATCTAACGTCGCTCGTCGCTCGTCGCTCCCACGTCGCGGTAAAAACGCGCGGGCTGCCGCGTGAGGGGTGCGTGCGGGGACCGGGTTTCACGCGGTTAGGGTTGTCAAATAGCCAAGTTCTTACAATTCATATTACTTTTGTCAAAAATAAAACAGAAATGTGTTTTTTTTTTGTTTCTGATAGTTGTGCGACTAACTAAATATTATTATATTACATGCATTATTATATGTAAGTTGAATGCATCAATTTCGTAAATGTGAATCTCAATTACTACTAACACTTACTCTATATTATATAGTCGTCGAATAAACGCTTTTGAAATGTGGTGTTGTAGGAAAATGCTCGGTATTCACTGGACATAGCAGAGCATAGGACCAACGAATTCATAATAGGAGAACTCAGTACCTATGAGACTCGCCACCATATTGCAAAGAAGCTCTGAGTTCGTTGGTCACATTTGGCTAGAAAGAAAGGTGAAAATCTAAAAAAGACTTTGCTGACAGGTAAATTCTGGCCCAGAGGCAGAAGCCTATTACGCTGATCTGACCAGATTCGTTCCACGTTGGAAACCACAGTTTGCCAAGCCATCCACATCACCGAAGACAGAACAACATGGCCAAATATCTTTCGTGAAAAAATAATTCGTCTAGGTCACGACCCTCATCATTGAGGCAATATGACGCTAGAAGGGAGGAATCTCTGTTACTTAAAAATACAATTGAATGGCACCTGATTGAATGATCAATGGCAAATCTTAAGGAAACTTACTACCATTTCTTATTGCAGTCCTTGCTTACTAACTCTAAATCTTACTTTGCCTCGACGTAAGTTCCACATCAAGGCCAAGTCAGTATAGGTCATCATTTTTATTTAAGGCTCCTCAGGGCGAGGTAGGATAACGATAAGACTGCAACAAAAAATGCACCGCCTTTTGTCTTATCAATTTGAGTCTCATTTTAATGGTGTATGTATGTGGTAAGTTAGATGTGCGCCATGTACATACTTGGCTTATTACTGAGCCATGCAAATTATAATGTATAAATCGCAAAATCTTTTTCGCGGATTTAACTGTTGGCAGCCCTTACGACGCGTCTGCCGCGTGCATACTGATGGTGCGTAATTGTCGCGCGCAAAAACTGTGCGCATCGTAATGGAGGAAATGCCGCGCGCTGCGGCCGCTGTGCGCCGGCACCGCGCCGCCGCTACCGCCGCCGCCACCGCCACTGCCCGGTGATTCTCATCTTGCCTTATTATAAGTAATTAGCTTTATTTATTTTGTCCCACTGATTTGTGTACATCCTAATCAAAATTAACCAATATAATTTTGACAAATTTTCAAATTCGCGCCAATCATCGTACGTCACCGTATTGCACGCCACACACGTTTCCCGTACCCTTGTTTCCTGCCTTTTTTGACGGAATAACATACAATCAATATTTTTTATTGTGGTTTGTAATTATTTTTTAAAAACCAAACTATTTTCTAGCATGAGGCAAGTTAGCTTCTTTTGAAAATGCAGATGTGATGCCTTCCTTGAGAGCTCAGGGGCGCGACCGCCTATCGACATTGCTGTCGTCATTGTTATTGCTGTTAAATTTTTAAGTCGATTTTTTTTAACTAAATAACAATAATCGAAATAATCTACCATTATAAAATCTACCATTAAAACGAGAACATCGATCAGATTATCAATAAGTACTACTTTTAAAGGAGCTACGAATTGACATGAAAATTTGACAGCAATGACAATGTCAGCAGCAATACAGATAGGCGGTAGCACCCCAGTTATTTTGCCTCCGTGACAGAAATCACAGAAAAATACATTTCCATATTTTTCATCTCACTCGAAAACGATAGTGGCGACAAGTGCTACTTCTACTAAGTTCTAAGTTTACGATTGTTTTGGGAACGTGGCCGATCAAACATTTTCGGTATTTAACATTTTATATATAAATTTTCAATAATTTTCACACCAAATCTAGTCTTATTCAGAAGTAAAATGTGACGTAGTACAAATAATGAACCGAACATTGAAAAGTACAAAAATGTATCATTGATAATTAGCCTGAAGAACTGTTTAAACACCAAAGAAAAGTAGCGCATTTCTAGGAATGTACGTCCAATGTTCTACTGTAAGTTCCCGACAAATAATTACACTTTATGATAGTCGCAATTCAAAATATTATCTACGTCTACTAGCCTACATCATCGAATTCTGACATGGAATCTGTATAATTAGAAAATTTATAAATACTTCTTGCAGTTGTATGGATATTTCTATTATCTCTCCTATATAAAAATTTTATAACGAGCGTAAATACTTAGTATCAAAGTTAGCCCGTGATTTAAGCCATTATCTAGCACGGAGGTACACAGCTCTGCCGCAGTGGTTCAGTGGTGTAATTGCAGGGAAAGTCGTAAAACAGGCGGTTTGAATATTGCCGATATTGTGTGGTCAGTGAGTGTCAGTGCATGTACATCGGTGAATATATTTTTCAAAATAACGAATGGCAAAGTACACGTTGGCTTGTGAGACACATTTTGCATTATAGAGGGTCATTTACCTACTCATCATTATAAACAATCGTTACTAGGAACAAAACTGAAATCGCGATGTAAAAAATTTACTCCAAAAATTTTGCGGCGTTGATAGGTACTCGTACTATGAGCTTTTTGTGTGTAGCAACTAACTTTTTCGCCATTTCAGAGTTGATCCGGTATTGTCCAAAATGATTCAGATAGATGACTCTTCGAAATTTTGAAAGTGTCTCACTAATACAGCGTTAGGCCGGACATAACAATACATGGAAATGCTAGCACTAAATTAGCCGGGAGCAGCAGTTTCGGTGGTTTGATTATTCAACCGTAAAACAAGCTTACATTATCCATTATTATATTCCTTAATCGATCTTCCGCCATTTTAACTTCCAGTATAACCATAATAGTCTAAAACAGGTACCTATTGCTATTTTGTTACAGTCACAGAGGCAAAATCTTCGTAAAAAAGAAGAGATACTTAGGTATTGACTCTCTGTGTCTACAATATATATCAATTTAACTTTCTGATTCGTCCTTACATCACCTAAATAAATATGCATATATGAGCAACCAGTTACAAGAGTCTTATTTTCTAACATGGTTTTATTATTCCTTCAGTTAATGTCAGTCTAGCTGTTATCACATCGATGATAGAACATAGTACATTTAAGCACATCTAAGCACACCTGTTCAAAAAACATGTGAAAATATACGCGAGGCAGTATTTTACCATAACGCGGCCGGTCTGCCGGCGAAGCGCACTGATAATCTAGTTAAATTTATTTATTGGTCCATTCCCCCTTCCCGCCACCACTCACTCCGCCGTCGTCCTCCCAGCTTGCCACTCGAGCGCACTCCGCAAAGGTCAGGAGGTTCAAGCACGAACCATCTTCAAACAATTGACTACTTTTACGATACCAATACAGTATACGATTTATTCAATAATAACAGCTTCTTGAAAAAAAATGCTTTAATATTTTATGATTCTCTTATTTTAGAAGTGCGATCGTGATTTTCGTTTCTAGTATAGGGAAAAAGGGCCAGAAGTAAGAACCCACTACAATGATCTGACCGAATTCGTTCCACGCTAAAGCTAGAGTTTGTCAAGCCATCAAACCACATCGTCGACAATAGGGCATAATGGCGCCATATAATCCAGGAAAAAGTCATTCTTCGAGGTCACGGCTCACAGTACTGAGGATAATCAACGA
Organism: Macrosoma leucophasiata; assembly: GCA_036365455.1. Lineage (NCBI taxonomy): Eukaryota > Metazoa > Arthropoda > Insecta > Lepidoptera > Hedylidae > Macrosoma > Macrosoma leucophasiata. The sequence goes on along the minus strand of JAWQUS010000005.1, from coordinate 22,935,002 downwards.
ACGGAGGAGCATGATTCTGTTAAGTAAATGGTGCTTCCATTTACGTTTCGTTACTTTGTAAACACATTTTAGTACAAATAACATTTTGCATGACCAGTAATTTGGTTTCACTAAAAGCCGTTGTCTAATCGATGCTGGCCTTACTTAAACATATTATTGAACCCTGATCGAACCGATCGCATCTGGCGAACCTTCCATTCGCAAGAAGCAATCGGTATATTTTGCGATCTTTCAAAAGCATTTAACTGCGTGGACCAAAAGACACTATTTCCAAAACTTGGTCACTATGAACTTGAGAATAAAGTCCTTCAACTAGTTAAATCTTCTCTTCTTTCTCTTCTTCTTTAGATTAATTTATATTAAGTAAACATGTCATAAAAATATATTTCACAAGCATGTGTTAATGCGAAATAATATAAAACAATTTAACATGTCATTTTTAGTTGCAAATAAAGATTATATTATATTATTATAATCTTACCTTGTAGATCAGGAAAAAGGAGCTTAAATTGTGGGGTAAAATCTCTAGGTTATTTTTTAGGGTTCCGTACCTTAAAAGGAAAAAAGGAACCCGTATAGGATCACTCGTGCGTCTGTCTGTCTGTCTGTCCGTCTGTCACAGCCAATTTGCTCCGAAACTACTCGACCGATTGAGTTGAAATTTGACGAATATATGTAAATTGGTGACCCAAAGATGAACACGTCAAGTAAAATAATAAATTATAAACAGGGGGGCCACTTTCTGGGGGTAAATCAGAAAATTAAAAAAAAAACTGTGTCGTGTGACATATCAAATGAAAGAAGTTGTTGTCAGCATCTCAGATATATTTTTTTAATAATTTTTGCATAAACAAATTTGAAGTTATTTAAGAAAAACGACCAAAATTGACCATTCCCCCCCCTAACTCCGAAACTACTGAACTTAAAATTTTGAAAAAAATGTGGAAAATAGTTTTTGCCTATAGATTATTGGAAAACCTATAAGAAGTTTGAGTATTCAAATTAAATCGAAAATTCTTAATAATATAACCCCCCCCCCTGCCGGTACCACCGTAACCGCTATGTCCCTGCATTTTAAATCTGTAATTTTTTCGAAAATATTTATTTCAATTACGGAACCCTCACCACGCGAGTCGAACTCGCACTTGTACGGTTTTTGTTTTTTGTTTACGTAAATCATCTACTCCACTTGATGCCTAAAACAGTTTTATTTGAGGACTATACCTTAATTGTTTTTAAAGTTTACAGACCAGACCCAGGCCCAAATTATGATACTATGAATAATGCTTGACTCTTCGCTTTAATCTGTCTTGGCTTGAACATATTAAACGGTTAGCGAAACGTCTAATTTCAGCTGCGTATGCCGTTAGGAAAGTTAGTTCGAAGCTCAGATTTTAAAACAGAAGAGAAAATTGACGTAGAAAGCTATTTTTGTAATCCGACAAATGTTAAGAAATAAACAATGGAAATATAAAAGGACACTATAATCCCTACTAATATTATAAATGCGAAAGTAACTGTGTCTGTCTGTCTGTTTCCTTTTCACGTCCAAACGACTGAACCGATTTTAATGAAATTTGGTACAGAGATAGAGCTGACTTTGAGAAAGAACATAGGCTACTTAGTTATTTATATCCATGCGGGCGAAGCCGCGGGCAACAGCTAGTATAAATATAAGACGTAGTACCTAATACCTGAACTACAAGGAATACTAAGGATGAATACTATGAAGGGGTACTAAGTTCGATCTTTAGGTCGAGGAGTGAGTGTTATTGGGCTTTTTAGATTTTTGGCTGTTTCTGAGAGCTATCTTCGGAGTTTGGTCATGTGCAAGCTATTACATGGAACTAAACGCGAGTGGCGAATCGTAGGGTGTTTGCATGCATGCTTCAAAGCATGAATTTACCTCTAGCTATCCCGACGGGGAATACAGGCATGATATTACATTAGATTAATAACTTTTCAAACTGATATTAGTTATATCCCTCGATGAATTTAGGCAAGCGCCCGGTACTACTTAGTTCCCGACACAGGCGGTATCGCGATGGCGCGGTCACGGCGCGCGCGCAACGCCACAACACTAAATTTACGGCCCATCTAACTCTTCTCAATAACCACCACTTTTATAGCTCGTTATAATTCAGGCGCTACTCCGAAGTATGATATTAAATGAACTATAACGAAGGTCGGGTATGCGCTATCGTTTTGTTATTGAATATAATAAATAGTTATTTGTATGCAAATATGTTTAAACAATATCATTATTGTTTGTTAGTACCTTATTAATTTGGTGGTAGCAGCATGCTAGTACAGCTTGACGTGAGATCCCGGGTTTAATCTCGGAGTCAAAGAATGATTGATATTTAAGGTTTTCCCGTACGAATCGGGTACTATACAAAAATACATGGAGAATTTATTTTGTGAAAACACAGGCAAGTGCGTGACGGCCACGCGCAATGTAGAGTTCCGTTAGTCAGTCAACTCAGCCTGTGAGCGCTCCCAATATTCAGTATGAGAGCGCTCTGACTATGCAGTTTATACATATACCCCCTTATTCATAAACGTATTATAGCTAAAGTGTTGCTAATCTCTCCTTTGTCCTTTTCTATCCTGCATATTTGACAATGCAACTGACAAAGACAAAGCATTCTATAGCTAAAACGTATCTAATGTACGTTTATGAATAAGGGGGTTATTCTATAGCCCCGTAACAACTGTCACAGAGACATAACAAATTAAGTCTAAGTCTTGTTAAAAAAATATGTGTTGATGTTGATTGTAATATTCAACAAGTTTTTGATCTTTTAAATTTAAACTGCTCGATTCAGTCACACATCATTTATGTCACTACACTCTTCCATGGTACGATTTTTGCGTAAATATGATCAAATTGTGAAAAATACTAACAATATCATCGCTCGCCGACGCGATATTGACAATCACAAACATTAAGCGCCAGGTGGTCGAAAGTTGAGCTGAAATTTAATGACTATGCCTAAGCAAGTAATGTAACGTTATAGATCCGTTAAAAAAGGTTATATATAATAGAATATTTCTGACATTCAGGCCGCTAGTTGAATCGTCCTGTAGTTAGTGAAAAGGATAGGCAGTTAAATGATGGCAGCGACACATATTTGATAGGTCTGAGGTTTGTAAATTATTATTTATTGAAATTTTAATGCACCTACAGTACATAAGGCGGACTTATTGCCATAGAGCATTCTCTACCAGTTAATCTTGAGGTAATGGAGACAGCTAGTAAATCTTGGTGAATAATGTAAATTAATTTCAATAAAATCTGTCAACATAACCGACGGTGATAATATAAAACGACAATGAAATCGGTCAGCCATGTTTACTGACACGTCACATCGAATGTTTACATTGGAAACAAACACTGCTATCTGGAAATGGTTATCTCTTACAACTGTGTTACAGATATCATTGACTACAATGTTTATTTTTGTATAATCCAGTGTTAATTTAATTTATATCTATGCGATTTTCGCAATATCGCGAAGTTGTTACCGATCTACAAACTTACGACCTATAGGTATACCTGACTGGTTTACGTGTCTAGTTATACCTAACTGAATGTACCTACCTGATAAATTTATCTCAATATCTAAACTAGGGTATGCCGAGATGTGTTAGAGACAGACAATGTATTTTCCTAAATAATTGGCGAACCATACGATAACAATACGCTTACACTCATAGCCCCAGTAGGTATAAACCTGTGTCGTAGGTGCCGTTGTACACATACAACATATACACATACACCCAGACCTGAAACAAATATCTATAGGCCATACAAATATTTGTCCCGGTGCGAGGATCGAACCCGCGACCCTTCGAATCAAACGGTCATCTCACGCCGCTGTACTAACCGGGTCGTCGATATGTACATAAATATCTGGATCACGTGGGATTGAAAGCGACCAGTTCCCCAAATAGATATTATTATCCCATAAGGATATCTATTGATTTCATTTTAAGTTACGGAACCCAAAAAATTACATTAAATTAGCAGACAGTAGATATATGAAACATCGATATTAAGCAGCTGGGATCATAACGATATACCTACATAAAAGTGTGTTCGAAGCTAGGTATTTACAGTGTGAATAATTCAGTGTTTATTCCAAGAATGTATAAGGTGTGTCGATAACAAATTTCATTGTGATAACGTTCGTGAATCACAATATTAAGTAAATATTGAACAGTGATTGCAAACCCAAAAAACCTTACATAATTTAATAAAAGTAGTGGGCTGATCTGAAAAACATCGCATTCGCATTCAGGACATATTATTTGAAATACTTACCTATACGAGTATAAGTTTTATTTGCATATCTATAGCTGGAGCTCGTCAAAATGAGACCATAAATGATTATTATGCGCAGCTATTGTTCCATAACCACTGGGACCAAAATCAGCTCATGCAAATATAATTGGCAATCGTGATGGTGGTGTAGCGTCCACTACATTCAGGCGCCAACTAGTGGAACACGGACGAAACCTCACAGTACATATCTCGTACGGTAGATGGCGTGCAATCGAATTACATCGCACATACGAAGATTTCTCAAGAGTTGGCATATACAACTCCCCAACATCAATCGTTGAGCCGCGTCCCGCCAGGCGTAACCACCTCGGCTGGTCAGAGGATCCTCCCTTTTCGTCGGAGGAACACTTCCACCTGTTCTTCCACAGTGGCAAGTGGCAACACACGAAGCGTAGATACCTACTAAACCCACTAAATGTCATATCAGGTGTAGAGCCCCTTTAGTGCTAGCACAAACTTAAACTATGAGTAAGCTATCGGAAATCGGAAGGAATGTCACCACGTCACAACTTCGAAAAACCTACAATGTTGAACAAAAGCAAATTTAATTTATGACCGAGATATTTGGCGCTTTAAAAGTTTTAAAAGTTATTACATATTCCAAAGGTTTCTTGACTAATGCCGTTAAGGATTTTACATTTGGGTTCCAAACGACTTTGAAATTTCACCGTGTATATTATACCTAAATATAAGGTGTTAAATTAATATTTTCATTGCAAAGGTTTCAGGTGCGCGTGCGCATAGTCAAATGAATGCTTGATTAACATTCCGTGTGATCATCTCGGCGATCAGCACGACCTTCTGTTATGATTATAATTAAATTAATTACTTGCATACCATTATCAATGATCAATAATTGCTCATTATTCATTATGCAAACTTGATCATCTACGTTTCTATAATTCATCATAATTATATATTTTGATAGTCAGTATAGCGGTAATTATATTATTATAGTATCGTTAAGTATTTTTTTATAGTCATTGGTTCTGACGATTAAATTGTCCATTGTCCAAGAACTGGTCTCGAGTTTGTGTTTATTCGGATGACAAAAATGTATTTTTTTTAGTTACTCCATCACATCGCATCATGTGTATTAATGGGAAGTCTTTTAATTTTCAAAATGTACATCACGCATACAGGTAGTAGTAGTAGTAGTAGTAGTAGTAGATACATCTTTATAAGGTCCAATAATCTGCATAGCTAGTGATAAACCAAATATGACTATTACATTAAATGATTATGTCAACACTATGTCTTATCTTCGTCAGCCTTCAGAATCGGTATTATTTTAATTATTAGAAGCATGTTGACGTCTCGTCTCGAATAGCCAGAGTCCACTTCTCTAAGGTCTCTTTTTTTACTTAACTCGAAAAAGATATGGCGTGAAGAATCTTCTCTGTCCTTCAGTCCAAAGTACCTATAAGTGAAATATTGATAAAATTTCAATAATGGCCAATGGATAACGAAACAAAACTGCCAGACTCAGTCACAGATAGGATCTCTAAGATAGGATTTGGCATAATAAGTACCTATTACTGAGTATAATGATCATTGCTCAATGATTGAGTAAGGCAACAAAGGTCATATTAAAGTTTGCTTTAACGGTAAAATAGCGGATGTAACTAATCGCAACCGTAAATCACGACCAATTACGCCTAATTTCGATTGCTCACAACAATCATTACTTAGCGACGTATCTAGCTAGTAGGTAATTGGTGCATTACCAGCCGTACAAGCGTGATCCACACAAAATTTGATATACTCACAACCAGTACCTATATTGTCTCCGGACTCTATCATTTCCCGCGGCTAACCCCGCATTAGTATTGTACAACTAATATTAAAGCTTATTCTGCATCGATTTTATTTATCCCGATCGGGGATGTGAAAGCATTGATTAATATTGTAATGAGCACAACGAATAACTTGCCTCCTACCACGCGGCGGTAACCCAACCAGACACGATACACATCGATCATTAACTACGCAGACACATATTAAAGAGTTTAACACAACGCGCAATGGATGATTAAGTCGAATCGTGGTGGTGTAGACAATGGGGGGTCAAGTGCGCCGTAGTGGGGTGCTCGGTCGGTAATTGTGTATAGTTTGAGATAATGGCGGCGGTCGCGGGTGCAATTATTTTTATCCGAGCTACGGGCCGGCAGGTCGATTTGCGTACCTCTTATCTGCGCGGGCGCATAATAACAGGTTCGCGCATGCGCGGTGTCGCACAAATGACGCTTTAATATTCAAATTCGGATAATCGCCGGTTCAACGGCATATGGAGCGAGTGGACGGTGCGGATGGATATTGTTGCTACCTTAATCATAGTTATAAGCTCGCACTTTAGTTTTTTTTATCTGAGTGATCACGAACACGGCGTGACCACCTTGATGGTAAGTCATTACCCCGGCCAATCGACTAAAATCCCGAACAATTACGCTTCTTCTGAAGTTGAACACAATTTTACTGTTACAGCACTTAGTGTAGGTATATTTAAAACAAGAATACCTACATTGAGGTACCTTTTAGCTAGTAAAGCAATCGAAGGCGTACCTGGTATATATTCCACTGTGATGTTGTGTAGAATCTTGTTAAACCTTTGCTACAGCACAAAGTTTACCAGAATACACAGAATATGATAACAGAAATGAAATCTACATAATCTCCTTTATCCAGTCCTTCCAAAATGATGGCCTATTAAAACAGGTTACAATATCCCAAATCATCTGTAACGATAAGTTGCCAATATCCTAATAAGTTTAACGACCCCATATCTAAAAGGGATGTACCTACCTACTATCCCTGCAATACCATTTCTGTGAGTTGATTGGTTTCCAGGTGACTTCAAGAAAAGAAGTCTCGTATCGTATGTATGTAGGTATGTAAATAATAATAATTTCTCGGTATTGAAAGATATTCGCAGAAGATGATCTGCTTTGGCCCAGCAGAGGATATCTGGATATCTTGATGTGATCTGCTGATATGATGGCGATGATAGGCAGATTCTCAGGAGCCACAATATCTCTAACAGATATACATATTCACGTTTAAGGTTTTGAATTAAAATTTGGCTTAAGAGAGAATAAAGAAAATTAAGTACTGCTTTATACTTTTTCAAAAAGTCTTAGTGGAACATGAGACGTTGAGGCTTCAGTAATGTAGCAAATAAAGAGTCGCAAGCGCATGAATGGCGAGCGCTGCGTGCCGCGCACCCACACGTACGCACTTCGCCGAACGCCCAACAAAAACACGAGCCGCAAATATATTCCCAGCTCTTTAAATTCAAATTCGAGATGTTTATTCTGATGAATATGCCGGCAAAAACCCTCCGCCGCCCGACCCTGCAAACTTCCCAAAGATCCTGTCACACGTTTGATCCGCCTTCGTCCTCCGCGCCGCGGTTTTTACTTGCAAAACAATTGTTCGTAATTACCATTGTGCTGGCTGTGTGATAAAAATTTGCCTTCGCATAACGATATCGGTGAATTGAAGAATCCTCGGGAAGAACGTGGGAGCGGGCGCGAGCAAAAACTGCTGCTTGTCTGAACACACGACTTGGGAATACGCGACGAAATTGGGTAAAGTTTTATACGTAGCGTGAACTTTTATATTGTGTGTTCTTTTATATTAATATGGTTGTAGGACATTCTTTATTCATTTCTTTGTTTCTAGCAGGCCCGGTAGTTTTTCAGCAAGTTGTTGTAGTAGAATTACAAAACCTTATTTATCTCAAACAATTTTTTGCACGATAAGTGAATCGAATAGATTCCAAAGATAGCATAAATTCGAAATATCTCATGGACGCCTGTCTTCAACATAATAGATTGCGCATTCGATGGATGTTATATTTGTCTTAATTTGCAAAAAATGAGGCAATGGAACTTGAAATTAGCTTTAGGTATAGGTATGCAAATTTTATGAGCGTTACTGAACCTAATTGCATTCCACCCACATTAATGGTATAGCACTTGCGCAGTCCATCATTACTCAATCAGCAGAGAGAAGGCAGCGGGCAGGCTCGCGAGCCAACTATTAAAATGAACGGCATAGTCGTGTACCTCACGTAGTGATGTTCCATCGTCAATAGTTACTATTGAGAAGAACGATTTATCAAAACAAATTTCGGTTCGCTAAAGATATCGATGATTTGGGTAATCTTCGGGAAGAACGTAGTTAGAAGCGTGCGCGAGCAAAAAACTCTACTTTTATACTAGCTGCGCCCACGCCTTCGTCTAGGTAGATACTGTACAATCATAAATTCTCACGCGGACCAAGTCGCGGGCACAGCTAGTTAATAATATACATAATATACTCATTGATCTATAGTATATAGGTAATGATATAATTATATACCTAGTATGTGCCTAACGCTACCATTTAGATGCCGTGGTCCCTACACCCTTGAACTCTGTCACAAGAGATCTACTGCCCGCAAAGTATTTAATCACACACGCCTACAAGAAATAAATCTGATAAATTAATGGATTCAAATGCATCGATACCGAGCGACAGCACATGCCTACTCGGCTGGGTCGAAGCTGCGCGCGCGCCGCTGATTGGATTCAGTTTAATAACAATAAAGCACCCGCGCCCCGCGCCCTCTAACCACACGCCTATGGAGATTGCGGCGATAGCATCGCCGAGAGGATTTGCGGCGCTGCCTATTATTGCGATTACCTTCCGACTTAATGTTACGTAAGATCTGATACTCGGATACTGACGATATAGCTTCATATTGCTCGGACGTTAATTGCCAATCAAAAATGGTTTTCATCGATCTCAAAATAGTATTTTTGACAGATGAAATTGTTTCGTCGACTGTAAATAAAGGTAGAACACCTACTTTTAATCTCGAAAACGTATTTCCAGAATCTGATTACCATACTCTAATTTTATAATCGCCTATTTCTAAGTATTATTTTTAAATGGAGTAGAATTGTATATATTTTCCCGAAGGAGTACAGAGGGAATAATGACTAATAATACTGTTTTATCCACCTTTTATTTTCCTTTTGGAGTCCTGAGTAACTAGAAGCAGTCTATTAATACGCCCAAGATGATGCTGGAGACGTTCTCATTTGAAAAAAACAACATCAGCATTGACTCTTGGAGCCAGGGATCGAACTCTGGAACCTTATACTCATAGCAGTATTAGGCTCCCATTACGATACTGAGTACGTAGATTGTTTGACTGCAAACAAAAAGATCCGGACGAATTGAGAACCTCCTCCTTTTTTCGAAGTCTATTAAACAAACATACACTTTACATGGATAAGTAGTTACCTACTAAGGATGCTGCCTGCGGTAGTAGGTACATTATTATGTTAAAATATTAGTAAAGGTAATATAACAAATTCTGCTTACGTTGGCAGATAATCCCGGAGTCCTGTGACTTCCAACTCAAGTGAGCTCAGTAGCGTGAAATGATAATATTCAAATTAAAATACGTATTTCAAGAAAAGAAAAGACAACTAAATTCCTTTTTGTCCATACAACTTATGAGTGGCTCCCTCAATTTCTCCAAGATGCTATCATCAGATTTCAATTTGGTGACTAAAGAACCAGTTTCAGGTTATACCTTTTCAAACAACACAAGAATTTTTAGAAGGAAACGATTAAAAAATATTGAATAATGTCGAACATAGAATCTCATCCTTTTTCGAAATCGGTCAAACAAAAACAAACAGTTTTAGTAGCTTAGCGAAACGTAAATTCCTGATGAACTTGAGTTTAAGTTTATAAATTAATGAGAATAATCAGTGCTTTTGATAATATTCCAAACCATCCACTACTAAAAATTGTTCTAAATAAATTGCGCAACGAAAACAGCTTCAGTACTATGTAATTTAATTTCCCTTTAAAAACATAAAGCTAATGATAAAATGGGTATTCCGCCAAACCAATAAACAATACAGACTAATACGTGTGCGGAGAAAGCCGTCGCTCCATCGCGAGCGTTCTATTGGCCTATCATTACGCTACCTTCGCTGGCACCGCTCGTAGGAAAAGCAAATATAATCGTGGGTAATGGCCGGCCAATCTTCTCACTGCCGTCTGCTGTCGAACTATTTTAAGGTGGCGGTCAAAAGAGCGCGTGCGAGCGATATAAACTAACCCCCTTATTCATAAACGTCCATTAGATACGTTTTAGCTACGTACGATACGTTATAATGCTTTGTCTTTGTCTTTGTCAGTTGCATTGTCTAATGTGGAGGATAGAAAAAGACAAAGGAGAGATTAGCAACACTTTAGTAGCTAAAATACGTTTATGAATAAGGGGGTAAGCCTTTATGTTCACATCACATAATATGATTAGATGGAGAACACCCCATTCTTAGGAAAAATATATATATTGTTATACTAGATAGCATAGAATCGCTAAACACACAAATCGAAACAATTATTTGAACCCCCACTTGTTTGAGAATAATACAACAATAATACAAAATTACAACAATAATAATAACATGGTTCACTCACCCCATGGACTTTTCTCATCACAAAAATACGATTTAAAAGACTTTTAATTAATTATTATTTTAATTTAAACACTTTCCTAATTTATACAATACGGCAACACGATAGTGTTGAACAGTACCATTTAACCAAGAATTGCTATAATTGGTTACGAACATAACCCTCCCTTTGGTTGGTGGTGACCAACTAGCTCGTTACTTTGTGCCATTATCTTGTCTCGTTTCTTATTTAATTCTCCCTTTCAAGTTCTCTTATCTAGTTCTTTATCGATAATTTGTTACAAAAAAAATATAAGTAAAATCGCTTGTTGTGCGTGTTACCCTTATGCATCCCGCATCGTACCGCGCAGTACCGCTGGGTGATTAATATGATTATTCGATTGTTTACCGCACACGCGAGACCCGGCTTCGGCTTGCCTATCTACTGCACCGACTTAATAACACTAACTATTGCTCGTATTTTACTACAGTGAAATATTGACCTGACTTTTGTATGTAAAACTAAAAGTGCAGTGTGGAAATATTCACATTTTAACTAAAAAATGGAAATTGGCGTAGCTGTGATGTAAATATTGCATCGATTTTAAATGCATAGGTTTTCTTTTTTATTGGGCATATGCAGAGGGTTAATATTGGGATAGTCTTTTCATCTACTAAGTATTTGGTAAGTGGCGGCTGTCAACTTACATTTCATATTATAGCAAAAGAATCTTCATATCGACCTCAGATTTTGTGTACAATGTCTATAGGTCGCAGTATGCACTTATCATCGGTGTGAACTTTTTTTTTTATGTTATGGAAGTGGCAAACAAGCATGCAGTTCACATTGATGTTAAGTGATGACTGTAGCCTAGAGACACCCACACTAAAACCAAGGTCAAAATGCAGATGCGTTACCACTCCTGAGGCCTAAGGTGTTATGCCTCTGTGCCGGAAATTAAAGGGCCGTACATTACCACCTGACCGGAACATGATAGTGCTGAACACTACCATTTAGCGGCAAGTATATTACGTAATGTAATGGTGCCTACGCCCTCGAGCTCCGTCACTGGAGCTCTACCACCAGTAAAATATTTTTTTTCTATATTTGTTCGCCACCATCCGTACACATACAAGAAGTTATCTAGCCTGCAATATATATTTTTTTAAGTTTCGAAGTGGCAAGCAAGCGTACAGTTCACATTATTGCTAAGCGAATACTATATCGACATCTACATAAAAACAAAAGGTTACGAATACAATGTAGATGCGTTACCACTCTTGAAGTCTAACCTGATGTGCGTGATTCGCTGAACTCTATCTACCATTTAGCGGCAAGTAGAATAGGCAATGCCGTATTTTCTATACCTTTGGCATCACTGGAGCTCTAACGCCAGGAAAAATAAAATCCACTTTAACTATCAACTTTTATGTAAAGAATAAACTTCAAAGTAACATATTCCTATAACATAAATTCAAATAATAAATTCCACATCTGAACCCGCGAGAGACAACTTGCGCAAACGCAACATACAGTGATCAGTCACATTATTATTAATTAAATTCACCCACGTCATTAATATGCCCATTAGTTGATGTGCGATACAGAAAATTGCAATTATTACTTATTTATATTTGAAGTATTTTAATGAGTTAGCGTTAAAACGGTTTAAGCGTCACAGATAAATATTAATAGATGCGTTCCCGACTAACGAAACGGAATATTCGACACACATAACATACTCGTAGTTCGCTCATTATTATGAATTATGATGTACTATGAAAAAACCACAATTTATGACATTCTAACATCGATCAGACTAAAGACGGTAAAATTAATTGAAAAGACCAAGGTGGTTACATTAGGCAGACATATTGCAATATAATGGGGAAAAAGTTTCTTCGCATTTTTTAAGATAATTCAAAACATTTTTTAATATAGTTTATTTAAATTTAACTAAAGTATGTATGTACCATTTTGTTCGATAACCTTTTGCCGTCTTGTAGATAGGGACATGATCCCATTGCTATAAACATTTTGGGACTTCAATCTCTCATCAAACTACCGCGACAAGTGGATTTGGCAGTCCTCTCGTGATGTTAACCTAACATTGCTTAAAGAATTCTGAAGAGACCGAAACAGGTGGAAATCTGAAGGTGCAAGGTCAGGACTATACGGCGGATGCATTAACACCTCCCAGCCAAACTCTCTTAATTTTTGCTGAGTGGCTATAGATGTGTGAGGTCTAGCGTTATCATAATGAAACACCACACCCCTTCTGTTGATCAATTCCGGCCGCTTTCTCTCAACTTCTTGCTTTAATCTCATCAGTTGTTCGCAGTAGAGTTCAGAATCGATAGTCCTGCCTGGTGGTAATAGCTCATAATGAATAATGCCCTTCCAATCCCACCACACACACAACATCACCTTATTGCGAGTTAAGCCTGACCGGCCTTTGACCACGACCTTTTTCGCACGTTCTTGTCGTACGTGATCCACTTTTCATCACCAGTTATCAGCTTCTTCAAAAATGATTCGGTTTCATAACGTCGTAATAAGGAATCACAAATGAGTACACGGTTCATTAGGTTTCTTTCAGTGAGCTCGTGAGGTACCCAAATATCGAGCTTTTTTTGTACCCAGCTTTTTTCAAATGTGCCAAAACTGTTTTGTGATCAATTCTCAGTTCTTCAGCTACGTCGTAACTACTGATATGTCGATCTTGCTCCACTTTTTCAAAAATGGCATCCATTTTATCCGTAATAGGGCGACCAGAGCGAGGTGCATCTTTGACATCAAAATTTCCGGATTGAAAACGCTTAAACCAAATTTGTGCTACTCTCACAGACACTGCACTAGGTCCATAAAGGGAGGTCTGCAGTCTGTGAACACATAGCGGATAAGCCAAACCATTACATCCGGTTTGATAAAATTCAAATACTCGCTAGAGAACACAAACCCATTCCACGAATGGTACGCGAGGCTATTGAAATTAAAAAACACCCAAATTTCAATAGAGAAGATGGATGGCGATTATCAACATCATGGGATCCCATACTTAGCAAGATTAAATCCCAGCCACAGCAGTCTGCAAGACCTCAAGATACCATAAGTAATTATTGTGTTAATCCTGAACGACGGCGTTTACGAAATCGATGGAGGTAGCTACATATAATTTTTCAAACTTCTGTCAGACAAATGTCACCTCAGTCTGCCCGGGACCACGGAAGCTGAAAAGCGACCGAAACGTCGGGTTGATTTTTAAAAATCATCTTAGTTTAATATACGCGAGATAAATCCGTAAAAATAGTTTTATTTCAATAGGTCCATAAACATCGCAAATTTTTTTCGCGGCTTGCGTTGCATTTTTACCTTTTTTGTAGTAAAATTTTAAATAGTATCGAATTTCTTCATTAGATTCACTCATCTTGACAGTACGAAAAACAAATGAAAATCACACATTTGCCTAATTTGAATTTGGAATTGTGTTCTTTAAAATTTTAACTTTCAATGATACCAAAACCAGCCAGATACAAATCCTACAGCCAAAGAGATTTTATTACAAGTTCATACATACTATGCGAAAAGACTCTTTCCCCAGGGAAAAAGTTTCTTCCATTATTTCCACCATTTACTCTTAAACATATCTACCGTCAAAAATGCAACGTGAAATAGATAGACAGCAGTCACAAATGACTCATTAATAAACACATTACTTAACATCTGAGTCATTCATAACAATAAGTTTAAATAAAGAAAACGTACATCAGAACATCACTAGCTAACGTGTAACGTGAATACGTGTATTATTTGGATATCATTACCATAACTAGGTACATATTTTTTTATTCTCTTGAACTGTATCTGTTATGATGTCCTCCTAAAACTTTATTTTTTAAGAACTATAAAAAAGAGCAAGATATCAACAACAACTACTACTACGCTGAGGTCCTGGGTTCGATTCCCAGGTAGGGGGTTATCAGAGATGATGGTGTAAAGTCCATTATCTCTGGTTCTATTGGGATTTTTCCATTTTCTGGAAATTTCCCAGTACCTTGAAGTTTGGTAATGTGCCCGGAGATGTCAACAGGCTCGCCACCTGTTACATGGGCCAAAAACGTAACCGGCGAATCGTGGGTGTTTGCATGTATGCTTGAATGCATGCATTTACCTCTGCCTACCCCTTCGGGATTACAGGCGTGAAGTTACGTATATCAACAACAACAACAATACACTTTATTGTACACCAGTAAAGAATACAAAGAAATACACAATAGAGTTACAAAGTATACAAGAGGCGGCCTTATCGCTAGATGAGCGATCTCTACCAGACAACCTTTGGGTAGAGGAAAAGATGTAAAAGAGCAGGTTAGGGGTGTACATATCAAAATATAGAACAGTAAATAAATAATAATAATAATAAAGATTTACACATAAATAGACACATAACAATATCAATACCATATATCATAAAATATCTACTATAATTAAATAAATACAGGTAGTTAATAATATATAGAATAACATAATAATATATACAATAATACATAAAATAATAATAATTCCAAATAAATAAAGCATTATATATGAGTGCATCTACAAGACTTGACAACAACTTCTAATTTTTTGTGTAGTAAAAACTTTTTAGGCGATTTTTAAACGTCTCAAGAGTTTGAGCTTGTCGAATATTTAAGGGTAAGGGATTCCATAGACGTGTGGCTTCTAAAGTAAAGGAGTTTGACACAAAAGATGAACTATGTAAAGGAATTTTAAGAATAAGATTTACGGAAGAGCGAAGGTAGAGAGGATGGGTTAGGCCGAGCCAATGAAAACGTTCTTTATGATAAGGTAGGGTCTGTGGATGAAATAGTAGATAGTAAAGAAATGAAAGAATATGTGCATTCCTGCGGAGGCGGATTGGTAACCACTTGAGTTGTTCGCGAAATTCTGAAACATGCTCGTATTTTCGTAGACTAAATACGAACCGGATACAAAGATTTTGAAGGCGCTCAAGTTTATTTAGTTGCTCTTGTGTGAAGTCAAGATAACATATGTCAGCGTAATCTATAATGGGGAAAAGAATAGATCTAGCTAGCGCAACCTTAGTGGTAGAGGGTAAGAAATACTGCAGTTTTCTTAACGAACCAAAAGCCGCAAACATCTTCCTGCTTACCTCGCTAATTTGTGGAGCCCATGACATTGTGCGGTGAAGGATTATTCCCAAATTACATACTTCATTTGCATAATTAATAGTAGCACCTTCAAACTGCATGGGTGGTAAATTAGCATAATCAATTTTGGAAATAAAACGAGAGCTGCCCATTGGCAGCTCTCGATTTATTTCCAATTGCCCGATTGCCCAGGCAATCATCATTATGATTGCCTGGCTTTTACCAGGATTGACCTGCAAGCCAAAAGCTTGACACCATTTGGAAATTGTTACGAGATCATCATTGACAGCCTTGATGGCCAAAGGTAAGTCATTAACGTTATATTGAAATCATCCAAGATAAAAATAAAATATGCCAATGTGTTCTTAGTGAACAAATAATATACGTGGGTGTTTCCCAAACTTAGGAAACGTTCCAGTAAATTGTCACTAAAACTCTTTTAAACGAACACGTCACACTTCACTTACCCTTCAAGAACCGACCAAAAGGCCACCAAGCCAGGCCTTCCTCAGAAAATACAGAGATAAAATCACTAAACATTCAAGCCTACGCAGAATGATCGACGAGCAAAAACCGATTTCCCTAAACCCGCGGGCGGTAGCTTTTTGGTAGCTTAGAAATGTGGTAAGATCGGAATGTTTTGGTGTGCGCAAAACAGGCAAATGAGCGGAGATCGTCGGTGGTCAGTTGGTGGGCGGTGGTGAGTGGCGGTGGCAGACGGTCACGGGTGGTCACTAACTATGCTCAGTTCTAAAACAATTTAAACCTATTGTTTTTTGTTGCACTGAACGAGACATCACCAATATAATTAACATTTTATTTATAGGATGCCATTAGTTACGACCATTTAGTTAAAACTTAATACCACCACTTGGTATGCATTGCAGTAGTAAATAGTTGCCTAGGTAACTTAGTGGTAGTAGACTTATAGCTAGCTCGTGGACTTTTTCTCAATATAACTACTCCCAATGAATATGGAAGAATTATGCTTTCTATTATGGTTACAAACAAGTACCCATGCAGTTCAAACGGATCGTTGTTCAAATACTGCAACCTACAAACTTCTACACAAAGACCAGAGGTCAAAATGCAGATGCGTAGCGTAAATTTTGTTTTGCTTTTGTAACAGAACTATAATCCAAAACACTTCAATTGGACAAATACAGGCATCAAGTTATGTCATACCTATGTTGTTAAATTAAACGAACCAGTTGGTCCAGCCGGTATATGAGGACCGTTTGAACCGAGGCTCGCGGGTTCGAATTCCGCACCGGGACAAATATGTGTACGGCCTACAGATATTTGTGTCGGGTCTGAATGTTAACAACGGCACCCCTCAACACAGGTTTATTTTTATAATATATAAATGTTTTGATCATCCTACGGTTCCCTTATGGTAGAGCTCTAAGGTGAGAAAGATGTAGCCGTCAATACCTACCTGATCGGCATACCTGAGATATGTGCTGCTAAATAGTAGTACCGATCGCGTTGTTGTGATGAAGATGTAAGAAAGAGGCTTTGTGTGAATGATAGTATCGGTGTAAAAATGAAAAAAGGCATGCTCCGATGGTTCGGGCATATAGAAAGAATGTCGAATGAGCGAATGACTAAACAGATATACAATGCGAATGTGGATGGTTGCAGAGGCCCAGGAAGACCAAGACTGACCTACCATGACCAAATAGATCGAGTTCTGTCTGATGGTGGGATCAAAAGTCTTAGGAATCGGCGTGCATGTATGAGGAGAATGATGAAAGTAGACGAGGCACGAGAGGTTTGTCAGAACCGGGATATCTGGCGCTCTACACTCTCTGCCTACCCCGTTAGGGACCTGGCGTGAAGATACATACATACATAAATAGTACAAAGTGTTTTACATGCTGCATTTAAGCTGTTGTAATATATCATTTTTAATTCTAGAACAGAAACAAAATAGCTTACTGGCGTTCTTGGATTTTAAACTGGATTAACTAAAAATACATTAAAACCAGAAATATGCACGAGTGCCGAATTAGCTCTATAAAATTAGGAGGTCATTGAGACGCACCGGGCACTTGTCCGCAAAAACTTGCCCTGTCTTCCCAATCCCCCCTCCCACTCTTCTTCCCCCTCTACCCCTCCCCCTCTGCCGCCATGTCAATGAGCCATTCTTTCATGCCGCTCATTCACGACGTTGTATTAATGTCCAGCTTTAGTAGGCGACGCTTTAATAGCTCATTACTGATCTTGGCTTGTTCTTGTGCTTTCATCAGAGTCGTATGGTATGTTGATGGTAAGTGATTATTGCAGACTATCTTTAAAGTTTAATATTCCTCGTAAAGTATTGCTAAAATTTTAGGCGTCCTGAATCGAAGGTAAGGAAGGTGGCAAACAAGCAGTTCACATGGATATTAAGTGATGACTGCAGCCTATAAACATCTACACAAAAACCAGAGGTCAAAATGCCGATGCATTGCCACCCCTGAGAACTTAATTGTTGTCTCTGTGATAGTTATTACGAGGCCAAACATTACCATCTAACCGGATTGTAGATATATGTAGGCTGTATGGTCACAGACTATCCACGTAAACTGCTAGCTAGTTTACCTAATTATAACGTAACGTAACTTCACGTCTGTAACCCACGAAGGGATAGGCAGAGGAAACGCATGCCTCCAAGCATACAACACCCATGATTCACCGGTTACGTTTTGGCCCATGTAACACGTGGTGAGCCTGTTGCCATCTCCGGACACATTGCCAAACTCCGAGGTACCAGGAAACTTCCAGAAAATGGAAAAATTCCAATAGAATGAGAGATAAAGGATTTTAAGCCGTTATATCTGGTAGCTCCCGACCCGGATATTGAACCCAGGACCACAGCGTAGTAGTAGTGGCCTTCTACCACTAGGCCACTTAATTATAGTTTACCATATTCTATACTGTGTACTATAATGGTGTATTTTAAGATGTACTAAATAAATTAATAAATATAAAAATAAATAAAAATAAAAGTTTATGTGCAAGCCATCTTAACCTTTAGTACAAGTATTTATCCGACCACACCTATTGTTTAATCAAATGATGTATCACAAACTGCACGAGTAACTACATTCTTATCAGATAACACTAAATATGCATGCGGAGTATCTCGACGGGATTTAATTTCGATTAACGTATTTAACATTTATTACACTGATAATGTTACATGAAGGTATATTTTTTCCAATTAATTTACATGTTCAAATCATAAATCTATAATTGATAACGATAGTACGAATTTAAATATTGACATTAGTGCTACATGCTACATGGTGATAAACTTTAAATGTGGTTTTATTAAGGAGTTTTTGTGGTGTTTATGAACGATCAACATCAGCATCATCATTTCAGCTGAAATACGTCCCAAACACTACCAAAACAGTGTTGTACGTCATATGGCGTGAATATGTCATGCATGCGGTCTATGTTAGAACTTAGGTGTTTAATTTCGGTGTTAGGACAAAATAAAATTTCTTGTAGCGTAAAAGATTCATGATAAAATATATTCAAATGCTTCATCAGCAACATCTTTTCTGTTTCAATCTTTAAATTGAATGTAGCATGCGTTTATTACAAAATTACAAACCAAGCACATCAAAATTAAGAATAAGGTAGGAAAATGTTCTCACAAAACTTTGACAATGTAATACAAAATGTTACGTAAATTGCTGAAATATAAAACCAGGCAGACACAAGTAAACGAACCAGTTTTCAAAACTACTTCACCGTTCCCAGTTCAACTCGAAAGTCGATAAGTAACCGACACCCCTTAACTTAACGATAACATCTCATCGAGTTAACTTAATGAATGCGAACATTAAAAAGTTGTAAACAATAAGCAATTATACAATTGGATCGGTCCCGAAAGGGGCACAGTTTAATAGAAAGACGTGCGTCCGTCATCAGGTAATTATGTACGATGGGGGTCGCGCAGGGCTGTCTACTTCACCCATACTCAAATGGTGGAATTATATTATAATCTAAAAGAAGTAAATTTACTGCTACACTGGGAGAAATGTTACTGTAGCATAAAGATAATTGTTTCGGGTCTAAGCGTGTTAGTGTGTGTAGGTACAACAGACTGCACCCACGATATATGATTAAACCTAGTCATTCAATATGCAAAGAGTTTTTAAATACTGAACTACGCATTCAATACCCATATCTTGTCTAAAAATGTTTTGGAATTTCAAGTAAAAGAGCTGCTCATTCACGATATTACTGATCCCATAGTGAAGCTACTGTGGACGCAACAGTGTTATAGTTGTAATTCATTGATTATTTGGCCTTATTTTTTTCGTAGTTTCGTTAATGGTATCATTATAACGCTCGCAATATTTACTTTTCTTGTGGAAATTATATTTACGCAAGTAAAAAAGTTGTGAGTATTGCATATGAGAGAGAAATACGCAAATATAGTTTTGATTTTGTGATAGTTATTAGGGGACCGTTTATGACCATCTAACCCAGAGGTTCCCAAACTATTTTCTTTCCAGGTGTCCACAGATACTAGAAAAAAAATGAAAGGGGTTTTTTTTCTAGTATCTGTGGACACCTTCCTTGCTACATGTACCTATATCACATTCCTATATTTCCAATTTTTATTCAGGCCTACTTAGACCCCCATCGAGTCTCCCATGGACTCCAGGGGGTCCATCTGGACCACTTTGGGAGTCACTGATCTAACCAAAACGGATAGTGCTGAACATTACCATTTGTATACCATACCTATTAAGGAGCCATATTACGAGTGAACCAGATTAGTGCTATATACTACCAACCATTGGGTGGCAGATAGATTAGGTAATGCGGTGGCAGCTACGGGCGTAGGTTGCTTCTAGGACTGAGCTCTGACACTAGAATTCTACCACCAGTATTAAAGTAAAGTCTTTAGTGCTTGGTGCCTACGTTATTTTAAATATTGATGAGTGCGTGTCAACCTTGATGAGGGGTGACAATGCGACAGGGCACATTCGTATCAATTGAGCGATAATTTACCGGCCGTCGCCGTCGCCGTCGCGCTTCAATTGCACGCCAATTGCTACCCAGCCGATACCGCAATCAATTGATTATATTTATACATTCTAAATTACCACTTAGTACCGTTTTTGTAGTTATTCTAATTCATGGTGCGTGTCAAGTTAAATGGGAATCGATAAATTAAATTGATTTCGAATTGGCTGATTAACTGAATTGGGCGCGGGCTCGATGTCGAGGTGGAAGTGATGTCGAGTTTTTTTAAGGATTTTCAGTGACATTGCCGAGTTTAAAAAAAATTCCATATAAATATTTTTAAATTCAAAAAGACTGACCAAGTGCGAGTCGGGTTCGAGTGCACAATGTTCCGTATACAACTGGGAGACTGTTCTAAGGATTTCGCGAGCTACACTCATCACTCCAACTGAAAGACGTCCACTGCTGGACAAAGCCTTGCCCAAAGATTCCGACAACAGTGTTGTGCGTCATTAGAGGAAAATATGCCATAATCACCTCGCTTTGTAGGCGTACTGGCGATCGTGACGATGGTGGTAGTGGTTGTTTTATCGCGGGACGCGGCACTTACATTGCAGCTACACGCATTGAAATAAAACTATTTTCGACTAGACTAAACGTCTTATTTTAGTTTATTTTAAGTGAGATAAAAACGTAACTTCATGCCTGTAATTCCAAAGGGGTAGGCAGAGGTAAATGCAGTCATTCAAGCATACATGCTAAGACCCGCAATTCGCCGGTTACGTTTTGGCCCATATCACAGGTGGCGAGCTTGTTGATATCTCCGGATACATTTTTTTTTATGTAATAAAGTGGCAAACAAGCATGCAGTTCACATTGATGTTAAGTGATGACTGCAGCCTATAGACACCCACAAAATGACCAGAGGTCAAAATGCAGACGCGTTGCCACTCCCGAGGCCTAAGGTGTTATGCTTCTGTGCCGGAAATTACAGGGCCATACATTACCACCTGACCGGAACACGATAGTGTTGAACACTATCATTGAGCGGCAAGTATACAACGTGTAACAGGATTGAATGTACAACCCGAAACTAGTTTGTTCAGAATCGATAATCAAATCGATATCAGGCATTTTTTGTATGGGTAATATTTTGTCCCAATATGAATGACAATTCGGGAAATTATGGTCACCCATTTGGGGAACAGTCAATGCAAACGAAAAAGAGACTAACGTCTGTCCAAAATAGAATGCTAGTCTTAACAAGTTTATTAGAACTCGTTGAGACGTGCTTTTTATTATAAATAATAATTTAAAAAATAAAATAGTGGAAAATAAAAATTAATCTTATTACTGGCGAGTGTTAAATAAGGGTAAGCAAGTTACGCTAAATTGAGTGAAATTAAGTGTTTTATGTGCGGCCGTAGGTAGAGGTAGGGTAAGTATGCATAGGGTGTGCATACTGTTCGTACAAATTGAGGACAACTTATTTCTTAAGTAAAAAATATTAAATAAATAAACATGTAATTTCAGTTCATGATATTCATAGATAGTGTGCATTATTCCCGTTACATGTTGTATAAGGTAATGCGGTGGTGCCTACGCCCGCGAGCTCCGTCACTGGAGCTCTACCACCAGTTAATATATTACCAAACTCTGAGGTACAGGAAACTTCGGGAAAACAAAAAACCTCAATAGAACCGGGGATAGTTTCACATCGTTATCTTTGAGAGAATCAAGGAGTAGGTAGTAGTAGCCTGCTACCGTAGCCACTGAGGCAGTTAAAGGTACCTACATAAATATTGGGAAAAAATTAAATTAAACATCACATTACTATACATTATGACAGCAGTTAAATAATACATAAAAATTGAATATTAAAGTTGATTTAACACATCATTACAGTAAATGGTGTCGTTTTACATCGGAAGTAATATCGAAATAATATTGTCAAATAAATATTGAGTGACTCTGCAACACCCTTCGTTAACATCTTTATTGTCCGACAGGTACAAATTGACGTTCCACTTTGAATGGATATGATCTTTTATTATGCCTTTTAAAAAACGGTCAAGTGAGTGTCGGGCCACGCGCAACGTTACAATTTCCGCGTAAATTTTACAAGATGACTACTGGTGATGTTTACTGGTGGTAGAGCGCCAGTGACGGAGTAAGCGTAGGCACCACCGCATTACAATATACTTGCCGCTAAATGGTAGTGCTCAGCACTATCGTGTTCCGGTCAGATGGTAATGTACGGCCCAGTTTCGGTACAGAGGCGTAACACCTTAGGCCTCAGGGGTGGTATGAACACTATGAACTGCATGCTTGTTTGCCACTTACACTGCCATTACCTACATAAAAAAATAAGGTTTCGATTTACAAGTTTTTACAAGTTTATCGATTTTAGTGCTCCTTAAATTTGTAAGCCCTACTCAGCTACGACAGTTTTACTTTTAACTTCGTTATTGTTGGTGGTAGAGATCCAGTGTAGGAGCTGAAGGGCGCAGGCACTCGGCAGCATTACCTAATCTATCTGCCGCCAAATAGTCGATACCTACTTAGTGTTCGGCACTATCGTGTTCCGTTTGGATGGTAATGTATGGCGCCGTTATTTGGAAATAAGTTCCTTCAACTTTGGTAATAGGTTCAATGATAGATAGAATAGATGTCTTTAATCGTATTTAACCTACCTCCCATTAGGTATTTGAAATGTTAAAAACCCAACACATCTTTTGGGATACAATGTACCTATGTCTTATGTATCTTTTAGGTACCTACTTATGCGGTATTTCGTAAAAATAGATGCAAGTGATAAGATAGGTACCTACGTTGGTTAGATAATTTAACTTTAATTGTAGTAGGTATAGCATCTCCAGGAAAATACAATCATCCTTCAGTAATTTGTCACCTCGAGCTAAATTGTCGCCGTAATTTATTCTTGACGCACATAAAACAATGCTGTAACAAGTTCTAAACCGCATTACGTACCGGTTAGGTAACGACAGAAAAATTGATCGAATTACACTAACAATCACGCTCATTTGCAATACTTGATTAGTACTCCGCTGGAATAGCTAATTTATGAATAGCAACGATCCGTTCCGACGAAGGTTGGTACCCTGATTAGCATTTCGGTCGCATGGATGTTGGAAATAGGCGGGCGGGTGGCTGAGCGGCGACCAATCACGGGGCGGCTCGTGCACTAGGAAGTGCGCGCGCGCAGCCGGCGCCGGCTGTCGGCCGCATGCGCCGCCTCGCCAGACACGCCCAGCTCTAGCCCACCCGCCTCGCCTAGCCTAGGACGTACTAGCTTTTTATTCCCACGCTTCCAATAAATATTTACACGTCATAATCGCGAAAAACAAAAATGCGTCGTAAAATCGTCCGAGCGATCGACGGGACGTGTTCGCTTTTTCACATATTCAAATCGCGTCGATAGGGATCGCAGCACCGAATGACGTGTCAAGTATCCGATAGCGCATCGCGATGCACCGTATCGACGCATCTGAACGCAACAATTATCGTATAATGGCTAATTGCGTGTTTGATATGCGATTACGTCCCCATTTAATTAATTTTGCCCGCGGTACAATTAGACTTCTCACCTGCTGACCGCTTCGCCTCCAGTAATGTATGCAAATCGGACGCGATTTCATCGCGACGCGTGCTACGATAATTGATATGATTGCTCGCACGAAATCGGTTTTTAAATTCAAATTTCGCGATCGTTTTATATTAATGAGATAGTTTGATGGGGCCGCGAAAAAATCTCATGAATTTGCTTCTACATATAATTTCTTGTAGTGTGTAAGTTTAGTGCCTTTATCGCACTTTGACACGTAATGTATATAGATGTGCGTATTATAAAAGTATTTTTTACCACAACACGGTAAACGTACCGTGCAAATCTACGAACGTGTTTCTTTGCAGTAGACTCGCAGTCGCTTTTGATAACATTAAACAATTCATACATGTTCATTCATGTTAAATGCTCGGCTAGTTTATTCAGTATTCGTGGCATTATACACACAAAGTGTTAACTCATGAGTTTTTGCAAGAACACAATCGAATAAAATCTTTTTCGTTTTCAATGACTACGCATTGAACTTCAAAAGGTACAAACAAAACATATAATAGTAGGTACCTACTAGTGGCCCGCACCGGCTTCACATGGGTGCAATTTAGGTACATACCTAATATTGCAACTATAAATTGAGATGTACGCTATCCTATCTGCAAGTTTGATTAAAATATGTTAAGTAGTTTAGGAGTCCATGACAGGACGGACGTACAAACACAGTGTCACATAATTTATATATATTATAAAGAAGATATATATTAAAATTACTCAACATATAGAAACAAACATTCACACACATTTATACTTTTATCATATTCTTTTTTTTTTCAAAAATCTAGTACAGCATATTATTTTTTTTGTAGCTTAGTCTAGTTAGAAATCTAAATTTATTCTATTGTGTAAAATCAGAACCCAATGTTTCGAGGTGGGCGATGGTATCTGCGACACAGTTTCCAACTTTTGCAGATACTCATCGTTTTTATAAAAATTTTACACAGCTGTTGTAATGTTCCTAAATAAATATATATGTATATTTTTTTCATAAGTCTTCAGTCCTTTCGTAGACTGTAATTTAAAACTGTTTTATTGCTACACATGTGACTCACACTGAGCGTATATTAAGGCAAATTGCATACATTTAAGCATACATTCAAACACCCAGAACTCGCCAGTTAGGTATTATATTTCTGCCACAGGTACCTACTTACTTATTTTTTATGTAATGGCAGTGACAAACAAGCTTGCAGTTGATGCAGCCTTTAAACACCCACATAAAGACCAAGGTCAGAATACAGATGCGTTACCACTCCTGAGGCCTAAGGTATTATGCCTCTGTGCCGGAAATTACAGTGCCGTACATTACCACCTGACCGGAACACGATAGTGCTGAACACTATCATTTAGTGGCAAGCATATTAGGTAATGCGGTGGTGCCTACGCCCGCGAACTCCGTCTCTGGAGCTCTACCACCAGTGAAATTTTTATGTAATGACGGTGGCAAACAAGCATGCAGTTCACATGGATGATATGTGATTTCTGCAGCCTGTAAGTAGACATGTAAACAAAACTCAGAGGTCAAAATGCAGATGCGTTGCCACCCCTGAGACTGTTACATCTCTGTAATAGTTAATACCGGGCCATACATTACCATCTAACCACACAATAGTGGAAGAGGCTAGGTCCGCCCCGATCCCGCGCTTCGTGACCCGCAGCGCTAGCGAGTTTGACTCGGCCTGACCTGCTATAAGCGGGACCAAATCCCCAAAGTCCGGGTTCGAACCCCGGTCGAAGGAGATTCCTCCCCTGGGATGCGGCCGTAAGCCCAGCTAGAGCCAGTGGCACGGCTGCGTCGTTCAACTGTAGGCGCTGTCATCTTGGTGGGAGCGCTCACTACCCCTTGTTGTTGCGGTCGAGTGCCAGGTGAAGCTGCTGCACCGACGCAATACCAAGAAGAGAAGGAGAAGAAGTAGTTGCGTCGCAGGGCCGGTCGATGAATGGTCGACACTTGCCCGCGACGCCACCGTGGTCACTGGAGGCCGCTGCTGTCGAGATGTCCGCAACTTGCGAGACGTCACGACGTCACCGAGCCACAGCGACGGCAGCAGAGGCAGGTATGCACGCCAGAACGGAGTACAAGGAGTGGCAAAAAAAAAAATTACATTAAAAAAAAGGAGGAAAAAACGTAATAAGTAATTAAAAAAAAACAAAACGGGGGAAAAAAAGGAGAAAAAAAATTAAAAATAAAAAAAAAATATTATAAAAAAAAAAAAAATTATAAAGCCCCCACCCGTCTCTCGACTGACGATGCGTGCCTCCTCCACCGAAGCCCTTAAATCCCAGGGCACCCAACGCCGACCTGCATGGCAGGCCAGAAGAAGCCGCAGCAGAGGGGGCCAGCACCGGTGCTACATCCGCGCCGCGCGCTTCGCGCGCGCGACGGTCAACTGACTGACACAATAGTGCTGAACACTACCATTTGGTGGCAGCTAGATAAGGTAATGCGGTAGTGCCATCGCCCTCGACCTCTTAGACTGGAACTCTACCACAAGTAGACGAAGAAGTAGTAGAGAAGTATGACTGAAGTTTTCTACTTCGATTTAAAAATAGAGAATGGTGCTTTGGTAGTTTTAAAGACATTTCAATAACTTCGCCAATACTTTTGTATTACAATCTTTTATTGTAATACAAAAATGAAAAAATCGTGTTATTTCCAATCAATTCTAGAAAACCGAGAAATTTTCAGATCTACTCAAAATTTCAATGTTATTATCAAAATTTCAAATAACATGTCTCCAAAAACGGGAAAATACAATTTTATTGTTCTTATTACTTTACTATATTTAAACACAGATACATCGTACGATAAATAAATACCTAAAGATGAAAGCGATGGAACATGCTGAAACGAATGTTGTAAATTTAATTTATTTATGATAAGCAACGATATCGTATCACTAAATGTTAATTCTCGGTGCATCTAATTAGGAAGGTACACTAATAGTACGTTAGTGTTATCTCTTATCGTCACACCTACTTCTTATCTCTCTGTCACTCATGCATCAAATTTGTATAAATATGATATTTGGGAACGTACCTGATAATGAGTTACAAAATCGTGTAGCCGCGTTGCGGCGCACAGTGGGTCCATTACGGTAATAGGTAGACAAAAATTCAAAAGTTGGCTGATGTAATTTTATTTTTAATATCTTATTTTCACGTTAATTTATAGTAACTAAATTGAAATAAACGTGATTCAAATGGTCAATAAACGATGAGTAAAAAAATAATATGTTCTGGTATGAGATCGAACACATTTCGTGTAGATATGATTTTGGGTTGTTATCTCTATGTTACATAAAGCATTTAAGTTAAATAAAAAATAAGGCATTATATTAAATATGCATATGAATTTTATTTCAAACACATTTGTATATCTAACTAGTAAGTACTGAATTTTAACTGTTTTTATGTAAAACTTAAACATCAAATTTCTCTAAATCGTTTTGATATATTACATATTTATCTTTTTTTGAATGTGACGAAACGTCACATAAAAAAAAGATAAATTATAATGTACCTATATTTATTTTTCCTGCAAGAAGTCGGACTCCAACACAAAGTTTTGATCCACCTTTTTACGGATTGGAACCATCGTGCGACGCGATGCGGTGAAGATTCGGGCTTGTAGAGTCGTGACACTCGTGACCGGTGCGATAACGCACGGTGACTGCATGCGGAATTAAAACTCTGAACTAAAAACGGTAGGTTTTTTTTATATCATAAAAGCGGCAAACGTGAATACACTTCTGAATACAGAAGACTATTAAAAAAATCAATAAAATTAGAGGTGTCAATGTATTATTAGTAGTAGTATTTATATTATAGTATATTAGTGTAGTATACAGCGGGTAATGAACCAGTAAACCATCAGAATATGGTATCTTCTATGGTATCGTACCTAAAGTTCTTACCACCAAAAGCATCATCAGCCCACAATATGGAGGAACAATAAGTTCTAAGGGTAGGCCAGTTGGAGGGGGAGCATGGCATATATCTATCAAATTTGCTAGAAACTGTTTTGTAATCTCTGATATCTCTACCATGAGGTGGAACGACCACCGATCACGATCGCGGGCAATCTCTAGATGGGAGCAACCCGGGACCGTTTGTTGTGGGTATTTTTGGAGTAGCCTTTTGCTACACGTCGACAGACGCATCCGCAAACGCCATCCGCCGACGTCCGCCGACGCTCCTCTACACGTCGGCGTATGCGTCCGCCGACGGTAGGTATGTAACGTCGGCGAACGCATACGCAGACGACGTCCGCAGACGCATCCGTCGACGTATGCCTAGTGCTGGCATTAAACGTATCGAGATGACCTTGTAGTCACGTTTCTAATCATCAACATCAGACTAAATGACGCCATACACATACACAGTGCATCGGATCGTGAGGAATGGCGGCAGGTAATCCACGAAAAAACTGATCAACATCAGGAACACCTTGATGCTCAGCAGTGAGCGAACGATTGAAGGAGGAATCACTTTGCAGTGCGGCGAGGATTCGGTCTTGAAGTCGTGACCGATGCGACGACGCACGATAACCGAATGCGAAATGAAAACTCTGCGATAGGTACAACTGGTGGTTTTACGGCTGGCAGGAAACCACCCGAATATCGATTACCTATCGAAGAGACAAGTCGGATGAAGAGTATACTTTCCATACGAAACGAGTTTTTTAAGTAATGTAGGTGGCAAACAAACATGCAGTTCATATTGATGTTAAGTGATGATGCAGCCTATATCTATATAGACACCCACACAAAGACCAGGAGCTCTGCTAGGAGGTCAAAATGCAATACAGAGTCTCTATGGCTACTAAATGATAATGTTCAGCACTATCATGCTCCAGTCAAATCAATGGAGGTAATATACCTATGGCTCAATAATTTCCAGCACAGAAGCATAAGAAATTAAAACTTAAGGAGTGGCAACGCATCTACATTCAAATCTCGGATGGCTTCAGTATTCACTTACCATCAATGTGATCTGTATGCTTATATATCATGACATAAAAAAAACATACAACGAACTCTCTTCGTCCATACCACACACCGATTCCGAAGACTTGATCCTACTTGATTTATCGGTCTTACTCTTCATGTGCCTCTGCATCTACCTATTCGCTATAATTTTATTAATTTACATATTTCTTATAAACTTCTAATAAACTAAATACGTCCTTGATAAGCGTTATATTCATAAAAAACAATACAAAATGGATGGAACATCCACGTGTATCAATAATGTGCCCAATATAGATTGAGAAGCCTTGACTTCTTCATATTTAGCATCGATTTTCTCTTAACGAACGACTCTCATTCACAAAGTCTAAATATAGTTCTTCTAAGAAACCATTGACCAACATAATAATGTTATAGATAAGTAAAAAAATATGTAAACATAATTGAAAATGATCTGGGTGACCCATATACCTAAGTCGGTACGCCCTGAGCAAACAGCGTTATCATAAACAAATAACATATTCGCACGTTGCGAAAATTCAATAGAAATCAACGAAGACGTTAATGTATTATCACTGCGTATATAAATACGGTCGATAAAGTCAGGTGAGGGTAAAATATGTGGGTCATAGGCACACCTGTCGATCAGGTGCCTAATTCTCGAAATGTTATTGTCATTGGATCGCGATCGCATTGCCTACCTCTCTCTGCTCCTCTCGAAGTGGTTCATTCGCGATCTAATGACAATATGTTACTAGAATCAGTAGATTAGACGAGAAAGTTAAGGTACCGCAGACCCGAAGTATTATTAATAGAATACAACTTCCTCGCTAATTAATATTAAATACAATGACATATTCTTATGAAGAATTAGTTAGATATTATGGAGGCCTTACACTGCTAATAAGAATACAGTACCTAGTGTATACAAACTTCAATAAAAACTATCGATTCTGAAAAAATAAATGCACCTAGTATTATTCTCTCGGCAACTTGGTATGGAACTATTGGTTCGAGTGACTGAATAAAAAAATTTCGAATACTAAAATTGTGTAGTAGTATATATATATATAGTAGTCCTTTTAGTATTTTTGTCAAACAGTTGACAGAGACAAATACAGAGGGCATTTGTATTCAGTTGTATCATTTATTTCATATAATTAGGCTCCCGGAGAGCACTTTTACATCGTAATTTTTTTTTATGGTTTTGTTATAGCTATCACAAAAGTATAACAACTTCAGTCCCAGCGCAACGCATTTTACATTTTGATCTCTGGTTTTTGTTTATCTGTCTAACAGCTCCAGTCATCAAAAGAGTCTTATAAATTTTTTTGGGAAGTACGCTTTTATAGATTTTTCCAACCGATCGCCGGACGCCGGGGTCGCCGGTAAAATATATTCTTAAAAATGCACAGCTTTCCATACCTACATAAGTTGAACTCGGTAAACAGTAGCCCAAGTCTTCAAACCCAACACAAAAGACACTTCATGTCATGAACGGTGCTGCACCCGAAATAAGTAAAGCATAAAGCGAGCAAAACCAGTCTCCAGATAATTAAAAGAAGACCCGAATGCACTTTTTGCAGCGGACCAGATTGTCGGAATTTATTGAAACATTTCGCGAACCTGTTGCGTAACATTTATGTTTATTGTTTCCCATTATTTATAACGACACCTCCGTGCGAAGGCCTCAGTTCCCACAAACTTTTCTGGAAATGTAAAAAACGTACCAGTTTATATTATGCCAGTTGTCTCTCAGTTTTCATCCATACGGAAAAATCGATATGTAACGTGTTTTCTCGAATCGAGTATTCGATGCAAGTATTTTCAATAATATAAATTACATGATGTAGGATTTCCTTATACAAGATTTACGTCGTAAAATTGTTATCGATGTATCAGTAAATATATCGAAGCCTTATTCGAAATTGCCTACTATTTCTAAATAGAAATCCCTACTTCCCTACTAATATTATAAATGCGAAAGTAACTCTGTCTGTCTGTTACCTTTTCACGTCCAAACGACTGAACCGATTTTAATGAAATTTGGTACAGATATAGAGTTGACTTTGAGAACGAACATAGGCTTTAAACGACATCCACGCAGGCGAAGCCCCGCTAGTATTGAATAAGTACTACCAATTTGTTATTTCTTGGTTCTTAAATGTGTGAAATGTCGGCGTTTCTTTGAACGTATACCATTTTTTCCGAAAAAGTAAACAGGTGTAAACCTACGTAAAGGTACCTCCCTAAATGCATACACTCAGAATTCGTCAGTCATCTAATCCAACTGTCATTGCGACATTATACTCGTAAGTAGTTATTTCAAAGTTAATAGGCAGTGAGACACAAATAACAGCGGTAGCTGAAAAAAGGGACCCATTCTCTGCGACTCTAACGTTGAGAAAAGTGACACATTTCGATTTGAACATACTTTTTGTAGAAGTTTAAGAATTATTTATGAATATATGAGCTGTAACACTACCTTTTATGAAACATTTTGCTAAAGCGTTTTTTTGCGGCTAGTCTGCTGAGCACGTTACCACAAGAGGAGAGCGATGTGGAGTCCTACGAAGCATGTATGTAAATGGTATGGCTTTGTAAATTAATGTAAAGAGATAGTTAATTAACATCTTATGTACCTATTCTATCTACACTTATTATATATTATAAAGACGAAAACTTTGTTTGTTTGGTTGTATTGAACAGGGTCAAAAACTACTGGACCTATTTTAAAAATTCTTTCACTATTCGATAGCTACATTTATCCACGGGTAACATATTTTATTTTGGAAAAAATAGGTTTAAAAAATCAACCAGAAAAGTTACTTATTTTGCGTACACTGCCTAAACTATAAAAGATGTCGAGGAAGGCTTTAGGCTATATCTATAATCATCACGCTAAGACGAATAGGAGAGGGCAGGTAAACTTGCACCCGCGCGTAGCCGGGGCAAACCGCTAGTATATTATAAAAGAATCAATTGCTGTTCGTTAGTCTCTCTAAAACTCGAGAACGGCTAGACCGATTTGGCTTATTTTGGTTTTGAATGATTTTTGGAAGTCGAGGGAAGGAAAAAGATAAGAAAGTATGAAGAAATTGAAGGGAAATAGTAAAAACCACAATTTCATTTTCCCATACATATAGTCCGTATCTATCAAACATTTGCCTCATTATATATTCATTCTGAGGCAATACGAAGTATTGCCTCAGAATGAATATATATGAATATATAAATGAAATATGAATAGCCGGGTCAGCGAGTTATATAATATAAAAGTAAGTAAGTAAGTTATATTATATAATATATATAATATAAAAAATGAATAGCCGGGTCAGCGAGTTAGTATTAAAAATTATAATTCTTATTCTATTTATTATTATAATTCTGACTAATAACTAATGTTATTAGATTATTTTGTTAGTTCTTAGGATGTACTCGTATCGTATTACGGGCAAAAAAAAATTTAAAAATTCTTTGACCTAAAATTTTACGGGCAAAATATTTTGGATCAGAGACATAGAGTACACGATGAGAGCAACAGTTAGTCATACAAAAAGCGTGGTTCATCGA
Source organism: Macrosoma leucophasiata (assembly GCA_036365455.1). Lineage (NCBI taxonomy): Eukaryota > Metazoa > Arthropoda > Insecta > Lepidoptera > Hedylidae > Macrosoma > Macrosoma leucophasiata. Next base: position 22,901,864 of record JAWQUS010000005.1, on the reverse strand, counting down.
ATGCGAGTGAATGTACAGTATTCGAGGAACGCGACCATTGATGGCGGAGGGTGGTCCGGCGACTCGAGTCGCGGCGACCTACTGCCGGTTTTTGTTGCACTTTCCACCATTTCATTAATACATTATCCTAAAAACAAAATACTAACTACCACGGGACAAAAAACACGACAGAGCACAATACCAGGTCATTTGGGTTAGTAATTTTGCTTTACCAAATTTTAGGGTTCCGTAGTAAGCATAGCCTATAAGGAAAGCCCAATAGTTTTGCCCTGTCTGTCCGTCTGTTGGCAGCGCTGGCAGCTTAGCTCAGAGACTCTTTGCGTTAGAAAGCTGTTATTTGGTTATGTTGGTTTTTAGTAGGTACATAAAATATTACCATTTAACTCGTCAGATGACATCAGATTATGTGTTTGTCTCTGAAACCACCTATTAAGATTTTTCTAGTAATGTTATACTAGAGGGTAGCAGTATGCAGGCCAAGAATGTGGATAATGGAAGGTCAGACAAATCGGTATCTCACAGGAAAGCGAGCATTTTCAAAAAGTTTCTCTACGAGGAATAATCGTACAAAAACAATCAATTAAAACATTTTTATACTGCTGGTAGAGCTCCAGTGGCCGAGCTCGTGACCGCCGGCTCCACCGCATTACCTAATCTAGCAGCGTTTGCAGCCAGTTGGTAGTTGGTAGTGTTCAGCGCTATCGTATTCCGATCAGGTAAGGCACGGCCCTGTTATTTCCAGCTCAGCGACATATCAACCTAGACCTGACTTACATATAAATCTCTGGTGTTGCCAAGCCTCTACGAATTCGGCCGCTCACGTGCACGGCTTGTGAAGCTTGCTACAAGCATCTCTCCCTCGGGCCCCTGGCAAACTAGCCAGTTCTAGGCTCCGGGCGTGTGAGGAACCACCGAGTCACCCAGTCCAAGGGGAATTTAGCCTCATAATAAATTCAGCGATAGGGTCACGACGACGCTTCTCCTTATTTTTATTGAATGATGGCGGTAAACTAGCACATAGTTCACGTGGATGATAAGTGAGGATTGCAGCCTATACAAATGCGTTGTCACCCGTGAGGCCTAAGTAGTTTAGCCTGTCTGATAATTATTATGAAGCCGTACCCTATAATACTATCACAGGAATATTGATGCGATATTAACGTATCTTTAAAAAGATCGCATGCAATTTACTCATAGCGTATTTCCCCACAATCGGCCGCCTTATCAAATATCTCACTAATCACGATACAGGAAATTTAAATATGAAATTAGCATAACATACAATTGCGAAATTATGTTGCAATCGTGACTTTCGAATCGTTACTTCGTTACGCAAATATGCCAATATTTTTTATTGATAGATCGTATTCATCTAATATTAATATTTACAGCCCATTTTACAGCGACCTACTTGACTCTATCAAGGCGTATTCGACCATCAGGTGCCTTTAGGTATTTTAAATTAAGTAGGTTATTTCTTAATTTATTGCAAAGTCCAAAGTACAAAATTTTTACATAAAATTCTCGCGTCACAGTTTTTGTAACCAAACTTCACCGACAGGGCTTGACCGATTTTTATGATTTTCAGTAGGTATACCTGAATTATGTTTAGTATGCTAACTAAATATTTGCTAAATATTTGGTATGTCTGAGAATATATTATGTTTTTACACCGCTAAAGCGATACGACGGAGCTCGCGGGCGTAGGCACCACCGCATTACCTAATTTACTTGCCGCTAAATGGTAGTGTTCAGCACTATCGTGTTCCGGTCAGGTGGTAATGTACGGCCCTGTAATTTCCGGCACAGAGGCATAACGCCTTAGGCCTCAGGAGTGGTGACGCATTTGCATTTTGGCCTTGGTCTTCATGTATGTGTCTATAGGCTGCAGTCATCACTTAACATCAATGTGAACTGCATGCTTGTTTACCACTTCCATTACATAAAAAAAAACGACGTTCGCCGGGACAGCTAGTAAATCTATCTAAAGTAATTACTATACTAGGTATCTTGCATCTATTTGTGTTCTTTCCACACGTAACTCACTCATCATCTATACATGTCTCGTTACCTTGTAGTTTATAGGATATGTTTTACTACATACACTATGGGAATAATCAGTAAAAATGATATTGAACCGAAAAAAACTTACTCATTCGGAGCTCTAGACTGTATATACTGGCAATTGATACGTTGGTACGATATTCAAAGTACCTAAGTGAAATAAAGATCTTACCGATTCGAAAAACATAGACACTCGTTGTTCGATTTAAAAAAAAAAACAATAACCTTAACTAATACTCTTACAGATTCATGAAAGTTTGACGTCTGTTGGGTCAGCTACAGACTTATAGGTTTCCATGACTTTAAGACAGCCAAAAGCTATTTTTTTCTGTCTGTCTGAAATTAATTTTATTTATGTTTTTAAACATTGAAATTTGAATTCAAATACGAATTGTTATGGTATGTAATTTAGCACACTGAAATAATATTATCGTTCATGAAGTGTTTATGACCTCAAAACCTCAAAAAACCTCAAAAACTGAACTGGAGACACGGTAATAATATAATTTTCACTTATGATCTATCGCATAAAATACAAATTCTATGTTATTTTAATGTCACTGCGCTTCAAAGATAAGCAAAAGGGTCGGTAACCCGATGGGAAATCATCATCTACCTACACATAATTGCTCCATCTTTAGAGCCAACACAACTATCCCAAAATATTTGACGCATCGTGTCGAAAAACAGTTGATTTCTCTTTAAGAAATTCCTTTTTTTTTCGTTGAAAACTATCAGGTATTTAAAAAAATACATAAGAAATAAAGTACCTGACTGAGGTCCATATTAGGTGGTCACCAACTGTGTACAAATAGTCTGGCACATAAGTCACAGGTCAACGTCACTCGCGATGTCGTCACTAGAGCGCGCCACAACATGCGCGCGCGCACTTTTGCGTACAAACACACAATCAGCGCTGTCCAGCCTATCAGTACGGTTACTCTCCCAGTGACGTCACACTGATTACAGGATTTCGGGATATCAACATACATTTCTACAGTTTAAACCGGCATGGAATAATGATGGACGATAGCTTACTACTGATTATGGACGTCTACAAAAATCTTGAGACATGTGAGAGGTGGCGAGCCTATTGACATCTCTGAAGGTGGATGGGAAACTTTCCAAAAATGTTAAAATCTGAATAGAATTACGGATCCGGAAATTGAACCCAGGACCCCAGCAGTGTAAGTCTAGCAGGGTTTGAGGAGCAGTTAATCCGAGGCAAGACCCTCGGATTAACTGCTCCTCAAACCCTCTATGGTCTATGGGATCGATCTCCGCAAAGGTACAAAGCTGCTATGAGTGTAAGGGTATTTTGTTTTATTTATTCTATTTTAACCCATAGCTGCCGTGCTATTCAATTTCCATTTTTATGATTTATCGAATGGATGAGTCAATTTATTAATCACCTTATATTAGTAAATGGTTTATCTATAGAATAGTGATATGTCGTGATTTATGTCATAATAGTTGTAATAAAAAACTTGTTTAATGATACCATTGTAGAGTAGTGATGACTACATGATATTGTAGAAATATGGTCCCGTAATATCTGTCGTAGAGGCGAAACATCTTAGGCCTCAGGGGTGAAAACGTGTCTGCATTTCGGCCCCATGTTTTGTGAAGATGTCTATAGGTCGCAGCTGTGACTTAACAAACATGTGAACTACATGCTTGTTTGCCACTTTGATTACATAAAAAAACTGCATGCTTGTCCGCTACCTTTATTATATTAAAAATCTTTTGAAGCCTCACATCCGATCGTCGAGTCACGTCGTCGTTCACAGATCCCACTAATTGATCAAATCAAGAATGGAGTACATCAAATTTCGGATGTGCTGATGTCTTCGGTAGGTTAGTTATAAAGCGGCTAGACTGAATATATTGAAGTCGCATGTGCGATTCCTGCCCGAAGTCAAACTTTACTTTCCATTAATTCTTTAATTTCAAAAAACACTAGTGTTTCTGTATTGCTTAAAATTTTCCGACATAACAAGCCCATTTGAATGTGAATTGAAATAAAAATAGGTGTGTTACTTTCGTGCATCTCGAGATAGGCGATGTTTGCTGCGGATATCGGCCGATACCGTGAAAGTTATCGTCGGCAAACAAATTTGAATGAGTGCTACGCTATCATCCAGCGAACTGTGCCAACTGCCATGTTGTTTGTATGACTGGCCATTTGTTGCGTTTTGGATGACACGAGGATACTGAGAGTGGTTATTTTATGTAAGGTGGCAAACAACCATACCTATATGATAAGTGAAATCTGCGGCCTATAGATATCTACACAAAAACCGGAGGTCAATATGCAGATGCCTTGCTATCTGAGGCCTAAATAGTTTTACCTTTGAGATAGTTATTACAACAGCTTCTAATTTGGGATTCTACTACCATTAGTTAGTTGATATTGACGGTAAGCAAAATTTAAGATTCGAATGTGGGACTTCGGTTGCTCAGTTGTTAGAGCAACTAAGCTAATGATCCAGTGGTCACGGGTTCATATTCTACCTCCAGTAAAATATGTAATTTCTCAATTTTTTCCTAAACAAATTGTTTGAATTAATGCCGAAATATAAAGACAAACTTTGACGAGCCATCTGGTCCAGCGGTGTGTAACGACTGTTTGAAACGGGTTCGATCTCCCTAAGCGGGACAAATGTGTATTTGTATGGCCAGTGGATACCTATTTGTTTCGTGTCTGACCACGATCACGTGTTAGTATATCTGTTCGTGTGTGAACAACGATACCTACGACACAAATTTGTACCTAGTGTAAGACTAAGAGTGCAAACGTATCTTTTTTTTTCAAAGATCAGCAAAACCAAGGTAAATAACTAGAGTAGATCCACTGACTGATAGTCATGTGAGCTGATGAATAGTCAAGTATTGCCGATGCCCGATAAGAAAGACAAATATTTGCGGCAGATATTATTGCCGATGTTAATTAATTATATTATTGGCTCTTATAAGCTGTTCATTAAAATATATATATATATATATATTTGTTATTGTTATTTATAATGCAATAAAAAAATGTTTTCAAGAATATTCTACTGGTGGTAGTGCTTCAGTGACGGAGCTCGCGGGCGTAGGCACCACCGCATTAATATACTTGCCGCTAAATGGAAGTGTTCAGCACTATCGTGTTCCGGTCAGGTGGTAATGTTCGGCCCTGTTATTTCCGGCACAGAGGCATAACACCTTTAGTCTTTGTGTGGGTGTCTTTAGGCTGTAGTAATCACTTAACATTAATGTGAAATGCATGCTTGTTTGCCACTTCCATTAAATAAAAAAAAAAAATACCTAAAGTTTTATCTTATTTGAACCATTGGATGATGTCTACCTCACGTGTTTATATGATATATGATATACGTTATATGATATTTGTTTTTATGTAACGAATCTTCACGCCTGTAATGAGGACCGCCGGAAGGGTAGACCAAGGTAAATTGCATGCATTCAAGTATTCATGCCAACACGCGCGAGTGGCGAGCCTGTTGACATCTTACCAAACTCCGAGGTACTAGGCAACTTGCAGAAAATGGAAAAATGCCAATAGAACCAGAGGGATAAAGAAAGAATAAGAAAATAAGAGATAAAGGAGTTTACACCCTTATTTCTGATAGCCTCTGACCTGGGATTCGAACCCAGAACCCCAGCGTAGTAGAACTGGCTGCTACCACTAGGCTACTGAGGCAGTTAAATATTATTTATTTATTCAAAGAATATTTGTTTTATGAATAGATTTTTTTTTATTATATCATGATGTTGTCAAACAAGCATACACTTCACATTGATGGATTACTGCAGCAGACATCTACCATGCCTCATCCATCCATCCATTACCTAGGATGCCTATACACATTACCATCTAACCAGAAAACGATAGTGCTGAACACTACCGTTTTGGCGATTATTAGGTAATGCGGTGGTGCCTACGAGCTCCGACATTAGAACTCTATCCCTGGTTATGTTCAACCTGGTTCAACATTGACCTACTTCAACAGAATGGTACAGATAGGATACAGACAGACTCGTTATTTCATAATAACACAAAAAAACAGTACTTTACAGAGATCCATAAACTGCATTGAATAAATTATTAACCAAAGCACTAACTAGAACTGCATATCCGTATATTATCTGATGTCTGAATTATTAGACAATCAATAAGAAAAACTTTGATTGGAAAACTGGAAATAAAACTATTTTTTATAAAATATTATTATTTATAAAATTTAAATTACATTTAATTAACATTCGAAATTTAAATTATGACGTAAGGTCCAACAAGTCCATTAAATTTAATGAAATTCAAATGAATTTAAGAATATTAAAATGACTTCAAATATGTTACTCTAACGTTAATTCTAGGTAATTAGTTTTATTGGGTACAATATTAACCTTCTTAGTTCCACTTCACCTTCAAGCCAACAAGCAGCTCGCAGCAGCTCAAACTGTGCCGTCCAGAATGCAACACTGGTGCTGTTGGAATGTTGTGGAGCATTGCCCGAATAGCTGGTGTTCCTGGAATGTGACATAATGGAGTAATTAAAAACCTGCCTGGATGGTTCTGGATGGTTGCCTCTACTGGCGGTAGAGTTCCAGTTTTGAGGGAGGATTGGAATGATCAAGGAGCAGCACGTAAGGTATTTCAGTGGACTTTCCGCTTACACAAAATCAATCAAATATAGCTTTTATCACCAACGTATAAGGTGCCTATATGGTTAAGTGGACAGTGTCCTGATACGAGTAGTTCAAGAACTACGATTTAGGCTGCAGTATTAAACAAGCTACAACAACTTATAAGATTAAAAAAGGAACACTTGGAAAAATAAATTTCCCTTGTGTACTTGTTATATTGGCATAAAGTACAAAAATACCAATGTAAAAAGGGGGAAAAAACGATAACAATATAACATTTTGTTAGAATGTTCGTATTGGTATGTACATGTTGTATGAATTAAATATGGTATATACTAAAGGCACGAGAGGTTTGTCAGAACCGGGATGTCTGGCGCTCTACACTCTCTGCCTACCCCGTTAGGGACCTGGCGTGAAGATACATACATACATACATATACTAAAGGCGTTAGATTTTACTCTTAGGTAACGACAGGTTTTTATTAACGTTGAATTTTTTTTATCATTCATCAAAAAATTAAGGCAATTTTTAAATTTTTTGTCTACTAGTTATGCAATTATTTTTTTTAGTTCATAGTTTGTTATGGTTTTATCCGTAGGTGGAGGAATAATAGATATTGTTTGATTTCTAGTAACAAAGCATATTATCAATCTCATATCCTCCGAGTCCGAAGTTTGTGCTAGTTTCTTATAATTAACTTTGCCTAACCCATCGAAGTAATGCCAGCGCATTCTCCAATATGTCGCCGTGAGTGTGAGAACCGCTGCGTCACGGGCGGCGGTCGGCTCAGCTCTGCCAGTGGCGTCAGTGGCGTGGGAACGCGTGCGACCTGTAATCACGCCGTCTGCGCCCGCGCACACGACTCCCCCATTAACCGCTGATTTGGACCACAATCGATTTATTTACACTTTTAAGCGAGTGCCGAACTTTAAGGAATGACGTTCAATGGGACTTGTTACTGTCAGATTGGAAAATTTTATTTATTTTTTAAGAAACATTAGAAGAAGAGAAGCGCGCATGGTACGGCGGCTGGTGTAGATCGTAAGCGATCTACTCAGTTAAGCACTACGGGCGCGGTCGGGTAGTGTGATGGATGACCTAGTGGCAACTTCTTCCGACAGCGGGTTGGCCACTAACCCACCCACCTCCACCAATCAGCATTGGAGCAGCATGGTGGAGTAAGCTCCAGGCCTCCCCTCAAAAAAGGGGAGAGACTCGTGCCCAGCAGTGGGACGTATAATGGGTTGCCATTATAATTAAGAAACATTTAAACGAAGCGGCATTAAACATTGTTTCTAAAATCTTTGTACACTATGTAACAAGAAATATTGCACAGCGAACTTAGGAAGTAGACTTCGGCTTATTGTATCTGTATAGCGTTATCTCTTTTGCACCTTCCTTAATGACGTTTGTCTACCACTTTGATCAAGTTTTGACCAGTGCCGGACTATCAGTGCTTACGTAGGCAGTGTGCAGCAGAGATAACGCTCTACGAAGTCGAAACTTGCCGATTATGTCATTCGTAGGTGCGATGTACAATATTTATTTATTTATTTATTTATTTACACTTTAATGCACTCAGTACATAAGGCGGGCTTAATGCCACAAGGCATTCTCTGACAGCCAACCTTTGGGTAGTAGAACAGCGTTGTGGAAGGTGCAAATGGAAAATCTTAAAAACAAAATGTAGTACATAGTTTATCATTTACAAAAAATAATAATAGTAAATAATAATAGTAATAATAATATTGTACATTACATACAAATAATACTTATATACAGTATAATACATATAAATATATATATTGTTTAATTATTATACCTACATAAAATAAATAAACGACGAAAGGATATTGATTCATTACAATAGAAGTTAAGAGGACAATTTCAAAAAGTGTTGCCGCAATTTCCTCTTGAAAGTGAATTTACTTGGAGATTTGCGAATGTCAACGGGCAGCGTGTTCCAGAGTTTAATGGAAGAAACAGTGAAAGAATTGGCCATGAAGCCGGACTGGTGAGAAGGTATATGAAGAATTAAATTTTCCGATGAACGCAGACAGTAGTTGAGAGAATCGCCAAGAAAGTTGAAATTACATTTCAGATAAGTAGGAGAACAAGGATCATTGATAATAGAATAAAGTAAACAGAGCATCCTTGCGGATCTTCTCTGCGGGATGGGAAGCCAGTTAAGCTGGGAACGAAATGAGGATATATGGTCAAATTTTCGTAAACCGAAAATAAACCGAATACAAGAATTAAGTAGCCGATCCAGTTTGTTCAGAAGTTCTTGAGAGATGTCCGAGTAACAAACGTCAGCATAGTCAATGGTAGGAATAACTAAAGATTGAATTAAAAGAGATTTGGTGCTGGACGGAAGAAAGTTTCTTAACCTATAGAGGGATCGCAGTGTAGCAGTAGTGCGTTGGCTAACGGAGATAACCTGTTTCTTCCAACTTAAGGTGGAATCAACATGTAGTCCTAAGTCTTTAACACAATCAGTAAACGGAATCGGTGAATTGTTGAATAGTAGAGGCGGTAGGTTGTTAAAGTCAAGTTGCTTGATGTAATACTGACTACCTATGACAATTGCTTGACATTTCGAGATGTTGACAGATATACCAAATTTGTTTGACCAGTCCGAAATCGCTAAAAGATCGTTATTAACTGCAGTAATGGCATGAGTTAAGTTGGGTAAGTCAGCTTGAGCGTATATCTGAAGGTCGTCTGCATACAAATGGTAAGAGCTGCGAAGGACAGAGGTGATTAAGTTAATAAACAATGCAAAAAGAAGTGGTGAAAGAATTCCGCCTTGGGGTACGCCAGTAATAACAGTGCACCAATCAGACAGTTTCTGATCAGCGCGAACTGCCTGCTGGCGACCACGAAGATAAGAAGTGAACCAATTCAGTGCCGTTGATGAGGTTCCAATATGCTGAAGCACCGCGAGAAGAATGTCGTGGTCAACGGTATTAAACGCGTTGGAGAAGTCTATGAGAACCAGGACTGTGAGTTGAGAACGTTCCATACCGGACCTAACATCATCAATGACTTTGAGAAGGGCGGTTGATGTGCTGTGACCAGCACGAAATCCGGACTGAAACTGCGTAAGGAGATTATTATTTAAAACGTACGTCGAAAGCTGTTTCTGAACAACGGCTTCAAGGACCTTCGATAAAAAAGGAAGTATTGATATGGGTCTGAAGTGACTAGCTAAATTGGGATTGGGAACTTTAGGGAGAAGGGTTATAAGGGCTTTACGCCAAGCAGACGGAAAACTACCAGTCTGCAGCGAAAAATTAATAATGTGAGTTAGGAAGGGTAGAATGTATTCAAGGACTACAAAAATCATTTTCCGACTTACGCAGTCAGAACCGATAGCATTTGACCTGAGAGAAGAAAGAATTTTGTGAACCTCATCTTTGGTGACTGAAGAAAAGTTAAAGACATTAGGGAAAGAGGGCATGGAAGTAATAAAGCAAATTGTTTCTAATTTAGTGTTGTAGTCAAGAGATGATGAACTGGAAAAATGATGGTTGAGATGATCAAGTGTATAAGGTAGCGAGCAGAAGTTGAAGGACAGTTTAGTGAAACCAAGGGATTTAATAAACTTCCATACATTAGCTGGAGATGAATTCAATACGTTATCATAGATGTAACGGCGTTTGGCAACTCTTACCATTTGGTTGCAGCGGTTTCTTGCTAATTTGTAATTACACCAATTTACATCACTGCGATCCCTCTTAAAGGTGCGAAAGGCCCTGTCACGTCGTCGCATCGCCATTCGGACTCCCCTTGTAATCCACGGTGCTGGCGGTCGTTTGAGGCGACGTGCTTTCAACGGTGCATGATTATTAAATAAGAGTAAAATTGAGCTATTAAGTATAGTCACTTTTTCTTCAATACTTGGAGCAGCTTCGATCGCCGACCAATCAATTGACAAAGCGTCGGATTTAAGTTTATCATGGTCCATACCAGCAAAATTCCTAAGATAAACAATAGCAGGTCGAATTTTAGGGGGCTTGATATTATAAGATAAGTATATCAAATCATGCCTAGATAGGCCCGGAGCCGAAAATTGTCCATGATCTAAGCAAAAGTTAACCGAGGAGGCAATAATCAAATCGAGCCAGGAATCATCAAAGTTAATATTTTGGTGTGTAGCATTCAGAGGCAGTAAAGACAGATTGGTAGACTCTAGAATTGATTTAAGCTTGGTTGATCTCGAAGAGATTCTTGCCATGTCGGTGTTAAAATCCCCCATGACTATGAAGTGTTTATACTCGGACGAAAGTGATTCTAAAAGAGGTTCCAAACAAGAGAAATAGTCGATAGTGGGTGGACAGTAAACTACCCCCAGAACAGCTTTAGACCCGTTGACAGTAATCTCAATAAAAAGATATTCGGGATTCCCGCTATAGTGTGAAGGCGATGAAAAGATAATTTTGAAGGGGATGTTGCTACGAAGATAAATAGCAACACCCCCGGCACGTTTACCCGTACGATCATTACGTATTAGAATAAAGTTCGGAAGACTAAAAGAGGTAGAAGATAGCTCGGGCTTGAGCCAACTTTCTGAAATAAGCAACGCATGTAGTGAAATATCAGAGAATAAATTCAGAAGCTCAGAATAGTGCTGAGGTACACTTTGAGCGTTTATATGGCAGACATGTAAACAGTTCGGAAATTGCTGCAGTTGTTCCTTCAATGTAGAATTGGGCGGAAAGGAATCGTCTAAAGAAGAGTACGAAAAAGAAGATCGATCACTATTGCTAGTAGCCGAGTAAAAAGTATCGTCGTCAGACATTAAAAAAAAAAAAAAAAAAAAACTTATAAAATACACTTAAATAAACTCTATACTTCAAGATTGAAATAAGTAGGGAAAAAAAATATTATTTGAAACAAAAAAGAAAAGAAAATATATATGTACCTTTAACGACCTGCCGGTTGACTAAAGCAGATAGGATTAAAAAAAAAAAGAAAAACATCATTAATACATACAAAAATACACAATACTAAGAAAGAAAAAAAAAAAACCAAGTTATTCACCACCATTCAATCATCACCACTAACAATACCGTGACGACTATCCGATCTATCCGATATTTGTAATCCGCTGACAGATAGAAAGTGACAAGTAATTATTGGTCTGTGTTGTGTTGTAAGAAAAACAAAAAGTAAAAAAAAAAAAAAAGCAAATGCCTATCTGATAAAACTCCAAGAACTTTGCAGGTATCAAGAAATATGCTTCGAAGTGATACAGTTATCATGATAACAAAGAAACTTATACAAAAAACAGTATTGCTAGTGGTGAACATGTGAAAGAAAAGTGTGTCCAATCACTTGTTGTTTTTCACTCTCTTGGATCTGCTAGGCGCGGCCGAGCCAGATTTCGACTCCAAATTCGCAGTAGAAGCACCAGATTGACTGTCAACCGCTTTATTATGTTCAGCAGCCAGCGCCACAAGCTCGTCGTATGCAGAGACGCGACGCCGCTTGCCATCGGGAAGTTTGACATTAATGTTGCCGTCCAGAGTCCAGACCTTAGTTAACCCGAATATTTTGCGTGCTGCAACAAACACTGCTTGACGCTGGCGAGTCAGGAACTCCGATAGAACAAACGAAGACCCTTTGAGCTTGGCCTTCGAATTCCAAATGTGTGACTTCAGAGCCGTCGATGAAGGACGAAGTAAAATTGGCCTTGTACGGCCTTCGTTTATGACAGTACCGAGACGGTGGCAAATTAGCATCGAATTGGTGTCTACGTCAGCCATGCCAAGCTTCGTACGCAGGATGGTTAATACCGTTTCGGCAACATCTTCACCTTTTTTTTCAGGGACGCCTCCTAGCAATAGGAATTTACGTCTATGACGCGTTTCAATAGCATCCACATTGCGGCCAATTTCAGATAACTGATGTTGTAATGAGTTGAATACCGTCCAGACATGATCCTTGAAACTATTGAAGTTCTTGGAGAGAGTGCTCAGGTCTGCAACTGGAGTAGCATTCTTCAAATGTGCCTCGAACTCGGCCATCCTTTGGTTCAGTGATGTCACAGCGGTTCTTTGTAGCTCAGCCAGATCAGCATAGGTCGACATTATGGTGTTGGATCGAAGTGAATGATTGTGTATAGATAATGTTCAGTGTTCACAAGCTTGTCAAATCACCGGCAGGTTGGTACACTTATAAATTTAGTTCCTGGTCATTACTAAATTATACCACACTCTATGTGCTAATTTAAGCAAAAATTAATCAAAAGGACTTGTATTTAACTTACAAAATTGGTTTATTTACTATATATATTTAACAAATTCAGAGAACACATGTGGCTTGTTATTTTACACCTACCCGAAAAAGAAATATTTCTTGCTGGGTCCTGTTATTTACGCATAATATATTAATGCGAATACATACAACTGAGAATAATTATAAAAGAGCCGTCTGCTACGAGTTGTTGCTGTAAAATATCCATTAAACCCAAACACAGTGTGTAAAATGCATACCACCACATGATCCTCGTATAAAGCGAGGCGGCGTTTGCCAGCCGGGCCCCTGGGATCAACTCGGGACTCCCACGAGTCTGGCTTGCAGGACTTGCCATAAGCATCTATTTTTGGTCCCAGGTTAACGATCTAGTCTTGGTCAGTGAGCACTGAGCCACCCGCATCTCTACTCTTATCTATGCTAATATTATAAAGCTGAAGAGTTTGTTTCTTTGCTTGAACGCGTTAATCTCAGGAACTGCTGGTCCGATTTGGAAAATTATTTCAGTGTTAGATAGCCCATTTATCGAGGAAGGCATGTAACATCACGCTAAGATGAATAGGTGACAGTAGGTAACACTGCACCCGCGCGAACCTGGGGTGGGCCGCTAGGGTATAATATAATACACAGTGTGAGGCCAACCTAACACATCATTAGCGGTGGGCGGCGACATCTTCTGAGAACATTCTGATCGAGCCCAATTTTATATAATTTATCACATCTACCATATGCACACACCGCTACATCCACATTCTTACACCTCTGTGACATTTGGAGAACAAGTTATTTGCAGATTTCCTTATTTTTCTACACACAAGAATAGTTATTGACATTCATAGGCATTAGGGTTTCTCTTCGAGTATTCCCGACTCGAAAAGTCTCAAGTAATTTGGCCTAACTCGAGACGAGAAAAAAATCGACTAAAAATTTAAAAAATCGAGTAATGTGAAACCCTAATTATTAGGCAAAGAAAAATATCCGACACCTTTTCCTGATTGTTTAATATAATTAAAAGCAAAACAAATATGCCGTTCACTTGGATGGTGAGGGACTACAGGAGCCTACAGGAGCCTACAGGAGCCTACAGTCATTAATACATGAGCCAGAGGTCAAAACGCAGATGCGTTGAAACTCCGCAGGTTCAAGTCGTTTTGCTTAAGGCTGTAAAGTATTCCCGAGTAGATCACTTTACCATTTAAAAAATTAAGTAGTAAAAACCAGTACACGTCGACGAGCACTAAATATTGTAGCCTATACAGACTGTTGTTTTGAAATCTGTGTTGGATCTCCCACCTCCTGACACCTCCCACGTCACATTTATCTGACCAGAACACGATAATGCTGAGCTACCATTTATCGACAAGCAGATTATGTAATGCGGTGGTGCCTACGCCCTCGCGGTCGGGCAATGACGTTCTATCACGAGTAACCTATTAGGTACCTACAATTTAACAGCAAAAACATTAGGTAGGTACCATCTTACCTAAGCACATAATTTTAGATACGAATGGAGTTAAAAAAACGCTGTCACTTGTTCGGCAACACGGCGGGAGGCGGCCGCCTCGTCCGATGACAAATTTATCGCGCGCCGACAATAAAACACGGCTCTCATAAAAATATTACATACCGCCACCCCCCCAGCCTCCCACACCGCCCCCACTCTCGCTTCCCGCGGCATCCCGCGAGAAATAACGCTTTGTCTTACAGAGAATCGAGTTCGATCCTAATACATGCAAAATGTAATACAAATTGTTTGGATGTGGCATATGATTCCACTTAAAAGTACTGTTCTATCGGTTCCGACAATACGATATTGAATCAAAATATGGACCATACTGGTGAACACCAATGCAAGAAACCATTAAAATTTGTGTGATAAGGCCTCGCGTTCACAGTTCCGTACAATCATGATTCACCACTAATTAATTTTTAAGAAGTATTGTGTGCTTAGTAACCACACAACACACTTAATCAAAATAAAATAATCATCTGTGAGATAACATATAAATGAATTGTATTTTTACAGGTACACTTGGAATGCTACAGGATATTCTCAGTTTATATTAATGTCATACGTGTCCACCCTGTATAAAATGAGTCCTGACTCATTTAGATTTCATCCCCTAAAATAGTGAAACAGAGGGTGTAAGTTTGTAAAGATTGTCATATTTTTCTTTCTGAAGTTTGTATAGAGTAAAAAAACATCGAGTTTTAAAAAATATATTTACAAATATACTAAAATAATAAGACATACGGTATATATTTATATATTTCAGCTTCTTTGAGTATTCAATCTTTTAGGGTTGATAAACGGTATGAAAATTCATATACGTACTACTTCATATTCTTTTTTTGTTTGATGCGGAATAGTTTCGAATTGGTCCCATAAAAATTTGATTCAGATAGGCCCATCAGTTTTTATTTTATGAGCATTTTTTTACTTACTTTCACCTCAGACTAAAGGATAAGAATAGACGGCGAGTTGTCATACAGTGCGTTGAATCCACTGACGTCCTAGATAGTCCTAGTGCGCATGACAACAAGATGACAACAAGTGACAATGACACATTTACTCTTCGACGACACTTATTCACTCCTTCGTGGATAAAATTTTATCATTGATTAATTTTGTATCGACACACCTAAACAATTTAAATTAGGTAGGTATCTAATTGCCACGAAGCTAAAAGAGTATATTGTGTTAAGAGTATATTGAGAGTTATATGTGCTATTTACTAATAGGTTTGAAGTCGGTGCCAAGCCAAAATCACTAAAGTAGGCATTTCATTGTATTAAAACGTAACTTCACGCCTGTAATCCCAGAAGGGGTAGGCAGAGGTAAATGCATGAATTCAAGCATACATGCAAACACCCACGATTCGCCGGTAACGTTTTGTTCAGTGTATTAATTTGCTCGTATTCATATTTAAGAGATTAAAATATAATTATCTGTTTAAGGCTTGGCACCGACTTCAAACCTATTAGTAAATAGCACATATAAATGATAGGTAGTATATAATTACAATTAAATCTTTATTATTTCTTACTTTTCAGTTTTGAAGTCGGTTTTCCTTAACGTAGTTATATTTATTGTATTACATTTAAAATTACCATATCAACCGCATCCCGCTCGTGGTGTATATCGGTGTTGCAATATTGTTAGCTTAATCGGGGATCTGTGGGATCCCTACGTTTACGACGACTCTAATGTCACGGCGTCGGTAAAGCGGGATTCGCGTCCCGCCGCGTGCCCTATCGTCCCACAGACGTCAATCACGTTATTGAGATTCTTATTATTGTCTATCGTAAAAAATATCTTAAATATCCATGTCCTACACGGGTACCAATATTATTTTAAACGAGATATTTGAGATTGAGTGGCAATTTGGTAAAATTGTCATCAGTGCTATTCGTTATACCTACTTTGTTATACAATTACATGTTATTTACACAATCCCTACTTCCCTACTAATATTATAAATGCGAAAGTAACTCCGTCTGTCTGTCTGTTACCTTTTCACGTCCAAGCGACTGAACCGATTTTAATGAAATTTGGTACAGAGATATAGCTGACTTTGAGAAATAACAAGCCACTTAGTTATTTATAAAACGACATCCACGCCGGCGAAGCCGCGGGCAACAGCTAGTATATTATATAGGAAAGCGCGAAAACATAGAACTGGCTATGGTCTACCAGTCGACATTTATCGGCTGGTGTGATGATGATGATAATTTTGATGATGCCAACCAAAATTCCAACATTGCTATCCAAGGGAGCAGAGCTGCGCTAGTATCATGTAGTAAAGAGAGGCTTATGATATTTACATAAAATGTAAGTAGCAAACACAAGTACCTTCGCTCGAGACGTTCCCAGCAATGTAAATTGTTCCGGCCACCGCGCACCGCCATCTGCCGATCAAATATGTAATCAATTATACAACATGGCGGACAAGAAATTTCGTGCTCATTATAAGGAGATTTAATTAAAGCAATGATTCTTGGTAATTAGACATGTTTTTTGAAATACAGGAAATGTCATTCAGATTTTATGTTGTAGCGAATGCGACAGTTAATGGTAAGTGAATACAGGGTCCACAAAAAGGTCATTCACTCAAATGAGATGTGTTGTTTATGAAAGATAATTTCTTGTTTGCTGTAGGCAAACATTTTGGTCCCTACAATCCATCCGTGCTTCTTCTACAAACGTGTTACTGCCCTGCCAAATCTGAAGGCTGTTAACCTTTTCTCCGGACAGTATAGGGCATATTGCCTCAGTAGCTTAGTGGTAGCAGGCCACTACTATTACGCTGGGGTCGTGGGTTCGATTCCCAGGTTGGAGGCTACCAGAGATAACGGTGTAAAATCTTTTATCTCTGGGGATTCTTCTATTGAGATTTTTCCATTTTCTGGAAGTTTCTTAGTATCTCGCAGTCTGATAATGTGCCCGGAGATATCAACGGGCTCGCCATCTGTAACCAAAACCAAAACGTTTCCGGCGAATCGTGAGTGTTTGCATATATTTTGCTTGAATGCATGCCTTTACCTCTGCCTACCCATTCGGGGATTACAGGCATGAAGTTACGTTTTTCTATCTTTCTTGCTAGAGTATGCATTTGTTTTCCACATTCGTACTAATTATAAAAAACTATCCAAGTGCGAGTCGGACTCATAGGATTCCGTAAAATTGATAGATCTCTTCAGATACCGATGATTTCTAATTCAAAGGTTTTCAATAGCCCATCAGCCCATTTTCAATAGCAGGGAGTCATTGCCCATGGTACACCTATTTAGTCTACCTGGGTGAACCAGGGGGAACATTTTCTACCCGTGGTACACCTACTCGTATTATAAATTTATTTTATTATTTACCTTCACAACTTAAATCGATCCTTACAGGTGATAGACAAGCAAATTGGGCGTACCAGGGGTAATTACTTCTTTCCGTTCTCCACCTTAGTTCACCTAGAAACGCTCAATTTATTAGAACTTAAGGGAATCATCAAATATTTTCTTGTGAGTTGAGTGTAATGTACAACATAATACGATAAATATTTTTGGAATCGAAACAGATGGGGTAGGTAATGTTAGAACGGTGACCACGCAATGCACGAACCGAGCAAGCGAGTGCCGCGGCAACGGCCGGTGAGTGCTAATAACATAATGTTGAATTTAAAACCAGAGAGGAATTGAAGTTGCATGTTTTATCTGAGTCAACTAGTATTTTAATCGAATATTAAAATTGTTAGGTGGACCATGGGCAATATATTCTGCTGAACTATCCAGCAGGTGGACCACCGGAAGTACAAATTACCCCTGGTACACCCTTACGACGAGAGGTGTACCATGGGCAGAAAATTTTACTCCTGGTTTACCCAGGTAGACTAAGTAGGTGTACCATGGGCAATGGCCGGTATTTTGTTTGATAACATTAAAATTATTAAAAAATATGTATTTGACAGTAACATCGTATCTCAATTATAATTATTGTAACAAATGAAAGCAATAAAGTATTGAGTATCTATTATTTGAAATGTACACAATGCAAAACCTGTTAAGTTTTCTAAATTATCTCTAAAATTTACCTCCATATTTAAATATCATTTACTTTGGTTCATAGAATTATAACGCTACCTCTATGCTTTGGTTACACGTCCATATTCGGGTCACTAATGTACAAAATTACGTGTGTCTATATTTTAACTCAATCGGTCAAGTACTTTCAGCTGGAGAGACAGACCAGTAATCTTATAACAGTTCCGTTTTTATTTTCTTTTAAGAAACGTTACCCTGAAAAGAAACAATATCCCTCGCCACCCCACACTGGGGACAGTCCACGTCTCTGAGCGCATGCAGACAAACAATAAACATACACACTGAACGCTGATCATGCAAAACTCCGCACCAACTCGCCCGCCGCGACCGCGCGAGGGTAGCTTGACAAATCACCAACACGCCCACTATCCGCTCGATACATTTGATGGAATGGAACATTATATTCAAAATTGATGGTTTTGCATTTTATGACTGTAAATACAATCCATAAAATTTTTACAATGTATTTATGTGCATATATCTATTCCGTGGATAAGATAATACGACTTCCAATACTAATAATACTGATCATATTGGTAAACAGAAATGTCATGAAAAACTAATTGATTATTTTTGTGCAGTTGAACCAAGTTGAACGGTCACTTGTGTGGTTCTAAACTTGTGTTGGGGTCCATTAGATACTTGTGCAATCAAGAGACTCGTAAAAAAGACTACTCATTATATATAAACGTATATTAGCTAAAGTGTTGCTAATCTGTCTTCGTCTCTGTACATCTGACGCAATTGACTACGCGACTGACAAAAACAAAGCATATTGCTATTGACTGCCTCAGTAGTCTGATGTTAGTAGGCTGCAATGCTGGGATCCTGGGTTCGATTCCCGGGTCGGGGGTTATCAGAGATACAGGTGTAAAATCCACCTCTCGCCACCACTATTACATAGGTCAAAACGTAACCGTGTTTGCATGTATGCTTGAATGCAAGCGTTTACCTCTGCTTACTCTCAGGGATTACAGGCGTGAAGTTAGGTTACGTTTTAAATTATGGCTTAAGCGCATCTGATTTATAAATAATGGAGTCAGATTTCAATTGGGCGAAATCCATGTATTGTTTCATTGAGCTAAAATACCCAAATGTTTTCAAAAACAAAACACTTTCGTTTTACCACCGTACCTACGCAATGAAGAAGTAGCCACCGCATGCATATGCCGACTACGGCAAGCTATACCGGCGGCGGCGGCGGCGGCTTTACGAGCTATATTTATGGCTCACTCGGACACTTCGCCGTTTTTTACGATATACATAAAAGTTGCCGTGCAAGATTTACGCCAAATATATTCCGCCTAATGCTGATTGCCCTTCCCCGGCCCATTGTGCTAATGCTATTGCTATTGGTACCTCGCTTGCGTATATTCTAGTTTTACGGCTATTCAATGAGGTTGTTTTTTAATTGCAATAAGTAATCACATTCTAAACAACATATCGATGACTTATTGTTTTCGATGCATCACAATCAAATCATTTTATGTTTAAGCATTCACGCATACATGTAAACATCGCAAGTACGCTTTTGAACTCATGTACATGTAGGTGTATTTGCTCTTACAGGGGTAAAACGATTTAAAAGTAGGTGCAAACGCATCTACATTTTGACCTTTGGTTTTCTACAGGCTGTAGTATTCAGTCAATGGCTATGTAAACTGCGTGATTGTCTACCACCTCCATCACATTATTGGCAGTCATTGGGAATAAATAGTATAATAAAATTCATCATCATCATCATTTCAGTCAAAAGACGTCCACTGCTGAACAAAGGCCTCCCCCAAAGATTGCCACAACGAATGGTCCTGGGCCGCCCTCATACAGCGATTGTCCACCGCGACCTTCACCATGTCGTCGGTCCATCTTGTTGGAGGCCTGCCTAGCTGCCTACGCTTCGTTTTCCGGTATGTGGTCGCCACTCTAGAACTGCTCTCCCCCAACGGCCGTCAGTTCTTCGAGCTATGTATCCTGCCCACTGCCACTTGAGTCTCGCTATTCGGTGAGCTATATCGGTGAGCTATATCGGTAATTTTGGTTCAATGCGGATCTCCACATTTCGATCTCGCAGAGAAACTCCGATCATAGCCCTCTCCATTGCTTTCTGAGTGACCTTGAGCCTTCTTATGAGGCCCATAGTAAGCGACCACGTTTCTGTCCCATATGTCATCACTGGCAACACACATTGGTCAAAACTTTGTCTAGAGACACTAGGTAATAAAATTACGGTAAAATAATTATGTTTAACTGGCAAGTTAGAATTTACTAGCTACGCACCTGCCGTGGTTGCTTCGTCGCTGGTTGTCCCTTTCTTTATCATTTAATTATTTTCATGTTTACGAAAAGCCAGTTATTTTTTTATGGAATTTTTACAGGATATCATTAATTCCTGTGACTGCGACTTGTGCTTACACAGTTTCTATCTCAAATAATATTTCAAGCAAATCTCAAACATAACTAAGAATAGTTGGGCGCAACAAGAGAGCGATCAATTTTTTGATAATGTCAGTCGGCAGCGAGTCATTTCTTGCGACAACATTTGATTCCAGGCCCCGCAAATTCAATTTGTGGCACAATACCGCTAAAAGTGGAGAGGCGAAGCGGGAGATGGAAAGCAAACTCCAACCCAAATAAATATTCGCTTACCAACAATCGTAGTCGCAACTCACACAATTACGGCGGAATGGAAAACCTTAGATAAATAAAATCGGCGCGGGGAGGCGCGGGGAGGCGCGGGGCGGCCGGGTGAGCCTTCCCCGAAAAAAGCGAAGCCAGCGAACGCAAACACGGCGTGAATTCCCAAAGTCCATTCGGTTTATTGACACACGGGGGCGGATTCAAATCCCCGCCCGCCGCGATTTACAATAAATTTGAAGCGGCGAATATGTTGGCAATATGTAGGGCTCCTGCAGACCAATTACTTTGCCCTTTCGCCCCGGGCGCCCCGCGGCTCGCGGCTTTAAGAGCCCAATTTTAAACACTTGCTGAGGAATGTAGTAAGTTGTTTACAACGCGATCGGGGGAGCTCCGCCGCACGCCGCACGCCGCACGCCGCCGGGTGCGCTTTCAATGGCCTTAAAATGATGTTAAGATTCGATTTGCGGGATATGCGGGGATTTTTTTTGTAAAATGTATTTATGGCTTCTATGCTTTATTGTGGGGTTGCAGGTTATCTTATTTTATAGTGACATGTTTTTTAAGAAGTGTTTTTGTTTCCCTTTTGTATGTATATAAACAGATTATATGTCAGTACAGTCAAATCTGTACAAAATTTAAAAAATTTTGGAATTCCTTACGGATTAATTTGAGGGCCCCTCATGTTTTTAATCTATATGAATAATGTTAATAAAATAGGTCTGAAAAAGCACCTAACACTCTATGCAGACACCTGTCTTTTCTATTTTGGTAATTCTCTTCATGAGATAATCGCTGAAGCTCAAACAGATGTAGACAGACTAAACCAATGGCTACTTTATAATCTACTAACCACTAACACAACAAAAACTTCATTTATTATAATAACTGCCAAAAACAAACCAATTCCAGAGATTTCCAGAGATCCTTAATAGAGAATCCTAAATATTTTTTCTTAAAATATTTAGGATTGATCATAGATGATAAATTGACATGGAAATCACATTTTGAATCAATATAATCTAAACTAAGCTTAATTTTAGGCGCTTTTCGCAAAGTTAACATCTGCGTACCAAAAAAAAGTAAAAACAATCGTCTACAACTCATTGGTAAAGTCACATTTGGAATATTTAATAGAAATCTAGGGGTCGGCGAATCCATATTCGAAACATCGTAAGTACATATTACAATGAAATTATTGCGAAACCTACTTTAATACTACAACCCTAATGAATGCGACAAAAAAAACAATGAATACAAAGTATAATAAGAAGCAATAACAATATCGGCAGTTCCGTACCATGTGTCGGCAGGACTCACGGCCAGGTCCCAGGTACCCTGCCCCCTCGCCTCCCTCGCCCTGTGTATGATGTAGCACACGGGTTTGAAAATCATTCCTGTTTCTATTAAATCTTGAAAATTATGTTTATTATCTCTTCAACTGGACAATTCAATAATTTAAGGCGATGCGATATAATTGCAGTTCAAAAATTAAAAATGTTAAAAATGAAAACCGAAGCACCTGACAGTAAGTGCTCAATGTCAGGGCACACGATTTCAGAAATTTTAATATTGCTCGTATAAGAAATACGCAACAGCATTGCTAAAACCATCCTCGATTCAGAAAACTAATCATATCATAGCGCAGAGGCGCTTAATAAGTGGGGCTTTATTTTCATATTTTTTTAAGTACAAGAAAATAGAAGTAAATCATTTTTTAAACATTTTTTTTTAAGTTGTAAAATAAGTTTTCATTAATGATTAGGGACTACTGCAAAATTGAGACATCACCACAAAAAGCCCAAACTTTACTTGTAGGACCTCCTTACTCAGGTATTGTATACTTTAAAGGGGTCCTGGCCATGGCTTAATGCAAAAACGTATGATCTATCAAAGGAAGATTTTTTTTTAATTAGGACTCTGTTTTCAAAATCAACATTTAAAAAACAAATCTGTAGACTGTCTAACGGTACATGGCGCGTAATCAAGAATAATTACCTATCGCTTCGGGGTAACACAAGCGTGTTGATATTTCGAGCACCCCGACATGAGAGGTAAATGCACGCGAAACACAAAATAAAACAACAAAAGATGAAACAAGTGCAGAGAATAAAATGGACATAGTCGCAGCCCTCATTACGCCGCGAGATTCCACTCTTTATTTATGAAATAAAAATGAAAACATTTCTCGGGAGCTGACGAATGGCCGCCCTCCCCTCCCCCACCGCGGCGGTGAGCCTCCCCCACCTCCCACCCCCCACGGGCAGTCGCGACATTATATAATACAACCACCTTTCACTAACCACCCTCTACGGTATTTCATTTTGCAATTTGGATAACGGAGACCGCGCTTAAATTCTAAAATTTTATGTTTTCATTTTAATTGAATTTTATATTTGAAATTTTGGATGCAATTGTCTTCAGTTTATGTCTTTGTTATCAGCCTCGATGGCAAATCGATAGTAAGGCGGTTTACAATGTTCAAGCAATTGGAATTTTTCATAACTTTCCCTGGTGGTAGAGCTTCAGTGCAGGAGCTCGAGAACGTAGGCATCACCGCATTACCTAATCTATCTGCCGCCAAATGGTAGTGTTCAGCACTATTGTATTCCGGATATATGGATTACCATATTTATGTTAGTATGGCCCTATATTATAATTTTAATATAACTATCACAGAGACATAACAACTTAGGTCCCAGGGGTGGCAACGCATCTGCATTTTGAAAACTGGTTTTTGTGTAGATGTCTATAAGCTGCTTCACTTAACATCAATGTGAGCTACATGCTTGAAAGATAATAAATATTAAAGATGTTTTTGAATACTTAAAAAAAATCCATTATTTCTAATAAACAATTGTAGGATGTCTTACATATTATTTGAAATCAGTGGGTCTGAAGTGTATTATAATATTTTCTTTAACTTCGTATTTAAGTAAACGAAACCACGGTCGTCTTTTTATTTCAAAGTTAATGTAAGGAAAGTTCATTTTTCTTCAAAAGCCCAAAACCATTTTTTACATTATTATTATTACTGTCGCTGTTTAATGAAATAGACAAAACATCCTGACGTGAAAAAATTTAACAACACTCAGAGTTTTTCAATTACTTATCCCTGTAAGCCTAAATCTACCCAAATACTTACAAGCTGGAAGAACATACAGGAATACAAGCGATTTAGTGCTTCACAGCAACAAAATAATCGAATATAACATAGGCATACCTATTATAAAAAATATGTTCAGTTGCGTTTATAAATAGGTTTTACAATGTTTAATTCATATTTTAAACAAATTATTTAAATACTACAATTTTTGTCTACGACGGAGCAAGCAGTTCTGAATTTTCCCGGCAGTGCCAATGCTCTAAGAAATGTCTAGGCTAGCTTATTGCCCTACCAATCAACTGATACTAGAGATATAAGCGATCAATTAATGAATAGTCTGTCTCTTAAATAAATACCTTTATAGCACACTCAAACAGATGCAAATGTATGTCGCTGATTTGAGACTTCCAGAAATATGCTTCCGATATCTCAGAAGGGTTTTAATGTAATATGTGCGATTGTAGTGAAGTTTAATTTGCCGAGAGGGGGTGGGGAGTGCAGGGCGCGGGGATGGGCGGGGGGTCGAGACTGCAAAGATTTTTCAATTACCAACTTTGTGCCGCTTGCTCCAATCTGAGAACACAGAGTAAGTCTACGCAGAGACATCGAATTGTCTAATTTTAATGACACTAATGAGTGACACCAACAATACCAGTTTTTTATTTTTATTTCCAGCTTGAAACAATAAACAATTCGCCTTAAGCATTGCGATAGTCTCTACGCCTTCGAGCATAACCTTCAGAAAATTAAAAACTCTTAGTTTTTTTTTAAATAATTGTGTGAAAGGTTGTGCTGTTGACAATGATCATTATTTTAGAAAAACAAAACGAATAATAAAAAATGTTCTCAGCATATATAAATATATTGGCCTTTTAAATCTTGTTAGTAAATGACAAATAATGTTTTCTTTTCTTTTTCCAAACTCTTAATTATATTTTTGGAAGAGAGGAAATAAGACATTCTACTATAAGTTCTAATCAATCAATCAAATCATTTTACAAATATGTTGATTAACAATTTTAATAATTTCTAAAGTGACATAGCATGTGTGTCTGTTATTATTCATTATCGTATCAGAGCGATTCCTGTAATCCCGAATGATAAATAAACTTATTGATTTTGATTTTAAGAATACCCACAACAGTTAGATTTTTATCCGACATCGAAAAAAGGAGTAGGTTTCCATTTCATCGGGATCTTTTTTCTATAAACACTTGCTACGTATATCTTTTATGATTCCTTCCCCCAAATAACGACAGCAAATCAGAAAACATATACATTGAAAGTGTTAATTTTGCATTTATGTTCACCATAATGGTGACAGACGAATGAATTATCGTCCAAGGCTCCGGCGGCCGGTAGTGCCGGTAGTGTCCGGCGCTACGCAGCAGGCCGGCCGCTACGGGAGGTCTACGGGCTGCGACGGATGACGTAGGCTACGATACACGATGTCTCATACAAAACAAAATATTGTTATTCAGTGAATATTCTTATAAATTATTATAACTGTACATTTAAAGTTTTAATTCTTTAAATAGCAATCCCTATCTCTCAATCTACTTATTCAGCATAAGTGTTTAATGCTATCGTGTTCAGACTACATGGCTTAATACACCCTATAATTATAAGTGTAAGCATTAAGTAGTAGAAGCAGTTGTTTATTGAACATTTTTATAGATATTTATGGGCTATGATAATTACTGGATAAACTTCAACGCCACTTAAGTATGTGAGTACATATATTCATATATTTTTTTTCAACACGATTAAATTCAAACGAAAAAATGATGAATGAAAACGATTAATTTAATTCACCAACAATTAACGTTGAAACACCTACGATTTAGTCAAATATACTTTAAATTCGGTACAATAATAAAATATACATATTAATTAAAGTTTAAAATTTTCGGAGGAACAAATTCATTCCACACTAACTACTTAGAGAAAACAAAAGCGTAACTACTCTAGTCAGCGTGGAATTCTTAATATCAGTGCGCGCTAACTAGAGCCGTATAATATTGGCCAGCAGGAATGTCCTCCCCCCCACACTACACCTCCCCCCCACTCACTCCCACCGCGAGGCCTGTCGCCGGGGCTGTAAGCTGGGTCTCATCTAAACCCGCTATTAATATTGAAAATGTCCTTTAGAACACATATAAGTAAAAAAAAAATACGCTTACACTCACAGCCCCACAGTAGGTATAAACCTGTGTCGTGGGTGCCGTTGTACACAAACACCCAGACCCGAAACATATATCTGTAGGCCATACTTACAAACATTTGTCCCGGTGCGGGGATCGAACACCCGCGACCCTTCGAATCAAACGGTCATCTCACACTAACCGGGTCGTCCAAATAAGTGCATTTACTTAGTTACACCTAAAAGTACTAATCTTACATCAAGTTCGTTGACACATTTGAAATCAATAACTTTTGAGATTGGTATATAATTACTGTTTGATGATGATATTGCTTGGCTTTTTACTTAAGTACCAATATCAATGCTTGAGGGCTTAAGCACCACCGCATTATCTAATCTCAATGGATTGTCCTCGATCTCAATCAAATGGCGGTTTCCGGTACTATCGTGATGTTCAACCCCGTATATCACAGAATGAACACAGGCAAGAACATTTTAGGCCACATGGGTAGCAATGCAACTACTTTTTGTCCTGCACAGTTTTTGGATAAATGCGTTTATGTGCAAAATTCACTTACCATCAATGTCAATTGCAATTATTGTTTCGTCATATATATACTGGTGGTAGAGCTCCAGTGGCGGAGCTCGCGGGCGTAGGCACCACCGCATTACCTGATTTACTTGCCGCTAAATGGTAGTGTTCAGCACTATCGTGTTCCGGTCAGGTGGTAATGTACGGCCCTGTAATTTCCGGCACAGAGGCATAACACCTTAGGCCTCAGGAGTGGCAACGCATTTGCATTTTGACCTTAGTCTTTGTGTGGGTGTCTATAGGCTGCAGTCATCATTTAACATCAATGTGAAATGCATGCTTATTTGCCACTTCAATTATATATATATTTATATATTTTTGACAAATAAATGATTTGATTGATTGATTGTACGAGTAGAAGAGAAGATATTATGTATGAGAGTGCTGCACGTCTTGTTGACTTTAAAATACATTTCACTGGGTAGTGTACCAGAGCAGGCAATCGAGGGCGTAGGCACCACCGCATTACCTAATCTATCTGCCGCCAAAAAAAAAAAGTGGACTTGTATTTATTCAAAAGCCACAAGGTTCAATCTTGTCCGCGAGCTCTAACTTCTTAAGTATTTTGTTTTAAGTATGCCACTAAATCTCTAAACTGGAGACGCAGCCTTACCCGGTGGTATGAGGCGCACAAATCACGACAGTATCGGCAGCCTATCCCCCGGATACCGATTTCACGCCGCTGTAAACTCCAGTTTAAATTGGATTCCGCCCTTTGTCCCTCGCTACAAATACCTGCGTTTCACTTGATTCCTGTGAAATCCAGCGCCATTTGATGAAATTCATAACGAGCTTTCAGGTATTTTTGTACGATTCTCCTTAGCTTGAGGAATTCCTGCAGTATCTATTGATTCTCAACTATGTAGAGTGGTGTTATACGAGCTAAGATGCGGGACTGAAAGACGTTACGTTTGAATTGACCGAAACACATACAATATACAACGTGTAACAAGATTGAATGTACAACCCGAAACTAGTTTGTTCAGAACCGTTAACCGAATCGATCTTAAACATTTTTAATATAGGTAATATTTTATCCCAAAATTAATTTCAATTACGAAAATTATGGTCACCCATATGGTGAACAGTCAATACAAACGAAAATGAGACTAACGTCTATCCAAAATAAAACGTGCATTTTATTATAAATAATAATTTAAGGAATAAAATAGTGAAAATTCATCTTATTACTAACGAGTATTAAATAGGAGTACGCAGGTTACGCTACATCACATTGGGACAGTGTACGTGTGTGTGTTGGTTTGTATTTTATGCGCGGTCGTAGGTAGAGGAAGGGTAAGTATGCATAGGGTGTGCATACTGTTCGTACAAATTGAGGACAAGTTGTTTCTTAAATAAAAAACAGCTAATACAATAAGATATAATTTCAGTTCATGTATTATGATTATTACGAGGTGTTTAAGAGTGTGCGTTATTCCCGTTACATGTTGCATAATAGATGCCAACCTAGTGTTTTAATAAATTCTTTTAAAAAAACTGATAAGAAAATTATTATAAAAAGTGATCAACAAAAAGTTCAATCATTATCAGTTTAATTTAAACGCGAGATTATTCCATAAAAATAGATTTTTTTCAATAAGTGTAGTACGAGTAGTTCGCGACACCTAATAACACTTCAAACAACACCTACGGCATAAAATATGTGGTTCATGATGGCTTTCAGTCAATTCCTCTTGTACAATATGACGCGTGTATACATAAAGTTTCATCACAACATTTCAATGCATGGCAATCTATGAATATGTTAATAAAACGTAATTTCACGCCTGTATTAATTACACGCTTCATCAGGTCGTAATACGCAAGACTCGCAGACTATTTTAACTGTTCTGTTAGTCTTCTTTAAGTTCTGTTAAGTCCTTTGTTTTTTCAAGTTACGAATGTAAGCAAACAGTTCACCTGGATGGTAAGGAAATACAAACGGAGACCAAAAATCAAACACGTTGCCACGCGTGACCCCCTAAGTTTTTTTGTTCTCTCCACATTAAGTATATAATTTTACTCTGGACGTGCAACTACCATACAAATCCCTCAGTACCACCTGTTTTAATGTTCTTTATGGATTAAGTGATAAATCATCATCATGGGGATAATATCAGAGTTCTACATTATGTTCAGAGTTATAGAGCGACCTACTACCACACAGTCACAGCCAGTTCAATTGAAATATAAATACTTCGTTTTGCATTCGACAGAATAGAGTCAAACAAACAGATATGATATAAATGTATGTTTATCTTATCTGATTGACTAACATCTATGTAAATAACATTTTTAATCAGAATTACTTCAACATTTATTAAGACGAGAATTTTTGCTTGGAATACTGACCGGTCATAAAAGCTACATAAAAATGTTCATCCAATATTGGATTGGTATTAAACAGTTAATAAAGAGCCGTTTAATAAAGTGCAGGCGAGCGGGGTGTGGGGGCACTCCACGCGGGAGAGGCGGGAGGGGTGGTGGAGCTATAAAATGCACTGAAATTTATGATTATTGCAGTTTATGAAAGACTTAGCGCTTCCCCGCCCGCACCCTCTCGGTCGCGCGAACATCGTGATGAATATCTATGTTATATAAATTATATAACATAGTCATAGCTGTCAGTTTATATAATACATATTCTTATGTAAAAAGGTGGTAAACAAGCTTGCAGTTCGCATAGATGTTAAGTTATGACAGCAGCCTATAGCCACCCTCGCAAAGACCAGAGGTCAGAATGCAGATGCGTTGCCACCCGTGAGACCTTAGTTGTTAAGTCTCTGTAATAGTTATTACGGGGCCATCTTATTTTATCTTATTGTGGGCCAGCTGTTACACTGGGACACTTCGACCCATTGGGATCTTTTGTGTTCAACCCCAAGACCCTATATACTATCATCCATGGTCCCTTTAAATATATCTGTGATGTATTTAATGGTGTCCCTAATGTACAGTACCTTATAATCTCCCGGTGTAGGATATGCCACCCCGAGGATCTTCATACGCTTACCAGCAAGGCCATCACATTGGCATAAGAGATGTTCCATTGTCTCCTCGTGCTCACCACAAGCTTTGCACAGTGAATCTTCACCCAGATGCATCCGCTGTAGGTGCTGCCTCGTGCCGAAATGGCCTTTGAAAACTCCCACAATCATTCGCAAACTTTGCCTATTTAATCGTAGGATGTTCTTATTGTAGATCGTGTCGACCCCTAGAAATCTTTTCGAATGCACCTGTCCCTGGACGTTCGTCCATTCCTTCAGATGTCGTTCTGCGGCATACGCCCTTAGGGCTGTGTATGTGGTGCTTGCTGAAATTCCCACGAATGGCTCAGGACCCACTAGTTTGTTATTGGAACCAAGTCTAGCTAGTTCATCGGCCCTTTCATTGCCCCTGATGCATTCATGCCCCGGCACCCATACTAGCCTTACTTTGTTATGCTTACCTAATTTATTAAGGGTTTGCACACCTTCAAGTATCAGCCTCGAGTTAACCCTAAACGATGTCAGGGCTTTCAGAGCTGCCTGGCTATCGCTGAGAATGTAAATATCTTTCCCGGCTGCACCTCTTGACAGACTCTCCTTGGCACATGCCACAATCGCATAAGCCTCTGCTTGGAAAACTGTGGCATATTTACCCATACTTTGACTACACTCGTAGTCACAGCTGTATACTCCAGCCCCTGTACCAGCAGTCATCTTGGATCCATCAGTATACCAGACCACGCTGTTGGGTCCAAGAGAGCGCATTCCCCTTTTCCACTCCTTCCTTGTCGGGATGGTCACGTTGTAGTTCCTATGGAACACAAATATAGTTAAGACATTTGTCACTTACCATGTGCAGTATTCTATCAAGCCCAGTGTTGGTCTCGAATCGCGTGTGTTGAAATCTCGGCATGGAGCTGTGCCAATAACCGGCTGTCGCTAATCTATGGAGTGCTTTCCTAGCTTCGACCTCAACTGTTATGTGAAGTGGTTCAAGTCCCAAAATGATCTCCAAGGCCGCTGTGGGAGTAGTGCGGAAAGCACCACAAATGGCCATGCATGCCGTTCTCTGTATCTTTCGCAGAAGTTCTGTTTGGTTCTTGGCCATTACACTATACTACCATGTTACAGAATGGGTCGAACCATTACTGTATACAGCCATTTTATTACCTGTGGTTAATACGGGGCCATACATTTTCATCTAACCGGAACACGATAGAGCTGAACACTACCATTTGGCGGCAGATAGATTAGGTAATGCGGTGGTGCCTACACCCTCGAGCTCCTACACTGGAACTCTACCAACAGTAAAAATTATAAATATGCTGATACAATAATGAATGTATGAAGTAGGACTATAACATACTTCTAGTCTGGAACGAGTCGAATGCGTTTGCAGCGGGTAAATGGCACGACCCATTTACCGTTTTTTTAACAACGCCTCAGTATAAAGTTAGTTTAATTACTGCAGCTGTATATAAGGTCTGCGGTTGTTTAAATTTGAAACATATTATTTTATCACTTTTTGGTGCAGTTGCAGCTAAAATTAATAGCTTCGCTAGAAATTACGAAGCCACAAATTAGCCTTTGTCATAATCAAATATAGAAGACTTGCATAATTTAAAATACGTAAATTGTCAACATTCAAAGAAAGTGACTTATTCACCCTTGGATATATAGAAAGCTCAGGA
Organism: Macrosoma leucophasiata; assembly: GCA_036365455.1. Classification (NCBI taxonomy): domain Eukaryota; kingdom Metazoa; phylum Arthropoda; class Insecta; order Lepidoptera; family Hedylidae; genus Macrosoma; species Macrosoma leucophasiata. The sequence continues at coordinate 22,870,143 of JAWQUS010000005.1, read as the reverse complement.
ATCAGTAGGTCAGTCCTTCCGCACCATTTATTATACCACTATTAAGCTACAACCTCCATCATTAAAGCAGCACTCTGACACAAAAAATACAAGTGCAATAAGATACAAACTGAAACAAATATATACATATTATATAACATTCATATTCCTGTGGACACAACGGACACACAACCGAGATGTATCAGGGATTGTATGAGAGCTGTCAACAAGTTCCCCTATCTGTGGGCTTATGCAAATATCTGTTGATGCATGCGCGGCACGTGCCCACGGGGTGGGGGGATATAGGGGGGGAGGACGTGGCGTCCCCTTAACGAATGTCGCATAAGTAATTATATTTGCCGTTGAAATTACTTTCGTACCTTGGCTGAGATTTATTGGACTCAGTTTTGGTCAATATTGTTACCCTGAGAGTTGATATATTTCAATACGGGTGATATCTTCTATCACGGTATTCAGCAAGTGTGTATTTACATATATATGCATATGCCATGAACGCTCACATTATCTGTATTCTACTTTGAGTCCAATTTGTATTAGATTTAAAGATCGGTGGCGAAGTTCTTTTCTGTAGTGCCTGCACTTGGAACTCCGCTAAGTGAATGTTTACGTTTATGATAAACACAATACATATTTATTTTCTTCTATGAAGGAATTGAAAGATTTGATGATTTATAAATTGGATTTTATAAATACCTTTAGAATTATTATTATAAATCATTCCCTATAGTTATCTTGTAACCTGGCAAGAGGACAGTTTCATTTTTGTAGGCCAATTTGAATTAATATTTAAAGTTTGAAGACAAACAAAATATTAAGTTATTTGGAATCAAACGCAAGGTTTCCTCGGCGCTCGGAGCACTCTGGGATGAGATTAAATAAAAACAAGCTTTACTTTCTTTTTAAAATAACTAAAACATTGTACACTACGTCATACAAAAAATAATCCTCAGTAAATGCTTCCAATATAAATGAGACGCTCATCTGACTGAAAAGGTTGTAATTTTAATAAGGTGAAACCTGGTAGAAGCGAGATATTTTTTATTTTTTATTATTTTCATTGTTCAATTACAACGATCAATTTGTTCAGTTGCGAAAAAAATACATTTATGAATCATTTTTATGCACTTGTTTTTCCATATAGAAATGATAACTTCTACTCATTAACCCCTTTTTGGCTTTACTTAATTTTGGTTTTATATGGTATACAATCATATTTTTTTATTGACAACCCCGTTTTTACTACAGTCGGAAAAATAAAAAAATCAGTAGCATGTAAGTTTCTATTAGGTAGTTAGGTACTCTGCTTTCCTGAACATTTTCCAATTTTCATACAAAAAATAATTTTGGTCACATTTATGTTACCTGTATGATATTATTTCTAAGATTTTTGGTGCAATCTGATTAAAATAAATTGTTGGTTTCAAGTGTCCCCAGAAATCAATAACGAGCAACAGCTACTAAACACAATCTAGCTAGATAAGGGACATAATGTACCAACCCTCCTGGGGACCATCCGGCTTATGCAAATATGCCAATCGGGGGTGCAGTATCGACCGCTGCAGGCATGCATAATGAATGATTTCACCCTCTCGCAACACCACCCCTCCCCAGCCTCACCGCAGTCCCCCTCGGACTCCAGCACCCATCTCATGTCACGGCCGCGGACATCTGTTGGTCTCGATACATCGCGTGTCGATGATGAATTTTTGCAACAAAATCTTGCTCCGATTTCGTTATATTATAGTGGACTTTGTTTGAGATATTCTGTCTAAGTACTGATTGTAACATTTATGTAGTAACAAAGTAGCAGCAATAGCAACAACGTTTGCAACACGATAAAGGTTAAAGGTTAAAGGTAACTTGGGTCACACGATTCAGGTGTAAAAAATGTTGGACGTGACTTGAGAGTAACTCGCGGTTGATATAACATTTTATTTCACGGAAATGATGTCTTGAATATGTTTAAAAACTCGTTACATTCTAATTTTTTAATGATACTATTTCGCCTTTATAATTATTATTTTATAATATCAATATCTGACAACTGCAGCCTATAGACAGCTACACAAAACACCATTGGCATTGTCAGTTGTTTTGCCTGTGTGATAGTTATTACAGGGCTATACATTACCATCTACCCGAAACACGATAAAAGTTTCTATAATCCACCCATTAAACAGCACGCATCCGATCATACACAAACATTTAACCAAATATATCATAGAAGCTGTAACCAAGCAACTGCATCCCCAACGCCTACCTCCCCTCCACCCTCCACCCTCCCCCGACTCCCTCCCAGAGAGATCGTAATTAAGACGCGACACTTCGCTCCTCGTTACCGTAGGTCCGGACGGAGGTCCTTATCAATAAACTTCGTTCACACCAAATATCTAGGTAGGTATAGTAACAAAGTGCCTAACTGGTACATATAATCATCGCAGTTAAGTACGATCACTTTAAATACATGTTTATGTTAACAAAGTGTATGTATTACCTACATTAATTATTGCAGAAGTACCTACATACTAAAACTCTAATCTATAATTCAATTGGCGAAAGTGAACATATTGTTTAAAATATAGAGAAAATACATTTAAAAACTAAACTGTCAAAAAGAAATAAGAAATAACAATAAGATTTGGTAGATTTCTAGTGACGGAGCTCGCGGGCGCACTACCACATTACCTAATTAACAATAATATTCTTGTCGCTAAATGGTAGTGTTCAGCACTGTCATGTTCCGGTCAGGTGGTAATGTACGGCCCTGTAATTTCTGGCACAGAGGCATAACACCTTAGGCATCAGGAGTGTTAACGCATCTGCATTTTGACCTTGGTCTTTGTGTGGGTGTCTATAGGCTAGTTAGGCAACCGATATAATAGACTTTTCAGTTTATTGAATATCGTAAAGAAGTCGCTTTTACCCTTTTATATCGGTCTACTCTACTATATCGGTTGCCTAACTAGCATAGTTGGTAATAGATGGCGCTACTGCTACCATAAAGCAATGCAATAGATGTGAAGGAAAGATTTGACAAATCGGGCAGGGCTTCAGTAGCTCAATTGGAAGATTCCCAGTAGGTCGCGAGTTCGAGCCTCGCCTGAAGTCAAATTTTTCTTTAAAAATTCTTTATACTTACCCACTTTAATATACCTACTCTAAGTTCGCACTGCCCGTGTGAGCGATCGATGAATGAATTGTACTTACTTTAATATTATTATTGTTTAGCTTCTAGTCTCATGTAAGTGAACTTGTAAGTTTTTATGAGAAATAAATTGTTATTAACCAAGATTATAAATCTGCATAAAAATTAGGTTTGCAGCATATCTGGATGAACGAAATGATTCTGTAGTGGGATCCTAAGCTATCATGTTTTTAAGTGTTCTCACTAGTGACATATATTAAATACACTATAACATAAAACCAATAACATAGTGTATTTAATGTCTATCACTAACAGCAACAGCTCAAAGAGATTTAATATGTATGTCACGGTTATATGTGAGGGAAGTTTATTCTCAACTATGAGCTTGTTAAAAAGTGTCTGTGAGCTTAGTAGAAACGATAAGAGAAGCGCTCATGCTAAGTTTAGACAGTCAATGATTCAGGGGGGACCCTGAATCTAATCTAATAAGAATCAAAGTCCTTACTTACTGTATTGACGGACAGACAAAGCACAGTCTAAGCCCCTCGTCGTAGACACTTAGAATTTGGAGGGTGTGTTTAATAAAAAATACTTTCTAACTACAGCTTAAAACATAAAACGTAGAGGTGTCATGAGATGGGATTTTGATTCCCGAATTTTATCTTTTGTTTTTCTCGATGCAATATTACAATAAAGATTGGCAAAAAGGAATGGAAAATTTAAAAGTTAACAATTCACTGAACACCTTTTTTAGTAAATTTAATATAAACGTTTTAAGACATTATTTAATCCCCGAAGGGACAGGCAGATATTGATGCAAACACTCTAGGCAAACTTGAAATAAAAATAAATAAATACGCTTACACTCACAGCCCCACACTAGGTGTAAACCTGTCATGGGTGCCCTTGTACACACACAATCTATCACTAGACTAATTCGTATGTTCTACAGATATGATAAATGCCTGTGTGAGTGGCCAAGTTAAGAAACAAGTCACTTCAAGAACAAGAATGGTTAATCATCATGTGTGACTACACATACAAACATACATGTTCAGTACAATGCCAGCGAGATAATATGATATTGTTTTCGCCATTGACTCACCTTTTATAGCTGCGTATCGGAATTTATTGCTATAGTAAAATATTTTTATTATTATAGTTCCTATAACGATCGCATATGTATGCCAAAACAACCTCCATATGAATATATACCTCAACAAACTTTACGATTGGAGATACAAGTAATTTTCGTACTATCGATCTCTCTTAATATCTGTAGAAACTGGTGATAGAGCTCCACTGGTAGAGCAAGAGAACGTATGCTCCACCGCATATCTAATCTATCTGCCACTGTTATTGTGTCTACAATAGTATGTCTCTACAACAGTTATTACGGGGCCATACATACAATTTAAGAAGATTCAGAGTATTTGTAAATACAAATACATTTTATTATGATACCATGAACGTGGCAAAAATATAAACAAAACGGTCGTACCACACACTACATTTAAACCGCACATTATAATAAGTAATCACGTAGCCGTACCTCCTTACAGGAATCAATTTAGCTAGGGGGGAAGGGGGCATGGGGAGGGGAGGCTGCAATAATTAGGCGCGAGGATTAGCCTCAGCCGGGCAAATTAACTTGAAACTCGATGGGCCCTATTTTAGAAGACAATTAGGGATGTACTCGTATACATCGCAAAGATAAACATCGAAGTATCGATTTATCGATATTATAACAAATTGTGGTTAAAACATAATTTGGATCAATGATTTTCTAACTTTTTCGATGAAAGGAATACATTTGGGAAACCAAAAATTTCAGAGAGCCCTGAGATAAAATAAAATCTATGCTTTAAGTACATCTATTGTTTATTAAAATCAAATCGCATCAATTTCGCACCTACATTTTACTGGTGGTACAGCTCCAACGGAGCTCGCGGGTGTAGGCACGACCGCATTACCTAATCTACTTGCCGCTAAATGGTAGTATTCAGCACTATCGTGTTCCGGTCAGGTGGTGATGTACGGCCCTGTATCTTCCGGCACAGAGGCTTAGACTTCAGGAGTGGCAACGCATCTGCATTTTGACCCTGGTCTTTGTGTGGGTCTTTAGGCTGTAGTCATCACTTAACATCCATGTGAACTGCATGAGTGTTTGCCACTTCCTTAATATTAAAAAAAAATTGAAACATCGATACTATACCGATGTGAATATCGATATTTTTTCTATTAAACCCATGATGTATCAGAAACATCGATATGCCGTGTGCATCCCTAAAGACAATGCGGCTCCTAATTAACCGTTTGCCAATACCAATTAATTGGAGCAGGTATTGTGTCGCAAATATTCGGTAACGTGCCCGTTTATTGCATTCGGTGGATTGCAACCGAGTTCTTGTGATTAACGACAGCGCTCGAATTGCGGAGGTAACGGCTCTTTGTAGTTGTGGCTTTAATTATATCGCCGAATAACGACCTGTTAGTGGTAGTTGGTGAGAAGTTTGGAGATGCATGTGTTTGGTTTTGGAAATTATGCCTGTTTTAACCTAGATATAGTCTGATGACGTCAGGACCTGGCGACCTTACCACAAGTGGAGGAGAATGCTCCCACTAGTGCGGTCAGTCAATCAAAAAATAGCATTCAAACCATTTGAATACGGAAGTAGTAAACGCAATAAGGCGATAAAATTACCGCCAATCTGTTTGCCAAGCGCGTTACTTATTCTCCCTTATAATAAGGGCAGCCTTTGATACGTCCCACTGCTGGACACGAGTCTCTCCCCTTCTTGGGAGGAGGCCTACAGCCTACTCCACCACGCTGCTCCAACGCTGGTTGGTGGAGATAAGGTTTAGTGGCCAACCCGCTGTCGGATGTTTTCAAACCGCCCATAAGGCTTCCGGCATAGTAAAACGACTGCTATCTATCGATAGCAACCGCGACCGACGCCTTAACGTGCCATCCAAAACACGGAAACGCGCATTTTAATTTGCCACTAGCGGTCACCCATCACACACCCGACCGCGCCCGTATCGCTTAACCGAGTAGATCGCTTCCGATCTACACCAACCGCGGGGCCATGCGAGCTTCAATGAATTCTCCCTCAATAAAATATAATTCTATTGTGGGCATCTTTGAAGTGATGTTATTATGATCATTGTCAGGTCGATAAGAATCGATGATGTCGAGATCGACCTGACAATGATCCAGACAGTTGCTATTTTACTCAACTGTTTCTAATGTCGTTATTGCTTAAAACAGTCTTTCAATGGTAGACGGCTACAGATCTAGACTACCTACTTGAAAACATAATCTCTGGGCTTATATCCGTATATTTGGAAATAAATGATACTACATATTCAGTAAACGCAGCAAAGTATAACACGATTAGCTCATGTGTCAATTTAATCATGAAAAAATTGTGCAACATGCACTACTACCTACAAACAAAATTAATAACAAGAATCTGCTCATTACGAGTACATACATAAAACACATCCAACAATTACACATAAACAATAATAATAGGATAGATAGTTGGTATCTCATAAAGAAAATTGCAATGTGAACGCGACTAGCGGTGTACAATGACTCGCGTTGGGGGCGAGCGGGGGAGGGGGTGGAGAAGGGCGGGCGCGAGGGGGGGTCACGGTGCAGCCCGTCGCCATGGCAACCGCCCCCGCCTAATCAATTGCAGAAATATGTACGATCCATTACCAGCTCGACGCGACCCCTGCTTCCCTTCCCAATACACCCCGCGATGGTTCTTTCGGGGGATGAATGTGAAGACAGCGGGTCAGCTTACACTGGTCGCTTTATACGAGAGAACGCGCGGCGACATTACACACACTTGAGAAGCGAAGAAAAGATGTATAGAGGCGTAAGTATCGGACACGGACGGTACAGTTTACGACGGCCGTCTCGCGAATTTTATAGTTTTTGACATTCAAAACTTTCTGGACATTGTTTTAATAGAAGTATATTGTAACGAAGTACATATTGTTGCCATAAGGTTGCAAACAACTATCGGGTGCATATTGATGCTGAATGAATACTGCACCTGACTTATACACATCTACATAAAAAACTAGAGATTTTATCATTATATTGTAGATGCGTTGCCACGGATAAGCTCTAAACTGTCATTGTCTCTTACAGGGCCGTACATTATCATCTGACAGATTAGGTGATATACCTAGAGCATGCCAGAAGTTCCACTACGGAAACCGGAATGATCTAAAACTAACACAGAGTGAGAGAAAAAAAATAAATAACGGGATTATCATAAATAACAATATTTTACTAATGACCTTGAGTCAAAGCACGTCATCTTCGTAGTAGCCGGCGTAGACAGTCGAGCGTAGCGCTCTACGCCGGACCTGCTACGACGCCTACGACACGAGCCTCACCTGGAGGAAATGTATACTCCTGTTCATTTGTTTACTTCAATACAGAATGTATACACAGCATGTCACCACATTTGTTTGAAATATAAATTTAAGAATAATACTGGAGATGTAAAGAGATATAGAAAGAAATTATCATTTTTTGGTAAAACGTTGGAAAAATAAGACCTTGGGGCTTCAACACTTGTGCAGTACAGTTTTTTTATGAAATGTATTTATTGATTGTAATTACACTTTAATTACAATAAAAGGCGATTTTTTTATTCTATTTTTTGCATACTCTTTTTATAGTTACGTTGTATATGTAAGGTAAAAATAATTATAATTGTAAGTATAAATTTTATTGAAAGTAAAGTGGCCTCAAAGATAAAAAATAAAGTATATAAAAAAAGTTTAAAAATTTCAAATTGACAATAACAATTTCAAAATTACCTTAACAAATAAGTATTATGTGATTTCAACGTGTACGTACTTCATACAATTAACAAAACAAACCGATAACATTTTCGAGATCTTTTTAATGAAAAAACAATCTGATTGTTGCATAGTAATTAATACGAGTATGACGCTCACTCACCTTTAATTTCCATTTTGTCTAATAGCATTCAACTCATTATGGGATCTTGAATTCCCACTCAACTGGCATAGACATGTATCTGAAACTGTTATTGAATTACGTCATTTTTGAAGTACATATAATACAAACATACACATTCCTTAAACAATTTTACGTCTAAGGACATAAAGTATGTTTAAACATTTCTTTTTCCTTTCTACCCAATCTTATCGAACTGATAATGTTTACAATGAGTACGTGAAGCTTCAAAAGATTTAAATATTTCTTACCATTTCTTTTAACTTTATCACCTTTAAAACGGAGAGAGAGATACACGGAAAAGCAAAATATCTGCCTTTCAATGGTAAACAGTGTCCCTTCCATTTCCTGTATCTCTACCTGCAATGGTCTTGAAGAACTTCTCAATAGCAAAAAGTATTCATATATTGAGACCATTATGTTCATATAGAATTTGTCATACGTTTATATTGAATTGAAAGTTCACAGTAAATTGAGTCTCCTCTTGTTGTATCCATTGATCCTGAAACAAACGAGTATAACATTTTTTTTTTTGTAATGAAAGTGGCAAAGAAGCATGCAGTTCACATTGCTGTTAAGTGAGTGACTGCAGCCTATAGACACCCATACAAAGACCAAGATCAAAGTGCAGATGCGTTACCACTCCTGAGGCCTAAGATGTTAAGCCTCTGTGCCGGAAATTACAGGGCCGTACATTACCACCTGACCGGAACACGATAGTGCTGAACACTACTGAATGCGGTGGTGCCTACGCCCGCGAGCTCCATCACTGGAGCTCTACACCAGTAAAAATTATGTTATATTATGTTATATTTTGTTTATATTATATAAAAATTTAGCGAAAAATAAAAAAAATGCGTCTGGAGAATATTTTCGAGGCTTGATAAACTGTAGTAACTTCTCGATGAATATAATCTGAGTTATCTAATTAAGCCCCATAGTAATTATCACAGAGACATAACTACTTAGGTCTCAGAGGTGGCAACTTATTTGCATTTTGACCTGTGGTCTTTATGTAAGTGTCTATGTTACTTAACATCAATGGGAACTGCATGCTTGTTTGCCACCATCATTACATTAAAAAAAAACTAAACTACACAGGTTTTGAAGCCCCATGGATTTTACCAACGTTTTCCATCAAAAAATGATTATTTCCTTCTTTAACTCCTCAGCTCTTCAGTATATTCTCAAAGGACAAGGTCCACGTTGGGCCCGCACCTTGTACTATATATCAAAAGATGGAGAAAAATACGTAGAATCATGGGAAAATACTCAAAAAGATAATTTGGATCGTTGTTTTGTCGGAAATATTTATTTTATGTATTTTTTGTATGACAACAATATGTCACCATATTGTTCCTAAAACATTATTTTTTTTAACTGTACTCACGACAATATATTGAAGGTATAATAAACGATTTTAAAGGCTGAAAATAATTTAGTATTTCATGCTTCTTCTCTCAATATAGTGTACAAGGTGCGGACCCAAACTCCATACCTACATATTGAAACGTCTCTTTTTTATTTCAAACACATGTGGCGATACAATAAAGCAGTTATAGTTTATTTTGGTACAAATGATGCAGAGTGGTGATATTGTTGAAGTTGTATGGCGGCGGCTGAAGCCAACTACTCCCATTTTATAGAACAACAAAACTGCAACTTTAATGAAAGAATAATTTATATTTGTAAGAAGATTGCATCTGTAAGATATTATAAATTTATTTGAAGTTATTTTTAATGTCTATTATACGAGTATGTACGGAATGGATAAATTATTCTTATATGGGTTTTATTCATACGTACTATTGTAAATCTGAAAGTCACTCTCTTTTAACTTTTTCCTTTCTGTTTAATTCTGTAGCCTATAAACATCTAAATAAAAACCAGATATTTCAATATCAATGCAATACCACTCCCGAGGCCTTAGTTGTTGTGTCTCTAAGCCAATAATTACGGGACCGAACATTACCACCTGACCGGAACACTACATCGCTGAACACTATCATTTAGAGGCAATTAGGTATATTTGGTAACGCGGTGGTGCCTACGCCCGCGAACTCTATCACTGGAGCTCTATCACTAGTAATAAAGCCACTACAAATTATAATGACAACCTGATAACATCTACTATATCGTTTATTATCAATAGCTTAACATTTCAACGACGCCCTTTTTAAAATTAACTACTTTACTTATCTTGCTGCATCTCACCATAAGAAATTAAACCCATTTTCATAACTTGCAACGTTATGCCTGTACAGTTATTTACATAAAATGAGCGTGCTGTTGACAGCGGCCCGAGCCAGCGGCGACGGTGTCGTGGAGACGAGGAGTGAGGGGGGGGGGGAAGGGAGAGGGTAGCCTAATGACATTTCTCGTACTACCCTCGCATTAATTGTCAATACCCGCACCTGACGCTGAAGGCTCGTATTAACATTGTTTATTGCCACTATTAATCGTTTGTTTAATCACAAGCCCGTGTGCCGTGAAATTGATTAGTTTTAATTAATGACTACCGGTGGAACTTCGCGGGCGTATGCATCATCGTATTTGCCGCTATTTTTATTGTTATTGCAATGCTATCGTTTCGCATAGATGGTAATATAGGTAAAGGGTTATTTCTGAAGATCTCTAATATTCTCTTCTATAAGGAGTCCTTTTTTATGAGGATTATAAAAATTTGTATTCACTTTGTCCTTAAAATAAACAAAAAATATCTAATATATTTCATGTTACAAATTCAAACTTTAATTACAAGAGTGACAATGCATTTACAAAAATTGAAATTCCAGATTTAATTGTACATTCAAAAGCATTTTAAAACTTATACGTATCATAACATTCACGCATTGGAATTGTACTTAAAAATAAACGACCGTGACTCCTTACAATACCAGCAACGCCCCTTGAAATAACCCAAAAGAAACTCCATTATACGATTTAAAAATCATATTCAAAATCGCAACGGAGGCAAACGAGCGTGTCTGCTATTCTATTACGCACCCTTAGAATAAATTCCATCGAAGCGTAATAATAATAAAAAAATGTCGAGAGCTTGTCGCGTGCAAAAGACGTGCGGTCACGCGGACCTCTTCCCCCCTCCCGCCCCCGTCGCCGCCTTCTACCCTGCCCACCCCCTACGGACCGTGGGCCTCCCCCGCACGAATATAATATGCATTATGCGAAATCCGTAACTCTTATGTCGGGTCTGGAGAATACCTTAAACCGATCGCATGAAAATCCAACTCGGAACTCTAAGACCAAAAAAATAAAGTTTAATATCGAATACCGGAATCAAAGTTGCTAGGACATTACCAGGAAGGTCCGGGTCGGTTTCCTTAGGGCGGGCAGCCTGCACTCTCGAGATAACGCCGGGTATTAATCATAGTATTATCGGCCGGTGGCGGCGTCTTTGTTATGACACCGCGTTATTGCAGTTTTTTCTCTATCTACCCTCCAGCGCGATAAACGCTCGAGAGTGAATTTTCCGGGACAGATGTTTTAGTAATCCGGCCACAATAAAACATTCAATGCGATGGGGTCACGGATGTATATTGAGACATAAAATGCAAAGTGTTGAGATAACGCTCAGAGCACTGAATGGCTGATGAGTCCCTTAGTACTGCTATAATATTTACTGGATATCATAAAACAGATTTTTTTCTATAGCTAACAACAATCGATCGTTGTCCATATTAAACTTGTTATTTTTTACACATGTCATGTGAGCCAGATAATAAAGATCTAAATAAAAATATAATACCCGAAGGCAAGACTCATGCCTACCTTCTACAACTCTCTAAATAACAGTTTGGGCCAAGCCCCAACGCATTGCTGTGAAACTACTAATGCTACTGACACCGAATCTTGCTTCCATATTTAAAAACGTTACTTTACGTAATCCCGTATAAATACTTAAAGTAAGAGGTAGGCCTCTGCCTACCTATAAATGTATGCATTCAAGCATACATGCAAGCACCCTTGATTCGCCGATTACGTTTTGACCCATGTTACAGGCGGTGAGCCTGTTGACATCTCCGAGCTCATAGCCAAACTCTAAGATACTCAGAAAGTACCAGAAAATGGAAATATCCCAAAAGAATCAGAACTAAAGGACTTTATACCGTTATATCTGATATGCCGACAGTTAGCAGTAGCTGGCTAAGTGGCAATTAAAGGCTTTATTTAATGGACTCTATTTCAATGCATCCATTATTTGAATGACTACCGCTTGCTAGATTTAAATGACATAAATAATGATAGGCACTAGTCCTCGCTTCTTGATATCTCTGATAATATAAGCAAAAGGAAAATCACAATACTGAACCTGGATCAGTTCCAGGTTCAGCCGTTAGGACCTAGTGGACAGTAAACCATTTCTAACATAAATATTAGCTAGGTTCTTACCAAAAAAAAAAGGAATATGCTGAAGACAAACTTACGTATGCGTTCTTGACAAGAATTCGCAAAGGCCCTGCCATAAAAAAATGACGCTTATCATCCGCCAAAGCGTTGACCTGTAACCACGTTGATGGAGCATAAAACGCTACCCAGTCACAGTTGATCATTAAGTCCCATAACATCAAAGGTTGACTTCTCTCAGCGGACTCAAAAGAGCTGAAGGATGACTGGCTCCATCGGAGCGGACGGCCGGAGGCGCAACAATTTGTGTATTTATGATTAATGGCGCTGTCAAAACGGAGCGATCTCCCCGGAGCACGCTTCACTGTTGCGTTTAAACTGCGATGTTTTGTGTAATAGATCGTTTTTATGAAGCGAATGATTTTTCTTAGTATTTATTTCATATTTGGTAAAGATAACCGCTCGCCATGATAACATTATTTGTAGGATATTTTTCAAAACCTTATGCTTGCCAAAAAAAAAAATATTTTGTCTGATTTACAATCTGTTAAAAAGCAGCTAAACTCTAATTAATGTAACAATATTATGGTCTAGTAGGCACCACTGTATTAAACTTGCCGCTAAATGGTAGTGTTCAGCACTATCGTATTCCGGTCAGGTGGTAATGTACCACCGTGTTATTTTTAGGCCAAAGGCATAATATATTAAGCCAGCTTTGAAGGACTTTTTTGATGCCAGTTTTTAAGAACCCTCATTGCAACGCTCTGAGGGAAGTTCGTGCCGACTATCAAACTGCCCGAGCCATGGCCACTGTTCTGAAGCTAGTGATTTTAAGGTATAAAGTTTGTTGATTTTAGGGTATGAACATAATTATGTATCTTCACACCAAGTCCCTTACTGGGTAAACAGAAGCATCAAATATCACTCACCTTCTGTACCTAGTCTATACATAAAGTGACCCTCGTAAATGTGATTATCATACACAAACATATTTTTTTTTTTTTTCAAAACCAATTTGTTAGTTGAAGTGATTAGTGCTTTTAAACAAACAAACAAAAAACTCTTTATCTTTATTACAAAGTATAAACAATAAATTTAGATAAGCAAAGAATAAAATCTCCTAAACGCTTAGCGGCAATGACTAACACACGACACACGCAGGCACGTATGTGTGCAACAGAATCATTTTTCACATTACATGAAGCGCCCTGGCTCGGGGCAGTGGATTAAAATACATTTCGCTAGTCGCAAGTGATGGATGGCGCTCGCCCCTCGGAGGAAAGGGTTGGCCCCCTCGGCAGGGAGGGTAGCGCCCGTAAACGGACAGACAATGAAGGTAATGTACGAATGAATGTGTAAAAAATAATGCTCAAACTTTAAATCGACTTGTATCGCGTATTTTGTAACTACTTTAAGACTATGTTTGATGTTGACGACCTGGTTAGTCCAGCGGTGTGAGATGACCGTTTGATTCGAAGGGTCGCGGGTTCGATCCTCGCACATGGACAAATATTTGTATGGCCTACAGATATTTATTTCGGGTCTGGGTGTTTGTGTATGTGTTGTATGTGGACAAAGTCACCCACGACACAGGTTTATACCTACTGTGGGGCTGTGAGTGTAAGCGTATTTCGTACGTTCGATCTTAATTGGTTTTGCGTACTTTGCAGGCAGCCAAATTTATTTGAATTTGATATGTACGTGTATGTGTTGTTTTTCTATTTACGGACGTAAATTATGATATTGGGAATAAGCACGAGTTTCGTCAATATTTTTTCAAGACACGGTAGTGGCCTTCAGCCTGTGGACTGGCGTGGACAAACAAGCATGGATCATGATCATAATACGATGCATTGCAACTTTTGAGACATGGTCGAAAAAGTCTTAACTCGCTAGATTTTATGTCTTTATATGATACGAGAAGACTAAAATAGAAAAACCTTGCAATTTGGCAATTCAATGCATTATCAACAAAAACCTACGTTAATTTGGCCTCTGTAACCATCCATTTGCAATGTACTGTAGCTATAAATTGTTCTTCTTGTGTGCCTCCACCAATCCGCATTGGAGCAGCGTGGTGGAGTAAGCTCCAGGCCTCCCCCCAAAAAAGGGGAGAGACTCGTGCCCAGCAGTGGGACGTATAATGGGTTGCCATTATTATTATTTATAAATTGTTTTCTTATTGACATTACACATTACATTCTTCGAATAAGCGACCGAAACGTCGGGTTGATTTTTAATAATCATTCTAGTTTATTATACGCGAGATACGCGCCACATAAAACTGCGATGCGTTCGTGCGATCAGATATTTGCGATGCAATGCGAATTTGCAATTATGTGTAACCTAAATTCAAAATCTAGTTTTATTTCAGAGTGAAAATTTACAGATTTAACATAAACACATAAAAATACGAGGTATATACAAGCTTCCGAAACGATTTTATTTCCATTACACAGAAAAATAGTTGGCGAAAATGTTTCCGCAAGCCCGAAACGTAACCGGCACGCCCACAAAGAACACCAAACAAACATAGCCTAAGTGAAAGTCAATATGAGCAAAAAACGTTAGGACCAACAATATTTGGCCAGCGTCTGGTGTTTGCTGGTGAAAAAGTCATGTTTCCGATGTCCATTCCGCTGATGTTTGCCCGACTAGCGACTGTGCCTATTTAACAAAATATAATTACGTAGTGTCTGATTACTAGGTAAATAGCCATACAAGTTGTGACCAGCAGTTTCTTCGCGTTTTGAAAACTGTTTACTGTAAGGTTTTTACTGGTGGTAGAGTTCCAGTGACGGAGCTCGCGGGCGCCACTGCATTACCTAATATACTTGCCGCTAAACGGTAGTGTTCAGCACTATCGTGTTCCGGTCAGGTGGTAATGTACGGCCCTGTAATTTCCGGCACAGAGGCATCACACCTTAGGTCTCAGGAGTGGTAACGCATCTGCATTTTGACCTCGGTCTTTGTGTGGGTGTCTATAGGCTGCAGTCATCACTTAACATCAATGTGAACTGCAGGCTTGTTTGCCACTTCCATAACATTAAAAAAAAATGTGTCATAACACTATATGAGCATAGGCCCAATCACTAGATTACTCCGATCCCACAGGCCGTAGTTACTATGTAACCTATTGACACTTTCGTCAGGAAGCTATCAATAAATTGATTTCCAAATCAGAGCGGCGTTGTCAAGATCAGCGCATTTAATAAGCTGAAGAAATTTTTGTTCCAGCTTTTTTATTAAAAACGTTTGTACGTTGTATCAATCAGATCTGCTTGTATATACAACCAATTTTTGCCGAACAATGAATTCGCTTGGAGCGGATGGTTGCATTAAACGTACGTGTACATATCAATCCCGCGACGTCCGGTGACGTATGACAAGGTTCGCCGGATATTTCATTTCCTACATTAGCAACACTAGTCAATAGCGCGATCACCACCAATGCCTACGATATTTCATTGACGTCACTAAAGTTTTCTGTTAAATAAATCATCAAATGAACACAGAATCACCCTGGTTAAAAACAGATACTAGTATTTGTAAGCTATACAAATATTTGTCCCAGTTCGAAGGAGGAACTCGCGACCCTCGATTTTGATCCCCGCATTTATAATCATATCTAGTAACGATCTCAAAAATTACTGAAGTGATTTTAATTAAACTTGAGTTGAATACATCATATCTTATATCTAATAATATCATAAGTTTGTAAAAGGGGAAAAGAGACATTCTACTGATATACTTACCTACATTAATATATATTATATTTTACTGGTGGTAGAGCTCCAGTGACGGAGCTCGCGGGCTTAGGCACCACCGCATTACCTAATATACTTGCCGCTAAATGGTAGTGTTCAGCACAATCGTGTTCCGGTCAGGTGGTAATGTACGGCCCTGTAATTTCCGGCACAGAGGCATAACACCTTAGGCCTCAGGAGTGGCAACGCATCTGCATTTTGACCTTGGTCTTTGTGTGGGTGTCTATAGGCTGCAGTCATCACTTAACATCAATGTGAACTGCATGCTTGTTTGCCACTTCGATAACATAAAAAAATAATAATAATAATAATAATAATAAACAGTTGTATCTTAGTGATAGACTTGATTCTTATATTTTTTTTAGTTTGTAAATTTACATGTGGGTACATAAATTGTTATCCGCTTAAATTTATTTTGTTTTTTTAAGACGTTTCATAAGAGGTGCTTAGCACCCTAAAACAACTTTCAGAATTTGATTTTAATTTACGTAACGTAACTTCACGCCTGTAATCCCCAAAAGGATAGGCAGAGGTAAATGCATGCATTCAAGCATTAGTTTTATTTTAATTATATGCAAATATAGCTGACCCGGTAAACTTCGTATTGCCTCAGAATGAAATAATGTGTCAAAGGTTTGATATAATTATACGGACTATTTGTACGGGAAAATGAAATTGTGGTTTTTACTATTTCCCTTCAATTTCTTCTTATTTTCTATCCTTTTTATGAAGGTAGGTACTGACAACAGTTTCAAATATAGGCCTTGAATACTTATACTGAGTTCTGCGCAACTAAAACCAATCCCATATAAAGTTTGCATTACCCTAACGATAGTAAACAACAGGGTAATCGACACCCATGCATCAGCGAAGGAAGGGCTATCCGGTCGGCTCCGGCCCCGTCCGGCAACCTGATCCGGCACCGCATTAGCTGATTGCCGGCAACCCGATGTATACACGGCCGCACCTCGATATGTAAAGGTGAGATTACACTTGGGGATTCTCGACTTTGAAAGATTCATTAAGCCTGGGTTGCACCAAGACATTTGTTAAAATTATTTCAATTTCACATCCTTCTCTAACTTTAACAGATTTCCATAAGTTAGAGAAGGATGTGAAATGTTACAATTACTTTTAAAAATATTTTGGTGAAACCCAGGCTAAGAAATTATTGGTTTGGATTCTGTTTATAAGTAGACAGAATCTTTTGTGATTCCGAAAATAAATATGTGATCATACAGTTCACATTGATGGTAAATTAATACTGTTGCCTATAAACCTCTACGTAAAAACCAGATATTTTCGTGCAGATGTCTACAGGCTGCAGTCATCACTTAACATCCATGAGAACTGCATGCTTATTTACCAACTTCGTCCAAATTAAAAAAAAAAACCGAATAATTTAAGGAAGGTGAAATAAATTAGCACTGAAGAATGCGAGTGCTTTTAGTTTTGGTAGGCTTTGGCCAAGATTATGTGATTAAAATATTCAAAACGTAAGTATTCTTTTTTTAAGTATAAACACACAGGAGACTATACCTACGTTAACACACAGGAGACTATACCTACGTTAACACACAGGAGACTATACCTACGTTAACTTAAAGCACAATTATCAAATATTATATTCGTAACAACAGTAATTGCGCAAAAATGCCGAGTTCCAGGGTCTACATTCACCTTAACTATATTATGTAGCAAACACACGTGTCAATGTTGTCGCCGGTATATTAAAAGCAATTAATCAAATTGTCACAAGATCACAAAAAAGAAACTTACGCTGTGGTATTATGAACGTTATAAAAAAGTTAACACCCGGCGTACTATTCACTAAACTTTACAATATCATTTGACACCAAAGAACACGTCAAAACTACCCGTCACGTGCCACTAAACTAAAAAACAGCTGCCAAAAAAGGGTTGCAGAAGGGTTGGATCTCACCCTAACGCCGGCACGCGTGTGGTAACCCTTAAAAATGCAAAGCACCAATAAAAAAGGCCTCCGCGTGCATGCGCTCTGTGATTTTAAACTGATTTGAATATGGAATCATTTACATACGGATGGTGGTCTGTGATTGGTCGGTATGCGACGCGAGCTGCGCAGAATGGTGTACGCACGCGGTTTAAAGTGTCACCTTACGAGCCCGTTTGATTCGCGGAGGCCGCGGAACCGGTATCATACCTATTCTTTATGTATGTAAATGTACATTACTCTGTATGACAACGTGTAACCGCTTTCTATTGGTACGATGCTAAGCCCAAAGTCGAGGGACTAAAAAAATGCAAATTAGATTAGGTATGCAAATGTCATTCGGTTATATTTTTAAATCTGTCATTGAAAGACATATAGAGAAAATGATAAATGTTTTACTAGATAGAGCCGTCCGTAAAGGTAGATCATTTATGTTTCATTAATTTCCTATTATTAGAGTTTCGAATTCGTATTGCTGTTTGTTCCTACCTACCTAAAGTACCTACTTACAAATAATTCAAGCACCAATAGCTTGAGGAATACTCTAACACATTAACTGGTTATTTCATACAATTTGATGTTGAAAAAGTAGGTACCAGCCGAGTTCCAGCTAAAAGTATTATTAAAATAAATGCTTGAAGAGCTTAATCTTCATCTTTTTTTTATGCCAAAGGATTGACAGAAAAGCAGACGGGCCACCTGATGGAAAGTGGTTACCGTCGCCTATGAACATTTGCAATATCAGGGGAGTTGCCAACGCGCTGCCAGCCCTGAAGGACTCTTTTGACGCATGTTTTGAAGAACCCCATATTGTAGCACCGGGAGAACACCTCAGATGGAAGTTCGTTCCACAATTTGCACGTTCTGGGCAGGAATGAACGCGCGAATCGGGCTGTTGAGCACTGCCAAGTGTCCAATCTGTGCGGGTAGAACTTTTCTCTTTGGCAGGTGGTACGATAAAGGAATGGAGACGATGGCACCAGATCGAACAGTTCACCAGAGCATTCACCATTGTAAAGGCGGTAGAAGATGCATAGACAACTGATGCCTCTGCGCAGACTCAGATCTTCGAGACGATCTGTGATTTCTGGGTCGTAGACGATTCGAATGGCACGTTTTTGAATACTTGACTCCATTCAAAAACTTGCCATTCGAATCGTCAACGACCCAGAAATCACAGTGACCGAGCTGGTATTTAGGGGCTCCCAAAGATGATTATTTATCCTGGTAAAGTTTCGAAAATTTGACTGCGGGTAGGAATCGGTACCTCACTATACGAGTAACTACCATCCGAGCGTCAAATTTCTCTTTTTATATTTAACCGATTCGGGACCGGTGAACGATGAACAGTGTTTTTTTTAATGTATTGGAAGTGGCAAACAATCATGCAGTTCACATTGCTGTTAAGTGATGACTGTAGCCTATAGACACCCTCACAAAGACCAAGGTCAAAATGCAAATGCGTTACTACTCCTGAGGCCTAAGGTGTTATGCCTCTGTGTCGGTAATTCCAGGGCCGTACATTACCACCTGACCGGAACACGATAGTGCTGAACAATACCATTTAGCGGCAAGTATATTAGGTAATGCGGTGGTGCCTACTCCCGCGAGCTCCATCACTGGAGCTCTACCACCAGTAAAAGTGCATGTGACCTCAGGTGGTATCCTGAGGTCGGATGCATTATTGCAAAAAATAAAAATATGATCAAAATATTTTTTCCCTATTTTAAGGAACTGGAAAATAAAAATAATTTCGTGCAGTTTTCCAAACGAGGCCTGTGTCGCTACCATCCGCGACCGTCGCCGCCCACGGCGAACAGCGCCTCGGACTCATTAGGGGAGCCTTCGCCCTTTGTAGTACAATCAGGCGAGCCGGAGGCCGGGGACCCTCATTATGGAATTGTTTAAAATAACGAGGGAGCGTTTGTCCTTCCAGTTACCGATACAAGGAACTTGCCTACGCTCTGTTTCAAAGTAGTCATACAGGCTGATGAAAATTATGATGAAGATAGGTTTTTTTTTTAAATGACGTTTGCAATATTTGTTTTAATGGAATTTAAAAGATAACTTACGTAACTTCACTTCTGTAATCCCGAAAAAATAAAAATGGTAGCAAAGGTACCTATATATTTTTTTATGTCATGAAGTGACAAACAAGCAGACAGTTCATATTGATGGTCAGTAAGTAATACGAAAGCCTATAATCATATACATGAAAGCAGAGATTTCAATATAGATGCGTTATTCTCATAAGGTATTATGCCTCTCAATTAGAGGGCCGCACATTACCACTTGACCGGAACACGATAGTGCTGAACACTACCATTTAGCGGTAAGTAGATAAAATATTGCAGTGGTGCCTACTGCCTACCTGCTGGTGGTGTGAATTCATTTATTTGCTCGAAATGTAGTAATAATATAATTATTCTCATATTTCGCCTAGTAGTTGGCATGCAAATTAAAGTATTAACCATCTAACTCTTAATTAATTTAATATATAATTTTAATTTGATTATTGTTATTATTTAGACAGTAAATTATTATCATATTATTTATCTAAACATCCATTGCACAAATAAGGAACAATAGACCAGACATCATTTATCGTATTTATGCGTATTTGCACCATCCTGTATACACAAGGTACACATAGAGAAACTTTTTAGCAACTGAAACAAGAACCAATCACATGTATTTGTGTAGCGGTGTACAATGTTCAGCATTAGACGAGGAACACGACTAACGACTAACGACTGCGATTTCGGAAATACTTATTTAATATATTCTCTTTTAATGATACTTTCCTCTTGAAAATGTTACATAACATGAAAATACACTGCATGATCTAGGCCATAAGAACATCTACGCTACATTGTATGGTGCCATATTATTATTTACTGATGGTAAAGTTCGAAGCTCGAGGGCGTAAACTCCATTACCTCATCTATCTGCCACTAAATGATAGTACAACTCAGGTCTCATGGGTGGCACCAAAACTCCATTGGGTCCAAAATCCAGGTCGTAAGTAAATGCTGTACATTGGACTGACATCGCTAGAATACTGAGGCTTTTTTATGAAATGAAAGCGGCTAGCAAGCCCGCTTTCACATTGATGTTAAGTGATAACTGCAGCCTATACATACCCACACAATGACCAAGATCAAAATGCAGATGCGTTACCACTCCTGAGGCCTAAGTTGTTATGCCTCTGTGCCGGAAATTACAGAGCCGTACATTACCACCTGCCGGAACACGATAGTGCTAAACACTACCATTGCGGCAAGTAAATTAGGTAATGCGGTGGTGAAAAAGAAATGGTAGGTATGTGGGTACCCTAAATGTAAAAATGTCGGCAGAGAGCGAGGCACGTCGCTTCCAGCGCTGTTTACATGGTCGAGTGCTCGCCAAAAAACGCTCCATTTGCTAATTAAATTGGATGTCGGAGGGACTGCAAACTGCTCCCGCAAACAACCAACTCTACAAACTTTTTACAATTACTCCCTGAAATTGCTAGCCAATTAAATAAAAGCTTCTGCTGTTTGATTTTGACTACTCGCTTCGTTTACTTTGTCGTTGAACTCAATTTTTGTAAGATATGGGGCTGAAAATGTGCCATGCTAGCGAAATACAACCGTGACACTGAAAATTCTGTCAGCTAAACGGTGGTACTTGGACGTATGACCGTGTGATATAACGAATTTAAAAGGAAAACTATCACTGTTAAGTCGGTCAACTGAAAAAATGTTCTTGGGAAAACGGAACCCTACGTAACGCGCGGCCCGACACGACCTTACCAGTTTTTGTAGATACGCCACACTAACATCACCACTAAATTCAATCATCACAAGCTAGTGTATCTCTTTCGTTTGTAAGTCACTACATAAAAGCAAAGCTGCTACAATTGGTTAACCTTCCAGCGGAGTGTATGTTGCGTGATGCACTTTAATAAACTATTGAATAAGATAATTCAATGTTTATTTCAAAAACAAACTGGAAAATTACGTTTCATTAGGGTCATTATGTTATAAAATAATACAACCTATCTCCGTAATAGAACTTGAGTAACTGTTTGCTAGTTTGTTTCACGCTCATTTCTTCTATTCTACAAAATATTATGATTTCCATAGTGTCTAATAAACATACGTAGGGTATAATTTCAATCGAAAATTACTATTTGAACAATTTTAAAGCGAAATAAGTAATAACTTGAATAGGGAAATACACATGGATAATTGAGATTGGTAGTAAAAATTGAAGATGTCAATGGAGACGCGTTTGCTACTCCGGAGGCTTAAGTTGCTATAGATACTTCTGTACTAGAAACTACCATACAATAAGTAAGTACAATTTGATACTACACACATGTTAATGCGTTGGTACCTACACCGAGCTTCATCACTACTGCTCTACCACGAAGATAAGATTCTCTATTTCTGTCTCCAATATTATTCAACAATTACATTCATTTTTAAAATACAATTCGTTCCAATGTGCACGTAAAAATACAATATAGAAATCACTAAGGGCCTTCCTATAAAATCGCTTTGAATTCTCTGTAGAAATGTATCAAAATGTATAAATGCAGAGTCTGGGCGCGTACGAGGTACGAGGGGATACACAAAAGCCGACAGGGGCCGCGGGGCCCTTTCACTACACAGCACTACCCTCGTCGATTTCTGCGACAGTTATTTTGCTACTGTATACAGAACTACAGTCAAATCTTTGTTTACTTTTGTTTCGATTTAATAAAATCAAGTTTGAAATGTAATCTAAAAAAAATCTAAGAGGCGCAACAAAATAGGTACCTTTACACCGACTCCGGTGTAGCTACCAGTCAATTTTAAACTACAGTAAAAATAGATCAATATTTAACCAAGTATAGTATAGTGTATATATATCTGTAAGGACTCGTCTCCTCTTTTACAAACTTCCTATTTATACAAAGTTTAGGAAAAGAAAAGGAATATATTTTGACATTCACTGGTAGAGTTTACTTTTCTACGGCCGTATAATATCTGGCATGGAGCTTTTAACTCAAGAGTGGCAACGCATCTACATCGAAATCTCTGAATGTAATCTGTATCCTTGGTTGCCACTTTATCACATGAAAAAAGGCTGATACTAAAGACAAAAAGTTCTAGTATGAAATGATAAAATAAAATGAAAATATTTCAAATTATCCAGCAGGTTCGGTAAGCGACAGAGTGTTCTCTCTCTCTCTCTTTTTAAAGAATAGCTTTGAAAGAACTCTCTCGAAGCTATTCTTTATGGTGCTGAAATTCTAATATCTTAATGTAACTGCCTCAGTAGCCTAGTGGTAACAGGCTACTACTAGGTACTACACTGAGGTCCTGGGTTCCCGGGTCGGGAGCTATTAGAGATATCCGTTATCTTTGGTTATATTGGGAATTTTTCCACTTTCTGGTACTTTCCCTCGACGTTTGGTAATGTGCCCGGAGATGTCAACAGGCTCGCCCCTTGTGACATGGGCCAAAACGTAACCGCCAAATCGTGGGTATCTGCATGTATTCTTCAATGCCTACGTTTATCTAGACCTTCGGAGAATAAAAGCAATACTTAATTTAAACCTACACGATTCAATATTATTCATATGTATGTCTAAGTATCGTGAAATTACAGGTGTAAAATTATGTTGAATGGTTATCTCTTACATCAATAGTTAACCTTTCCATCAGACGCGTGATAATAAGATCACATTCTGATATTAAATACAAAGTTAAGTGTATTTCCGTTATAAGGAGAAAGTGGTGTGAACAAAAAAAACGTGTGTTAAAAAACCTGCAACATGTAAAGGTCTGTCGATCTAACCTGTAACATTTAACAAGTTTTTGTTTCGGGCTAAATCATTAAACACGCTATAGAACGTTATGACTGTTATGTATGTGTTTAACGAACTTAAACAGCTAATGTTCACTTTAATTAGAGGGTTTTGATCAGACCAGATTCTTTTGAAACACAACAACACAAACATATTTTTCTTTATATTCGCTATCTACTTACCTGTTTCCTGCGACTTCGTTTGCATAATTGTTTTTGACACTAAAGGTAGTTCATGTCCTGATGGGTAAGCAAATCTAAACTTAACCTAAACGTAACCTTTTTACGCATATTTATAAGAGAATATATATACACTAGGTTGCCTATCAAAATGTGGCCGCAAGTATTTTTAATTAAATTATTTATTTTAACAGCCAAGAACTCTTGAATGCGGCCGCTTTAATTTGGCTCCCGTATATCATAATATGTGCTAAAATTTATTTCTAACAATGAACTGTGAATTGTTTGCAATAAAATTTAATCTAATCTTAAATCTGCAACAAGTTAACTTTTAAGTGTAAACAAATACCTACGTATAACAATTGATAACAATATGCGGTGTTAAAAAAACACTTGACGTAGATAACGCTATACAACACATGCCGGAATAGAAAGGTTTAAAAAAGTGGAGCAAGCATAAAGGTCGAATAATGTATATTAAGACCAAAAGACCGACTTAAATTTTAATAAGTAAACGGTTTACGCTCCATAACACGCAATCAACAAACTATTGCTGCAATTAGTGTTGTTGCATTATGCCTTTACCTAGAAATTAAAAAAAAAAAACAAATAATTATTTCGGCTGTTGACTTGACTTGTATCTGTCAATGAATCTTTTTTTTCTGTTTGGCAAATAGTCAGGTGTATGTGGAGTGGAGCCTACACTTTCTTGTTGTTTTTGATGCAAAAACGTTTTTTAGAAATGATAGCAATAAAGTGTACGTATTGCATTGTCTAAAAATAAAAAGAAACTAAAGTATAATAACCTACGCTAAAACTTGAAATACATACGTACAAAGTTTCTCAAATTAGTTAATCTCACAGTTATCGTTGCGTTCCACATAACGCCGGACATATTTGTCCGTTTGAAGCCGAACTGGCTAACCTGTAGTGGTGGCACACTTCCAGTACAGCAGCTCAAAGACGTTGCCACCCCTAAAACCTAAGTTGTCATGTCTCTGTGAATTTATTACGGGACCATACATTATCATCTAACCGGAACACGATAGTGCTGAACACTACCATTTAGCGGCAAATAAATTAGGTAATGTGGTGGTGCCTACGCCCTCGAGCGCCTGCACTGGACATCTAACAACAGTTAAGCCTAAATTAAAACTTGCGACAGCTTCAAAAATCTGTCACCTCCTTGCCGATTTACAATGCTGCAAAACAGCAAAAAGTTTACACTGGTGGCAGATAGTAACAGCTTTTTATTTCACCGCAAAAAAAAATATCGGAACCTTTTGCCATGCTCTGATGAGAAAATTCCCACGACCATCGACCCAGCCTCGATCCAATCCATCTCCCGTCTCGCTCGTCGCGTATAATGAGTTGAAAAATTTGCCACCGACATCAATTTGCCTCCATTAACCAACGGGTCAGAGTTCGATTGCTGACGATACAAATTAAGAAGAATATCTTCCAAATCCAACCTTAAGACCGAGCGAAAGAATACAAATTGCCTCGCTAAAGATATGCAGACTACATATAGCAAACGTAAACCGAATTTAAGCCCTATTGTTTACAAATTAAGGTGAAATATAATCCAGCAGCGGTATTTCTTTGATATGTACGATACAAGATGAATTCGGAGGCGCCTCGGCAAAAGTATGCTAATTCAACCAATTGTGCACTGATGAACTAAGATTATAGGAATCTTAATATGAGCATTTTTTTCACATGCTTTAACAAACGGGCGTAAAGTTAACGTTGATGGTAAATGATTGCAGTCCACGGATATCTAAAAATAGTCACGATTTAAATCAAATCTATACAAATAAATAAAATTGGAGTGTCTGTTTGTAATATTAAAATAACCGCTTTTTACTAATTGCATATGTATGTATACACGATACCTATACCAAAACAACATTTTTTACAATTTTTGTCTGTCTGTCTGTCTGTCTGTTTGGCGGGGCTAATCTTGGGAACGGCTGGACCGATTTTGACGGGACTTTCACTGACAGATAGTTGATGTAATAAGGAGTAACTTAAGCTACCTTTATACTAGCTGCGCCCACGACTTCGGCCGGGTAGATACTGAACAATCATATTTTAT
This sequence comes from Macrosoma leucophasiata, assembly GCA_036365455.1. NCBI lineage: Eukaryota > Metazoa > Arthropoda > Insecta > Lepidoptera > Hedylidae > Macrosoma > Macrosoma leucophasiata. The sequence continues at coordinate 22,843,767 of JAWQUS010000005.1, read as the reverse complement.
CTCACGTGGACGAAGTCGCGGGCACAGCTAGTCTTAAATAAAGATATAATTCGTCCATTCCAAATAAACCGAGATACATTAAAGAAGCCTCCTGACACTGTCGTTGACGTCGCATCATCAAGTTAGAAACAGTGAAGTTTTGCTTATGTGTTAATTAAGCAGCGAATATCTTAAAAAATAATTTTACATAGTCAATAACAGTGAACGTACTCCAAAAATCACTCTTCAATCAGTAAGTGTGAACTCAAAAGACTATAACATGTGGTAGTTCCAATGTCGTAGCCGTGAACATATTTTGTCGCTTTCTGGTGCAGTGTAACTACGCTGTACATTTGTACAACACATACAGGAGCTAGAGGGTATAGTAACACTTTAACAACCTAACCTTGATAAGTAACAACAATATGAGGGGGTAGGAGGTAATCCTTCATCAAGTCATCATTCAAACTCTATGAAACAGCCATTTTCATTAATTGAAATACTTATTTTCATTAATAAACTTTTGATAATCTCTCTACGTAACTTCACGCCTGTAATCCCCGAAGGGATAGGCAGAGGTAAATGCATTCAATCATACATGCAAATACCCACGACTCGCCGGTTACGTTTTGGCCCATGTAACAGGTGGTGAACCTGTTGCCATCTCCGGACACATTACCAAACTCCGGGGTACTGGGAAACTTCCAGAAAATGGAAAAATCCCAATAGAAGCAGAGATAAAGGATTTTAAACCGTTATCGTCCCCGACCCGGGAATCGAACCCAGGACCTCCAGCGTAATAGTAGTGGAATCTTTCTAGCAAAACAGTATATTATTATTACGTTCAAGTATGTATGTATGTAACTATCTCCCTCGCAGGTTGGACAGATTGAGTGAAACATCAAATATCCCGGTTCTTAACTCCCGTGTTTCTTACCTTTCAAACCTTCCCTGGACTTCCAAAAATCATTCAAAACCAAAATTAGTCAAATCGGTCCAACCGTTCTCGAGTTTTAGGGAGACTAACGAACAGCAATTGATTTTTATTTATATATAGACAGATTATTACATATATTATGCACGTCGATTCCTAAGAATCTTGACCCCGCCTAAGTTGAAAGTAAACATCACCAGTTATTCTAGGGATGTTCAAAGTATTAGGGAATGGTCACCCAGTACCATTCCGAGGCTAGTCGTAAAAGTGACCGATTTTTCTTGACTAAATAGTGCATAGGTATAATCCGGCATTTAAAGGTAACACTTAGCGCCGATTCTAGTGAAGCGCATGTACGGCTTAGTAGTTTTTTGGCACAGAGGCAAAACAGCTTAGACTGAAGAGTGGCAACACATCTATTTAAAAAATATAGAGACAGCCTGCAGTATTCTCTAGACATCAAAATACTCATGCTTGTTTGATCATTTCAGGATATTAGGGAGCACGTTTTATATAACAATCTTGCCAAAATTATTTTTCCGTAGTGAAGATTTTTACGCACCTCGAACGACCGAGACATCACAAGCCCTGCACAGTATTCTATTATTAGTTAGAGTGCAAATCTATGTGCTGTCTTTACTTACACAAATGCGAAACATGTTCAACCCAATGCCTTATTAAAACTTGCATAATGTAGGAAATCATTCGATCGGTCATATCCCTCTCACCACATAAAATCAAACTAACTGCAAACGATGCAATTATCAAAGACGATAATCATCCTCTCGCGCGCATTCCATTCAAATGGCCTATCCTCTTTTTTGTCACTCGTCACTCGAACTAGTCCGACCTGATCCAAATCGGAATGCAAACTGTTTTATTGCATTCCGCGCGGGTACCGTTAAATTTGAATTTGTTTACAGCGTAGGTGTCGGCGTGGTGTGTGTGCGTGGGGCTGTGTGCGCGGTATGCGCATGCGCGTTGTCCCCGACTGATGGATGACAGGTGACGTCGGCGCCGCAAAGGGCCAGGGGCGCTCAAGTCTGCGCATTCCGCGTGCCGAATAAACATAATCTAGACTAAGAGAGGAATTCAACATTGCCCTTAATTAGCCTCCGGCCAATTGCCACGGTTAATGACTGATCTGAAAGTGTTTGTGGCTCTCGCAATTATTATGGATTGCATTAACATATTTAAAATAAGCGAAACGTCGTTGGAGCATTTATATAAAGCCATAATGACGTTGACTGAATGTATGTGTATAAAAAGCTAAAATTGTCTGACTTGTTGTGATTTATGGTATTCCATCTCGTAATGTGACATCAAAAATCCGTACGTACAACATATGAATGCTTAATTATGTGAAGCAATATTTTAGATTTTTTTAATGTAAAGGTAGTAAACGTAACTGCAACCTATAGACACTCGCACAAAGACCAGAGGTCAAAATGCAGATGCGTTGCCACTCCTTACCATCTAACCGGAACACGATAGTGCTGAACACTATGATTTGGCGGCTTATATGTTAAGATTAATAATGGCAACCCTTGAAACGTCCCGCTGCTGGGCACGAGTCTCTCCCCTTTTTGAGGGGAAGCCTGGCGCTTACTCCACCACGCTGCCTCCGAAGCACGGAAAAGCGCATTTTAATTTGCCACTAGCGGTCACCCATCACACACCCGACCGCACCCGTATCGGTCAACCGAGTAGATCGCTTGCGATCTACACCAGCCGCGGGGCCATGCGCGCTTCGTATATTAGGATTATTAGGACTATATAGATTAGGTAATGCGGTGGTGCCTATGACCTCGAGGTCCTGCACTGTAACTCAACCACCATTACGACATATCTATATGTATAATAATTTAATAATGAAATAGAAACACTGTGAAATTTAAAATTTGTTGCAATAATGCTGATTGTCCTCCCCGTCACCCGTTACTCATAGAAATTAGAAAATAACCCTAACCTAATTTTACAAAATCTGCCGCCAAAAAGTAGTTCAGCATTATCGAATTCCAGTTAGGTACGGGATAAAAGATAATGTTATAACTACCACAGAGGCAAAACAACTCACGCCTTGTGGGTACCAACTCATTTCCGATTTGACCCTCGACTTCTATGTAGATTCCTTAAAGTTATCTACCTATTCACTTACGATCCATATAGCTTGTTTGCCACGATCATTACATACCTACCAATAATGCACAAAATAATTTCGAAATGAATCGATCGAAGATCCTTTAACACTATATGTTAACCAAAATCTTCTAATGACATGCAGTGATTCGAAGATTTTGGTTCTCCAGTTCAAGAAAAAGTTGTGTGATCCCTGGCCCATCTCATTAGACATTCGCTGGGCGGGTACGCGGAGTGGCGCGGGTCGGCGCGGGGTGGCGCGGGCTCCCGCGGGGTACACAAAGCGAGCCGCCACCAGCCACAAACTACGAATATAAAAACCGATGCTAAACAATCATCTCTTAACCGATAATGCCTGCTATCACTGCTGACCGAAACGATCGTGGAACAGATGGGATGCTATCATTATAGCATAACATACGATTCGACGCTACATTGATGGTAAGTGATTTTGGGACTTTTTTATTATTACGATGGTGTCAAACATGCGTGCAGTTCACATGGTTGGTAGTTCACAAGCGACTACTGCAGCCTACGTACATTAAAAACCAAAGGTCAAAATGAAGATGCCTTGTCGCCACTGAGGAATAGATAAGTTGTTTTGAAAACTGTATTAGTAATTACGAGGTCATCTACGGGAACACGATAGTGGTGAACAACCACCATTTGGAGGCAGGTAGATACGGTAATTTAATGCGGTGGTACCTACGCTCTCGAACCAACACAGCAACTCTACCATCAGTAAACTCGACTTCTATATAAAACGCCGAAATTTTAAACCAATCCGAGTTCAGTTTGTTAATAATAGGTTGGGGAAAAAGTCTTTTCGCATTATAGTATGTATGAACTTGTTATAAAATCTCTTTGGCTGTAGTATTTGTATCTGGCTGGTTTTGGTATAATTGAAAGTTAAAATTTTAAAGAACATAATTCCAAATTCAAATTCAGCAAATGTGTGATTTTCATTTGTTTTTCGTACTGTCAAGATGAGTGAATCTAATGAAGAAATTCGATACATTTTAAAATTTTACTACAAAAAAGGTAAAAATGCAACGCAAGCCGCGAAAAAAATTTGCGATGTTTATGGACCTAGTGCAGTGTCTGTGAGAGTAGCACAAATTTGGTTTAAGCGTTTTCAATCCGGAAATTTTGATGTCAAAGATGCACTTCGCTCTGGTCGCCCTATTACGGATAAAATGGATGCCATTTTTGAAAAAGTGGAGCAAGATCGACATATTAGTAGTTACGACGTAGCTGAAGAACTGATAATTGATTACAAACCAGTTTTGGCGCATTTGAAAAAAGGCTGAGTATAAAAAAAGCTCGATATTTGGGTACCTCACGAGCTCACTGAAAGAAACCTAATGAACCGTGTACTCATCTGTGATTCTTTATTACGACGTAATGAAACCGAATTATTTTTGAAGAAGATAACTGGTGATGAAAAGTGGATCACGTACGACAAGAACATGCGAAAAAGGTCGTGGTCAAAGGCCGGTCAGGCTTCACAGACTGTGGCGAAACCCGGGTTAACTCGTAATGAGGTGATGTTGTGTGTGTGGTGGGATTGGAAGGGCATTATTCATTATGAGCTATTACCACCAGGCAGGACTATCGATTCTGGTGGCTTACTCCCGACAGCATCGAGTTCTGAATCAATCGAGTTTGATTCGGCTGAACGCAATTTCGTACTCTTGAATTCAACACTAGCGCAGAATCGTGCGGTGGTTCGAATTGGTACTAGATGAAATCGAAGAATTCGTTAGGATCGAGATGTGCGTACTCTGCACTCCGATTGACAGTTATGAATCGAGTTCTTCGATCGAATTTAAGCGTCAAATTATTCGATAGCAATAGAGGTACTTTTTTGAGATCGAGTTGGATAGCAAAGTTATTTTTAACACTTCATATCTTAAAATTATAAGTTATTATGTATTAAAATACAATTTGAGTAATCAATGAGCAACATTTTATGAAAACATATACCTTGTAATATGACATTTACCTGGGTTACAAAAACTTTCGTAATGTAGTGATAGGCAATAGATAATCGGTCATAGGCAAAGGTGGTTTTTACAATATGTTGGGGAAGATTGAATGTAAGGGATGGGGGGAAGACAGGTACACGTCAAGCTTTCTACTGGTGGTAGAGCTCCAGTGACGTAGCTCGCAAGCGTAGGCACTACCGCATCACCTAATATGCTTTCCGCTAAATGGTAGTGTTCAGCACTATCGTGTTCCAGTCGGGTGGGTAATGTACGGCCCTGTAATTGCCGGCACAAAAGCATAACACCTTAGGCCTCAGGAGTGGTAACGCAACTTCATTTTGACCTTGGTCTCAGTGTTGGTGTCTATAGGCTGCAGTCATCACTTAACATCAATATGAACTGTATGCTTGTTTGCCACTTCCAATCCTCCCCTCCCCTCCTCCCCAAAACATTAAAATTAATTTATAGTGGCTCCCTAATCAACTATAACGGACAAAAGACACGGCATGTTTATTTAATCCACCTGGCGGTTCTTAAAATAAACAATTATAAACGCGTTACGACGCTGATAACACTCGAACGAACGACGATCTCGATTTACGATTCGAATCTGCTCGGGAGTACGACTTTTAAATCAAGATCGAGTTCGAATCGAGAAACGAGATCGAAATCGAATCGTTGTCGGGAGTAAGCCTGCTGAACTCTACTGCGAACAACTGATGAGATTAAAGCAAGAAGTTGAGAGAAAGCGGCCGGAATTGATCAACAGAAGGGGTGTGGTGTTTCATCATGATAACGCTAGACCTCACACATCTATAGCCACTCAGCAAAAATTAAGAGAGTTTGGCTGGGAGGTGTTAATGTATCCGCCGTATAGTCCTGACCTTGCACCTTCAGATTTTCACCTGTTTCGGTCTCTTCAGAATTCTTTATGCAATGTTAGGTTAACATCACGAGAGGACTGCCAAATCCACTTGTCGCGGTATTTTGATGAGAAGTCCCAAAATTTTTATAGCAATGGAATCATGTCCCTACCTACAATATGGCAAAAGGTTATCGAACAAAATGGTATATAGGTACATACTTTAGTCAAATTTAAATAAACTAAAATGTTTTGAATTATCTTAAAAAATGCGAAGAAACTTTTTCCCCAAATATATCCCATGTATATCAATAGCATTATTGCATCAATCATACATGTATGAAGGTGAACCGGGAATGTACATGCATCTGAAGCTAGAGACGAGCCCATTGCCATTCTTCGAGTACGTTACGGAACGGGAATCCTACTAATTAGGAATAAAATACTAACTCATGGACGAGAGATTGGATCATTCTATAAATTGAACTAAGGGCAAATGTCTTCAGGCAAACCAGAGTTTACCAAGCTAGCCTAATTTAGTACTGTTAAAGATATGTCTCCTAAACAATTAAATAGGTAAATACGGTTAAACTTAACGCTGTAGGTCTAGCAAAAGCGGTCTCCTCGGTGATCTGAGCGTTTTTGACGAGCCAGTTGGTCCAGCGGTGTGTGACGACCGTTTGAACAAAGGCTCACGGGTTCTGTCCGCGTACCGGGACAAATATTTGTATGGCCTACTGATATTTGTTTCGGGTCTGGGTGTTTGCGTATGTGTTGTGGGTGAACATCGGCACCTTCCAGCTTATACCTATTGTAGGCTATGAGTGTAAGTAAGCGTATTTATTTTTATTTTATTTAATTCACCATTCAATTACTTCCACAGTTAAATGGTATTCAATGATATGAGCAATTCATAACTCGATAGCCCTTATTTCACGATCCAATCATTTCCACCCATTTGAATGTTCAACACAGCACAACTGAACAAGTCTCCGAAATAAAATCATCAAGGAAAATGAAATAGGAGACGTAATTTAAAAGGTAAAACGGTATGGATTGAATCCATTGAAGGGTCACTTGTAAGTAAAAGACGAGTGGAAGCCGATAATGAAATAAATTCACGAGAGATATTCGAGCCTTTACGACTTCTAGGGACCGTAGTAAAGGGCAATTCTATTCTGATAGATGTTAGAATTTGTAATATTTATATTATAATATAATATTTATATAATATTCATATAAAATAGTAAGCTTGTTTTTATATATTATTTCGCATTAACACATGCGACTCGAACTCGCGGCCTACTGGACTTCAGTAGCTCAATTGGAAGAGCGGCTGGACTAGATTCCCAGTAGGCCGCGAGTTCGAGTCTCGCCTGAAGTCAAATTTTTCTTTACATTTTTCTTTAAAAAATAGTAAGCTTACCTACTCTAGCAATCGAAAACTAAGTGAAGTGATATTGTGATGTTTCCAATTCTCAGATTTTATAAATGTAGATAGATATTCCATTAATGACAAAAGATGCATTACCCTATCCATTACAAGCAATACGGACCTGAAATTACATTTGAAGAACTCCCACAATGCACTAAAAATAGGGAGAAAATCTATTTTCTTTTTATCTAATGCAAAAGAAGTCTACAACAACAATATGTATTAGCTGGCACGTAGGTAGGCACAATTGCCTAAAGTAGTGAGTCGCGGAGAATTTCTCATTGAATGCGTAATAAGTGAGGTATGCAGCGAATGCTAAAGCCCCCGCTCGAGGGAGCCGCCGTCGGGGTCAAGCGAGGGACCCCATCTCGTCTTGCTACTTGCTATGAATCTACAATGGTATTATAGATAAGTGTGCTTGCATTTTCAAAAAATTGTAGAAATTTTCCAGAGTAGTTAGAGAATTTCTGTTTAAATTAAGACATTTTCAAGCTAAGTTTGTGGTCTCATTGCGTCCCCAAGTTTTATGATAAAGAAAATTCGCAGATGCACATTAGAAGTTTGGTTAAGTGCTCGTTGAATGCCGATGGACTATTTTTTATTCCATGAGACCCAAAAACATAGCGATAGAATATGGGTATATTCATATACCTGAATGTGTCTGTACACAAATACCTAGCTGTACCAACTCTACCTAACTAAAAATATTTTTTTTGTTTTTCTTACAATCATCTTTGCTGTTAGCAGAAATAACGAATTCTAGGTTGAATAAATGTAGTGGTTTAAAAAGGCTGAGGCAAGCAGATTGAAAATTGTGAAAAACTTTTTCTTCTTACGTAGGCACGTAATATGTTACTATTATAACAAAGAATTAGCAATAAAAAAGCTCACCGTATTTCAACAATATTAGCTCAGTAGGTACCTAATATTCAAGCAAGGTTACATAACATCCCTCTAGCCGCATCCATAAACCATCTCATACGCTTAGCGTGGGTTAAAAACACGCACACGCGAGATAAGTCGCATCAATTTTTTCGGGCGCCGCTCAAAATCCCCCGACGACGCCGCTTCTCGAGTAAAATATTCCCCACTTTATGTGCAGAATAATAACGGGAGCTGCCCACACGAGATATGTTTTTGTTGACTATTATAATCTATTGTCAACATTTTAGAGATGCCGAGTTCACTGGACTCCATCACGTCAAAAGCTTTTGCGTAAATAGGGACGGATATGTAACCAAAGCTCTTTTCAATGGAATATGGAGTTTGGAAATATATCCTAATTTCTATAGCTGCGATGGCAACGGAAAAGATGCGCGCAATTATTTTAACAGAAACAGTCATTGTTCTCGTGTACTTTATAAGATTTTGCCGTATCGAATAATCGATGGGACATAAATCGAGTGAGGCCGGTAAGCAGCAAAAAATGCACTAGCGGAAACTTTAGCAAAAAGCCGAGTCCGATCCGCCGCAAAAACGTCTCAGTCCACGATGTTTATTGTATGAGTCGCTGAATTTCAAGTGTTTTTTCAGCTTTAATGGATTGTACTCCCCCTAGCCGGCCAGATAAAATATCGCACTAAAATAACTTGCCACTCCGCATTATCCTTTACGAAATTTGTTTGACTTTTTTTCCCATGCTGCAATTTTTTCTTAACGTAAATGTAAATATACTCAGACTTAGCAGTTTAGTATCAAATATGTACTGACTGTTTGGTTTGATTAGTGAGATAGAATTCCTTGAACCGTTTTTTCAACTTTCAACTTTGAGGATAAACTAAATAGGTACTTTATTTTGGTGATACTTTACTATATTTCACTGAAATGATCGCAATACCTGTACGTAAATGATGTAACATATCTTTATTAGGTATTGACAACTAGCACACTTCTAAGAGCGTTATTACCTATCCTTATTTTTTTTAAGTAATGAAAGTGGCAAACAAGCATGCAGTTCACATTGATGTTAAGAGATGACTGCAGCCTATAGACACCCACGTACACTAGCCTATTATTTGTGCTAGATATTTATCTAGGTATACGCCTATTACCTAATCTATTTTCTGCTTCATATTAATCTTTAGCGATGCAGTATGCCGAAAATAAAACTTATTACAGACCATAATAACTGGCCTGTTGGACTTCGAATCTATTATACGCCTATTGAAATATTCACTAACTTATCAGTGTGGAATTTGTAAACTGCTAGCTTGTTTGTGTCTTTATTGCTAAAAAACAGATAAGGGATGGAATACGAAACGCCAGTCACGGCTGAAATATTAATCATGGTTGATACGTAGCCGGAAATTTCATAAAGTGAGGTTATGGTAATGCATTGATTGATTACGCAGCTGCCGATTCATCGGCGGTCACTCACTCACTTGACTGTTTGACGGTACATTTGGCAAGTGAACTCTACATTGATGGACGGTTTTTATGGCAATAAAAGATGGAAGCTGGTGAATACTGAAAACCTGTTTTAATTTTACGGATGTCAACACAGAAATGATCGCACGTAGGTTAAGTCAGTTAAGTCATTCAACCTTCCATTTCACATCCATACTAAACCATAAGTATAGACAATAAACAAAAGTTTCTAATATTGATGGGTTATCACTCCTAAGGCCTAGGCTGTTTTACCTCAGGCTTTTTTTGTCTTGTGTCAGTGAAACTTTATGTCAGAAAGTATGAGAACGCGGAACATATCCCATACATCGTAATTTCTGTTACGAAGACTAAATACCTACCTCAAAAGTAGCAACGCAAATAAGTACATTGATTGTTACCTATTCAGACTTCTTGTTTTAATGTTGATATGTATAAGGCACAAGATACTTGGTAAAGAATTCCAGTTTTCTGCATTTATGATAACATGGTGGTTTCTATGCCAAAATATCTTATAATAATTCTTATAATGGCCAACGGCTACACAAAAAGATAATTTGATTTACTTGAAAACCATCTTTCCAATAATAATAAATAGTTAGGTACTATTTACCCAGACCTTTTCATTTAGAAAGTCACGGCGCGTATCTCGCCTTCTTTAGGTATTCATTACGAATTGAGTGCTACGACATGCATTTTTCTGGTAAGATTTATGAAATTGAGCCTATTTAATACTTCCATCCCAAATTCCCAACACATAGTCAAGTTGACATCAGTGCAAACTCAATACACTTGATAATGGGCGCGGCGGTAGACAAAAGGCGTCATCCATCATTTACTGATAATGCGTCGTCGTCGTAACGCACAACTCTTTCGTTGCCATTTGCTACCGTCGCATCAATCACTTAAAGATAGTGCTACTTGACGTTCGTACAAAACATCATCGTAAGGGACTCGATATGTTTGGTAAATAACAACAAACATAGAACCTTCGGATTACAATAGAGAAATCAGGACTTAGGTGGGTACCTACAATATAATTTGCGACATAGAAGTATAGGAAGGAATAAATGGTATGTAGATGAAATTAACGAATAATTAACCTACCTAGTAGACAAAACCAGAACACGATAGAGCCGAACTCTACCATTTGGTGACACTGTTTGACACTAACATACGTAAAACGAGCTTACGACTAGTCACGATTTCCAAAATCGATCTATCACCAGTAATTTATATTTACTCGCCAAAATGGCAAAGTTCTCTCTTCTCTTGGTGAATAAGATAAAATAAGACATTTTTTATTTAATTATTGATACATAATTATATATTAATTAATTGTCAATGAATCTTTTCGGATATAGTGTACTTATAGGCTGCAGTACTGAACATGTGAACGGCGTGCTTGTTTTCCACCTTCATTATATAAAAAGTATGTATAATACAAACATTTTATAGATATAATTTCAGTATCGTACCAAACAATAGTAAACAGCATAAAGACGCTCGTAACCCGGTAACTTTCAAAGAAACCAATAGCAGAATATGACACGAATTACGATCACTATCCTCCCCCCCTCCCTCCCCCAGCACTACGCAAAATTACATACCGATGTAGATGCCGTGAAAACACAATAAAACATTTAACTACGTCACGCCTCGCGAACATTCCGGGACATAATAACCGTGGACAATATCCCTTACGATTTATAATGTATCTGTTTTATTACCATAGGGCGAACCTGTCGCGCCGGTACTTCGATACTCCATAATGCATTGCGAATACGTACAATTCATAAAAAAGCATGCGCCGCGCTCTCACGGTGCGGGCCACTTGTCCCTTACAGTCGTAATAAGCGATGCATTCAACATTTTATAGACTGTAACATTGATTGCTAATTCCTGGAATTATGGGTCGTCTGATTGGTATGTTTGACAGGAACTGTTTATTAACAACACATAAACCTACGCAGCTATTAATTTCTTGATAAAATTAAAATATTTATCAGACTGATTAAAGCCTACAAGATAAATAGATGTATTGGACATTAGAATGACTTAAATCATTGTCATTTTTCTCGGTCCCCTTGAGGTTAGGATTTGGCAGACTTTTAAATAATGTATCATATTATTTAAATAATAACTGAGACCAACGACTTCGAAGACAGTTTCCAAAACTTAACTGGGGCTTACCACCAGTAGAAACTATAACTGGGTATAAATGGGAAGCACAGTAACTAGGTTTGTTGTTAGGCCTTTCGGGCCACAGTTGAGTACAGATGACACAGTTGCATCTTCAATTTCGTAACATAATAACAAATGAAATAATGGACCACACGTCAAACACGGTGTATAAAATGGCGGAATAAAATTTGACAACCACCATCACGTGCTCCGGTCCTCAGCTGGGAAATGGCGGTCGTATTACAAATGGTTTATAGGCTCGCAGGATGTACTCGTAATAGTAAAATGGTCTTAATATCTCGTAAACCTTCCCTGCTAATATAGAGCTGAATAATAGGCCTTTAAAATTCTCAGGGTGGGCGGTCGGTCGACAAATGCTAATTTTACAAGGAACATTCTAATCCATAAAATGGTCGTGTAAATTGACATTTCCGGTTTTTTTTCGCATAATTTTATCTACAATTGGCCATCTGTCACCCCGCACAATAATGTTCGCAGTGGCGTGCCGCCGAGCCGCCGAGCCGCGGGACGTAAACACATGTACGAGTGTAGAACTCAATTATAGTGGGTGGTTTCAGTTTAAATTGTTGTCCGGTCCCCTTTGGTGTTGGAAGAAAAATATTTTTCCTACACAAAAGCACCCTCGCTTGATTTGCTTACTTTAAAACTACATAGCGTAAGAGCCGCCTACAGAATAGACTTATTAATATTCATGTGTTAAAAAAAACTTATATATTATCCTCTCACTTTTTCGATTGTTATGATAGGCGACCTATTAATACTGCAAAAAATAACGATAGAATTGACGGGACTCTCATATATATACCTAAAGAGGTATATTTATGAAATATACCTAAATAAGGTTGGTTCTTTCTTGGTTCATCATTCTTTGTTGGTTCATCTTTTATCACATAGCTATGGTATGGTTTAGTAACGAAATAAATGTAGGTCCGGCGAATCGTGGGTGTTTGCATGTATGCTTGAGCATGCATCTACCTCTGCCTACCCCTTCGGAGATTACAGACGTGAAGTTACGTTTATACGTTTTTTTTAACGAAGGTTCGTCCGACCGATAGAATAGATACGATAGAATGAATAATCTAATTTTGACTTTTGTTGAAATTTGAACTTAAAACGAAACTTTATTGAGAATTTCAATTTTTATTCCGAACACCAATTATATAATAATCTATGAATACTTAATACAACAGTCGGAAGCGTTTGTGGTAAGCGAAAAGTCGCGAAAGATGATATGAATACCGTAGACACTTGCCCATTGAAATCAATTTGAAAAGTTTGTGATAGCTAAATTTGAAGAGGCTCTTAGGCTATAACAAAGCTGTTCAAATTGCGCAGACATTAGGGGGCGGGGGCGATGTGAAAATTTAAAGTAAAGCTCCTGCAAGCGGCCACGGCGGGATAATCGCGTGCATTCTGCACTCTACATTTACATTCCATTTTTGCGAGACGTTCATCCTTCTGAAATACACTTTATCCCACCGCAATAAGAGTAGTTCTATCAGCAAAACATTGGGCGAGGGTAGTCGTTTCGGCAATTATTCCTTTCGTCCATTCCAACGGGGCTTTGTGCCGACGTCGGCCTCACACTCTTAATGGTCACTTGCAATGTTCGTTGTTATGTTAGTTCAAAGCATTTTCAATTTTTTGCAGCGATTGGGATAATCCATTCGTGGGACTTTATTATACTGTTTCGTTTTTCACTGTAGGCGTCACGAATTTGACATTTGAAGTTCAATGTGTGATAATGGTTTTGTTAATATTTGATACTTAATATTATTATCAATACTTTTTGTTGGAAATTGGAAAAGGCAAGTTTTTTTATGTAATGAACGTGGCAAACAAGCTTGTAGATCACATTAATGGGAATACAAAAACTTGTTCGGAATTTGTAGAGAAATTCTCTTATTTCAATGTAATATTTGTAAGTTATAGGTATCTACGTTATTACCTCAAAAAGAGTTAAAGTCTCTTTCTGCAAATTGTGGGTGACACCAAATGGATTATTTAGATGATTCTGTGACATTTACATATCACCAATTTTTATTTAAAATCTGCTTTATTTTCAATTTAAAATACACTTAGGTATATTCACGTAGGTACCACATAGCAGATGTAATAGGTAAAGGACTAAGTACGAAACTTTAAAATTAACAATAGGATTAGATACCAGACTTGATTTTATCCAAGCTACGAAATAGGTACGAAAAGATCACAGCGTACGGCGTACCTACCTAACATTATAATGTTGCTCAATAAAAAACAGTGATAACTAAAACGTAAATAAACTGAGATTTCATCCTCTTTATTCATTGCTTTTCAATGACAATCGTAATCCAATTACCTTGAACGACCTGTTTACGCAACAGCAAGTAGGGAACCTTAAGACGTAAAACAGAATTAATACATGTTAAACACAAACAACGCAAGTATATATGAAATGCGATCCCTATTTCCAATAGCTAAAATCGGCGCACACCTCCACAAATCGTAATCCTCTTAGAAAACATTTCCAATTTAAAAAGAATTCCACCTTATCCCTTGGAGGAGGGCACGCGTAAAAAATAAAAGGAAAAACTGTGTGACAGTGGACGCGGAGGTACCTCGCTATAGATAACACGGTTTCCAGCCCCTCGATTCTTTACAGGTCGCTTCTTCCGCCAAGAAAGCATCTATTGAAACTCCACTCAGGCCGTGTTAGCTACCTATTTAGTATAAAAAGGGTCGAGAATTTCTTGAGATCCTTTTTTATCCCGAGGTGGGGCCACCCCCGCCCCCGGCAACCTATATCGTAGATCTGGAGCTATATAACGATGCGCCCTTCAGTACCGTCAGTATTCCATTAAATCTTATACTTAATAATACTATACGAGGTACTTTACAACCGCTACATAATTTTTAATGTAAAAGGAATGTAATGGGGGCTAATACTTGTCCCTGAAGAATTCCATTATGAAATAGAAATAAGTCTCTATCTAATAAAAATAGAAGTTGAGTGATACACTGATCTATCAACACACTTCTCACTTCACTGAACTGAGCACCTTGATTTAGGAGCTGTTATGATCTAGGTAATATACTGAGAAACTATTTTTGGAATTTCCACTCTTAAAGGGATAAATTGAAATAATGGAACTGGTATTGAATGTATATTCAAAAAT
The DNA here is from genome assembly GCA_036365455.1 of Macrosoma leucophasiata. Taxonomy (NCBI): domain Eukaryota; kingdom Metazoa; phylum Arthropoda; class Insecta; order Lepidoptera; family Hedylidae; genus Macrosoma; species Macrosoma leucophasiata. The sequence continues at coordinate 22,828,682 of JAWQUS010000005.1, read as the reverse complement.
AGAGCATATAACTAACTGTATAACGTGTATATGTTTAGGTTCTCTGCATCTGCATTCAAAAATATAGCCACGCATTACGAATATACATGTAAGAAACCACGCGTCCCTCGTTCTCTAGAAAATCCCGCTGTAGCATCAGTTCAAATATTTAAAAGGCGGCTGAATTTGATCGGAGGTCTGTGAGTGGTCCGCAATTGGATCACACAAGCGGTCGAACCACCCCGACTCCATGTTATTTCACTAAAATCAACTTATCCAAGCAAATTCGATTCCAATAGCCCTAAGTAAACTTAAATTTGTATCAATCGACTCCCCAATTGCAATAAAGGCATTAGCTATAGCTTCGAGCAATTGCTGGAATGGACAATGTTATGTTATGAGCCAAAATATAAACATTCAAGGAAATAAAAGGTGAAACTGTTTAGTTTCGATTACATTTAGGTTAGATGATATTAACAAGAGTTTTAAATTAACATTACACATTATAATATATTTTAAATATTAATGCAATAATAATCAATTCTGGATTCTTGGTTATCTTTACTGTGAAAATATCCTGAACTAAACATTTGAAACCACCTTCTTGCTGGTAATGACATCAGATTGTTATTTTATTATCTACTAGCTGTGCCCGCGACTTCGTCCACGTGAGAAAAAATATGATTGTTCAGTATCTACCCGGACGAAGTCGTGGGCGCAGCTAGTGTAAAAGTAGCCTAAGTTACTCCTTATTACATCAGCTACCTACCCGTGGAAGTCCCGCCAAAATCGGTAAAGCCGTTCCCAAGATTAGCCCCGCCAAACAGACAGACAAACAGACAAAAATTGTAATAAATTTTGTCTTGGGATGTGTACCGTGTATACATATTTCACTGGTGGTAGAACTCCAGTGACGGAGCTCGCGGGCGTAGGCACCACCGCATTACCTTACATACCTACTTGCCGCTAAATGGTAGTGTTCAGCACTATCGTGTTTCGGTCAGGTGGTAATGTAAGGCGCTGTAATTTCCAGCACAGAGGCATAACACCTTAGGCTTCAGGAGTGATAACGCATCATTTTGACCTTGGTCTTTGTGCGGGTGTCTATAGGCTGCAGTCATCACTTAACATTAATGTAAGCTGCATGCTTGTTTGTCAATTCCATCACATAAAAAAAACATACATGGGCATTTAGTAAAAAGCGGTTATTTTAATATTACAAACAGACACTGCAATTTTATTTATTTGTATAGATAGATGTATAGACTAGCGGTCCCCGCGACTTCGTTCGCGTGAGAATTTGTGATTGTTCAGTATCTACCCGGACGAAGTCGTAGAGTATAAAAGTAGCCTAAGTTACTCCTTATTACATCAGCTATCTGCCAGTAAAAGTCCCGTCAAAATCGGTCCCGCCGTTCCCAAAGATTAGCCCCGCTAAACAGACAGACAGACAGACAAAAATTGTAAAAAATGTTGTTTTGGTATATGTAACGTGTATACATATGCATTTAGTAATGAGCGGTTATTTTAATATTACAAATAGACACTCCAATTTTATTTATTTGTATAGATTTGTATAGATATAAACCTTTCATCTTTGATTCTCAACTAGTTGTTTCACGCGACAGTTACGAAAAGTAACATGTCCTGCCTCAGAATTCAATTCAATCTCTGTATTAGGTACGTCACATCAAAATGGTTTCAGCCGTTTTGACGTGAAAACGGAACACACATACATACGAACACACACCAATCCTAAAAATCACTTCAACAAGTCGTTTATAGGGCCAGGTTCCGTAGCCTACAAGGAACCCTTATAAGGTTAGTCTTAACGTAACTCACCTTTGACGATTTATTAGATATATATACTTAACCCTGTATAATATACCTACATGGAAACGGAACTACATTGCGCGTAGCCCGACACGCGCTTGCTCGGTTTTTTAATATCGTTAAAAAACCTTTAAGTGCGTAAATCCAATACCTACAATAACAACATTCCTAACTTCAGTTTTTCGTACATTTGTTCAATAACAAATGCAAGGCCATTCCCCGTCAAATGCCGCTAGTGTCAATACAGAAATGAGAAATATAAAATAGTGGATACAATCGACATAAGACGAGGCGGCGTCGCCTGGGGATCGGTTAACCCACGTTACAGGACGCGTCGCTCCCAACGGAGAATTCCGACTTTCCACAAAGAAAATAGCAATCAAAATTTGATTTACCGCCACCCGCGGCCATACATCAAACCGCTCTAATCCGCGACGAGAGAAAGCCTAAAATCTAAGGGGATCCGGCGCCGCTGTCGAATTGAAAATCCTAGCGCGAGCCATCTTTAATATTTATGACGGAGTAAAAAATATGTGTGGCTCTATGAATAAATATGTGGATTACGAACTCAAAAAGAAAGAACTATATCAGGCGAGGTTTGCTGAATCCCCCGTATTGGCATTCTATTTGTATAAATATGAAAATGTATCAGAGTTTTAGCTTAAACAACATTATAATATGCAGGAATTTTATGAACATAATATATGTATGGCCTCGAAATAACAGTTATAGTCTCAGGAGTGGCAACGCATCTGCATTTTGACCTCTGGTCTTGGTGTAGGTGTATATAGGCTGCATTCATTACTCAACATCAATTTGAACTGCATGCTTGACTTATTTTATTTTAAAATACATATAGTACTTATCTATTATCGTACTTATACATTAAAATATCGATGGTTAACCTTAAATAATAATAATAAATGTGAGTATTGACGTTACAATATAATATCTCCTACATACCTGAGTTAAGTACTTATTTATAAAAATAATAGAAAATACAATTTTGTAATAAAAGTATGAACCGGTCCATCGCATCCCGGAAATCCCCTGAGCCTCCCCCTCCTCCCCTCTCCCAGTATGTACGAGAAGGTACATCTCCTTGCAAAATACGTTATACCTACGCCCACCGTCGCTCAATATTCAGTGGCATATAAAACCGAATTGGACTTTTTGATAAGCCACCAAATATTCAATACTTCGCTCCGTGTAACTTATACATAAAGAATGAGCCGACCTTCGGAATACGATGTTTACGAAACGAGTCAATATTACTATTGACAGCTTCAACTCTAAATTATCGACTTTGATCATATTTATTGTAAAATAATTTTTGTTTCTTTGCTCTTTTTTACGCCTGTGGTTAGGCGTAAAAAAGAGCGTAATGCATAACCTAATCTATCTACGGTTAAGTGGTAGCAGGTAGGTGTTTTCAGCACTACGAGTACCTACCTATCATGATCCGATATCATTATGAAGGAAATTGATGGTTGTATAAGTTACAGTTACAGACAAAGGAGCAAAAGATCCTTTTTTTATGTAATGGAAGTGGTAAACAAGCATGCAGTTCACATTGATGTTAAGTGATGACTGCAGCCTATAGACACTTACACAAAGACCAAGGTCAAAATGCAGATGCGTTACCACTCCTGAGGCCTAAGGTGTTATGCCTCTGTGCCGGAAATTGCAGGGCCATACATTACCTACCACCTGACCGGAACACGATAGTGCTGAACACTATCATTTAGCGGCAAGTATATTATGTAATGCGGTGGTGCCTACGCCCGCGAGCTCCGTCACTGGAGCTCGCCCATCAGTAAAAATCAAGATATACTATTTCAAGATATACTTTATGTTAAAAAGTGACAAGCAAGCATACGGTTTACATTTATAGTACTTAAGTTACGCTGTAGCCTGTCAAACCAGGGACCTCAATGTGGATGCGTTGCCAGTTCTGACGCCAAAATCCTTTTCAATAATCTCGATTCCGGATATTACAGGACCGTACATTGACAACGATACCACAGAACGCCATCATTTATGGGCGATAGATAATGCGGTAATGCTACGCCTCGCGTTCCGTCACTGGAGCTCTACCACGCAAGATAAATGACCATGCTACAATATTCAATTGAACCATAACTTTGTCATAGCATATAAAATATCCAAATAATATTATCAAAAGTGATGACGACTGCAGTGAGATACTCCAACCAAATATAAACATAAGGAATGTGAAACGAACCTGTACGGAGGGGAAAGGATAGCTACGGCAATAAAAGAATTATGAGGAAGAAACAAAACTAGTGGCCCCTGTCGCGGGGTAATTTTGCATCGAGATCGATCGGAGGGCGAGGGAACGTCGAGGGGTGCATAGGGTCACCGTAAGCCGTTTCCGATAAGACTCCGGTGGCTATCTGCGTGCCGCAGTCGAACTTGCATCGCGCGTGACCAGAATAATGCAAAGCTCACCCTAACTTCCAAATGATTTCCTATGATTCTGCAATAATCACGAAATATGTTTGAGCAGGTGAGATATCTTGTAAGATAACAGTGTCTATACTCTATTTGTGTCACTTTGGGTACGCTGACTACGCCGTACCTTTGTTCGAGTATTTTCCGTGGTACCTACATGAGTAAATATTAGAAAATGTATTAACCTAATAATTCTATTATGTAAAGAAAATTTATCACCGTTATACGTGCTTCACCTACGAATGCCAAAAATTTAATCCACCGCTAAAAACAATTTGAGGGCATTCTGAGAAAGCACCTTGATTCTTAAAATCGATAATATTTATTATCAATTGTATATTTCTTTTCCCCATTCTTCAGACGCATCACAACCGCGTCATACAAATTTGGAAGTTTAATGACGAAATTGACATTGAAAAACTTAGATTGCAAATCGCTTAATTTGTGTGTCCTCAGATGGAAGGCATTGTTTTATTGCGGGATTCCTAATCGATCATTACGGGCGAGCACCTGATGTATTCGATCGATTAGAGCGGCAAAAAGCTCACGCCTCCGGATTGAGATCTCGAGTCCACGTCTCCACATGATAAATAACGGTCTCCCCGCTTTTTACACGTCGGGGGTGTCACGCAAAAAAATGAATAAGGAAATTTACCTAATGGCCGCGATTCTTTATTCTCTATCTCCATTGTGAGTGGACAATGCAGTAATGGAGGGATGACGTGAGTGAACTGCGCTCGAAATCCGAGCTTTTTATTTCGAGATTTCTTTTTGTTACAAATTATATGCTACGATAAATACGCTGGATTATTCTCGTGCGTTTTCTACGATATTTTGACATTGCCTCAAAACTGATTAACCCGGTTTTTATCATCAACGTAGGCAACATGGATAAAATATTTCGTTTCGTACACCTATTGCAGTTTTCGTTTAGGATTTTAGATGTGTAGACACGCGCTAATTTAAATTTAAACGTAATCCCATAAAACCCACAAGGTTTTTGTACATAAGTAGGTTATTTATTATCCGTGTGTTATTTTTTCCTTTATCCAAGGGACTTATTCTGTTTTGGTACGAAGGTATTCTCGTACATAATAATGGTGGTTTAATAGCATGCAAATCCCGTGGATGGTGCCTATGGTAAGTGAATACTGGAGCCTATAAAAAACACCACAGGTCTTAATTCAGAGCTATTGCCACCTCTGAGGCCTAATTGGTTAATCGAAAAGTGCTTCTATCCTGTATCAGATTGTATTGACTTGAAAAAAACATCTTGACTGTATGTATAGTCCAGGAGGAATCGGCGCATGAGTACCGAAAACTATTCCACCTCAATTTTTTTATGCGATCCTCTTTAAATTGTCCTACTGATGATATAAATGCATGTTGCCATGGGGCAACCCCGTGCTATATTGTTTAAACTGAAATTGTTTAAACAATTGCAAGGAATTGTTATTTTTCAACCGGACAATTTTTTTTTATATTCTTTATTGAAATACGAATAAAAAAAGTCCTATGACTTTTCACGATAAAGTTAATATTTTTAGAGATATGAGAATTTTTAAAGGTTCGAAAAATCTCAAATTTGGGTACTTTTGACCCATGAAAAATATATTAAAAAAAAAAAAATATAAATAATATTTTTTTTTTAATTCTTTATACAATAGCTAATAATATTCTTAATAGAGACTTTTAAAAATTTTATTATTTATACCTGTTTTATAATTGTTAATTTCACGCGCTCACAAGTATACGTATGTCGCTTTTACCTGATTTTTTTTTAACTGGCCGCATATTATGCACAGATCACTGTCGTTTTCTACATTTCTGGTGGACCGACGAGAAGTATGAATTGTACCTGAAGTTGAGGGTTCTGTCGACTGTACTTCCTGAAGATTTTGATTTTGTTTGTGTAGTTGTATTTCTCTTCGCCTAATTTTTTCTTCACTTGTATAACTTGCATAACATGTTCTGTGCCACGAAAATGTTTGTTTATCAAGAGAAGAATTAAACAAATTTTCAAACCGGATAGCGGCATCATCTTTTCGTCGAGAAGCTGCACGTTGTACAGTTATATATGTATCAGGCTTCGGATTCTTCACTACATTATTTGCAATTTCACAAAAAATACATGGTAGAGTAGTATCACTATATTTTCTTTTCTTGGGAACAACTAAAAACGACATGACACTCACATTAATTGTAACGAAAAATCACAAAAACTGAAAATATATCCATCTAAAAATGTTAATAATACACGAGATCACTGGAATCAGTGCAACAACGTTTAACAATCTTACATCTTGAACAAAATAAAAAAGACTGAATAACTATAAGCAAAAAACAAAAAATGATCAGTTGAGAACTGACAGGCACTAACTTGTATGTTTATTTTAAATGCTCTATATAATCAATAATTTTGTCACAAGAACAAACAAAGATCTTGAGGTTTTATGCAAAGAGTAACCTTGAAAAAATAACAAACAAAAAGAATATTTTCCTTTCTTAGACACAATAATATAAATACCATGATACATATACATATAAGTATTTTTTATTTTATTAATTTTGAATTTGAACATTTAAGTGCGTACCAATATCTTTTTATTATTTATAAATAATTATGATTCCAAAAAATGTTCAAATACCGTTTTATATTATTATCGTTGATAAAAATTCATAAATTGCTATGATAATAACAAAAAAATAATATAAACTGATAAAAAATTAATTTTAATTACATGTTCCGATTCATACTTAAATAACTTTCATAAAATTGATTCCAGAAAAAAATTTACAGAAAACAAATTGTAGACAATTTAATTATTAATAACATTGCTCTCTTTAACAATCTTGATAAAGTTAATAGTTTTTAAGATAAATGATAAATAATGATTTAGGACATAGAGAGGCCGATGCAGCGCATGAGTCAGAGAGAGACGGCGATACTTAAAGGTAAGCGGCGCATACTTGTGAGCGCGTGAAATTAACAATTATAAAACAGGTATAAATAATAAAAATTTTAAAAGTCTCTATTAAGAATATTATTAACTATTGTATAAAGAATTAAAAAAAATATATTATTTATATTTTATTTTTTTTTTAATATATTTTTCATGGGTCAAAAGTACCCAAATTTGAGATTTTTCGAACCTTTAAAAATTCTCATATCTCTAAAAATATTAACTTTATCGTGAAAAGTCATAGGACTTTTTTTATTCGTATTTCAATAAAGAATATAAAAAAATGTCCGGTTGAAAAATAACAATTCCTTGCAATTGTTTAAACAATTTCAGTTTAAACAATATAGCACGGGGTTGCCCCATGGCAACATGCATTTATATCATCAGTAGGACAATTTAAAGAGGATCGCATAAAAAAATTGAGGTGGAATAGTTTTCGGTACTCATGCGCCGATTCCTCCTGGACTAGTAATGCTTGACATTTTTCTGACATTTTGTATCCGTAATTTTGATTATTTTATATTTGACCGTACAATTAGAATAACAATTATTTTGTCACTATTTGGGTATTTAACTATTCATATTTTTTAAGTTAACTAATTAATTGATGAATTGTCTTAATTTTATTGTAATTAATTTCGTTTATTATGATTGTCATTGTTTATAAGATATTATTTTAATAAGATTTGCACGTTGCATTGTGACAAAATGTACTAGGTTACCAGTATAATCACTTCCAACAATTGTTACCTACATTTTATGCAAATAAATACTTACTTACTTACTTACTAGGTTGTTTCGCCTATGATAGTAATTTCGGTGCCATAAGAAATGACTTAGGCACCTATTAGCAGTATCTTTATACAGTTTAATTTATGCCAATACAGCCTTTAACCAGTGCCGGATTAGCCCCTAAGGAAAATCAGCAATTGCTTAGGGCATCACGTCGTGGGGGATAGGCACCAAATACAGGGAATTATCAATAACAATAATATTCGTTATTGTACTTACACCATTACATAACACAGAATTATTACATAACACAGAATTTATAACTTTAGGAATAACATAGAAACAGAAGCGAGTAACGACAACTGGCCGAATTCAACACCATTCGACGTTCTTTTTTTGCTCATTAAGGAGAAAATTTGATTAGGAGGGGGCACAAGCAAAAATTGCTTAGAACATCAAATCTTAATCTAGCACTGCCTATTCTAACGCAGCATTGCCACTAGGTATGGCCTAAACTATTTTATCTCTGTAGACTCTGTACCTAGGTAACTAAGTAGGTACCAGAAATTATGGGTTAGTTTATTACCATCGAACCAGATCAAGGTAGATAATTGAGTGGGAGATAATTTACTGGTAGAGTTCCAATATAGGGATTTGAAGGCGTAGACACCACCGTATTACCTAATCTTTCTGCCGCCAAAAGGTAGTGTACAGCGCTATAGTGTTCCGGTAAGATGGTAATTTTAAGGACCCGTAATAACTATCACAGACATAATTATTACGAGTATATTTATAAACGTAATATTATTGTAGAGTAACATACAAATAGAATAGCCTAGGACATTGAATTTTTAAGTATACCTAAATTTTTAGAACATATTATATATAAATACTAGCGGCCCGCCCCGGCTTCGCCCGCGCTGCTCTGCTCCTATTAGTCATAGCGTAATGTAAGCTATCCTATCTCTCAAGTTGGATCGAAATGCACATGGTGTGCGAATTTTATTATAATCGGTTAAGTGGTTTAGGAGTCCATTGAGGACAAACATTGTGACACGAGATTTATATATATTAAGATTGTACGCTCATCTGTGGCAGGAATTTGGCATAATTGTATCTCTACTAATATTTGTAATGTACCCATATACCACAATAAATAAATTTAGATTCTGATAAGAACTAAGGTCTCAGGGGTGGCAATGCATCTGCATTTGATTTCGTTTATTATGATTGTCATTGTTTATAAGATATTATTTTAATAAGATTTGCACGTTGCATTGTGACAAAATGTACTAGGTTACCAGTATAATCACTTCCAACAATTGTTACCTACATTTTATGCAAATAAATACTTACTTACTTACTTACTAGGTTGTTTCGCCTATGATAGTAATTTCGGTGCCATAAGAAATGACTTAGGCACCTATTAGCAGTATCTTTATACAGTTTAATTTATGCCAATACAGCCTTTAACCAGTGCCGGATTAGCCCCTAAGGAAAATCAGCAATTGCTTAGGGCATCACGTCGTGGGGGATAGGCACCAAATACAGGGAATTATCAATAACAATAATATTCGTTATTGTACTTACACCATTACATAACACAGAATTATTACATAACACAGAATTTATAACTTTAGGAATAACATAGAAACAGAAGCAGTGGCAATGCATCTGCATTTGATCTCTGGTTTTTGTATAGATGTTTATAGGCTGCAGTCATCACTTAACATCCATGTGAACTGCATGCTTGTTTGCCACCTTCGTTACATAAAAATAAGTTCCTAATGAGGTGTTGCCTGTGGCTTCGCTTTAGCCATCTCTACCACCTGTACCTATTTTGGTAAAACTACGAAAACATACGAAAATTATGCCATTTACCTACCTAGTTAGTCTCAAACCTACACAAAATACCTACCAGGTAGGTGTTTTTGTTATACTATACCTGCCTACCATGAAAGTGGCAAACTTTCAGTATTTTCACACATTTCCGTCTTGATTTAAAGAAAGGAGTACCTACCTACACAAACTACCAAGTAGGTACTTTGTACAGCCATTGAAACATCTGTGTTTTTGTTATAACTACCATGAAAGTTGCAAACAAGCATTCAGTTCACATTTATAGTAACTGAAGTGAATAGGTAATGCAGTATATTACAGTCCTATGTTTTCATAAATACCAACACTTCTTATAGGATTTTCGGCAATCTATAGAAAAATAACTATGTATACCTATTCTAGAAAAACTAGAATTTCAAAAAGGAGGAATGGTCAATTTTCGTCTTTGTATATTTGGCTAAACTATTCATGTCATATTTATAATTAATTGATTATATTGAGAGCCACAACAGGGCCTTTGTGTGAATATAAATGAGGATCTTAAAAAAAAAATTTTATAAGGCAATTTAAAAACTTTATAAGGTTAATAAATATAAATATAGGCCCTGTTGTGTATATATATATATATATGTACATAGTTTCAAAAACTTTTTTATTCCCCATCCCCAAAAGTGGTTACATACATAGGCATTGATATTGTATGCTATTTTTAAAACCCCTATTGAACAAACATTTATTATAGTAATTGACACAATTAAGAAAAAGAACTTACCTAAAAAAGTAAAAAATCCTGGATTACAATGTGTATCCATTATTTGAGAACACATAACTTTCCCATAACTCACAATATGATAACAATAAAAATTTTTCCCCTTAATTCATTCAAGATATGTATTTAATTTATTCAAGATAGACAAGTAACTTTTCACATATACATGCAATTATTTAAATCAGAGGGATAAGCTGTCACAATGGACTCCGGAGAAACACTGCAAGATATCGGTGAACGGAGCACCCACCGAACAGTTGCCGTACCATCCTCCGGGCAAATGTAAAATTGTAAAATCCTGGTCTGCCATTGGATAACGAGGCTCGTACCCTTTTGCGCGTGTGCTAAAAAACGAAAGGGTTAAACAAGTTACCCCTTTTTTATTCGACACCCTTCATTTTGCATCTCTTTCTATTATACAAACCATAACGCTTCAAGCAAATAATTTCAAGCTAGAAACAAAAAAAACTACTTACAAGATCAGAGTATAATAAACTTATTACTGCCTTGTAATATAGAAATACTTATATTGTTTTAATTTATTATGAATATATATAGGTACATAATAGTAAAAAACTTAGAGAAAATTGCTGCAAGCAAAGGCGAATTAAGTACATTTACTTTTAGTTTAGTAATACTGCAACTAGATAAAACAAAATTCCTTTTATTACGTGCGAAAACTAAATTTTTGTGTGAAGATAAATGATTACTTATTTAATTATAGCAAAACTTATCAAATATTTTAGTACTTCCCTTCGAAGAATTGCAATTGAACCACTTTTCATAAAAAACTTAGATTGAGTTGTAAAAGGGGTGAATTACAAAGGGGTGTAGCTTTTAAAAATGATAACAAAAACAAAACAATGAACTCCCGCCATGCCCCAAGCCACCCCATGATATAAATAGAACGTTTCATTTTACGTTGGTGAGGTTTTCTGTCAGTTTCGTTATTTTTTTATTATTTACGTATTGTAAATATCTGAGATAAAATTGTTACGTTTTCGAAAAATGTGATTGTGTATAAATTTAACAGCATAATTATTATAGTGGTTATATTCTTTGGTTATATTCGAATTGCAGGTTATTGCCTACAATAATAAACATAGAAGAAAAACGTAGAATGCTTTATGTGTTTGATTTCTAGTCATAAGAACAGATGAAATTTTCACTTTTTGGTTAATCAGACTGCCATGAAAAAAAGCTTGAAGTTTATTGAGTAGGTAGGTATTTTGTACTTTGTCCATGTAAAACGGAATATGCTGAAAAAAAAAAAGAATTTGACAGCTTTATGGGTATTGCCATGCCAGTCTTTCTGACTAATTTTGAAAATTGTTTTGATTTTAATAATAATAAAAATGGCTAACATATTAATATATGAAGAATATTGTGAATTACTTCTTTGTCACCAGAAAATAAAAATTATGTTCACGTAATTTTTTAGAAACTCATTTCTTTGTTATTTACGTTTGTAGCTTCTTCTCTGATGGCAACACGAAAATTGTGGGTATATGACAGCTGACAGTGACAAAGTGACAAATGGTGGTTATGGTTAATTTGGGTCATATTTTATAATTTAATTTATTAATTTAATAAGTATCTTATTTATTATAATCAATTAAGATGACGCTGTATCATTTCGGAAATTGTCTTGCCTTGGTGTACGCGCCATATCACATGGCCTATAAGTTTTCTGGGATGTAAGTTCTCCGCTTTTGCAGGTTATAATTCGTACGTATTTTGTATTTAATTGTACCATTTCCTCCATTACAGTTCGGAATATGCAACTTTCTCGAAATGTGTGTACGCTGGAGGCCTGTATATATTCACACAATTGTGTAAAATGTTGTTGCTGGCTACATTTTTCCCAGATTCCGACAGCAGTCAAGCAGACAGTGAATACGATGTTTTCTTGGTAAGGATCATGTTTGTGTTCAAAACCAAATAAAAATTATTGTTTTCGTCTTTGGGAAGATGATATCTATTTGCTGGTAAATCCTAATGTTCAGAACTCTCACATATAGGTGAGTGAGCGTAAGATGATAATGGGTTACTGGAGTTGTACCCATTAGACTCATTAGAGGATCCATGTGGGGAGTTAAGAGAAGAGCAATTGTTTTTGATCTAGATCGGTGATTCCCAAAGTGGTCCATATAGACCCCCTGGGGTTCCGATGACTCCCGGGACTCGATGGGAGTCAACGTAGGCGTGAATAAAATTTGGAAATATGGGAATGTGATATAAATATAGCAAGGAAACCAGATAAAATTGAAAGGGGTCTACAAGAACTAATAGTTTGGGAACCTCTGATCTAGATGAATGTCTATTGGCACAAGTATTGAAATACCATCAACAGCATGATTGTTTGTCAATTTCATTTCATAAAAAATGGACAAGACAGACATACAACAAAGTGATCCTTCATGGACAGCTATAAAAATAAATATTACGTAGCAATAGTAAACAGTAAAGACAAAACAGAATTAGGAACTTATCTAAACTATGAATTTAGGTGTAAATTGTTATTTGAATGATAATATCTGTTTGCACAGTTTTAACTTTTGCAGATGCCATCGATCACTTAAAAGTATAAAATAAGTGACTATGTTTTAGATTAATTTATATTAAGTAAACATGTCATTTTTTGTTGCAAAATAAAGATTGAAGATAAAAAAGATTAAAAGATGAAGAGCTATAACGGTGGAGCTTGAGGATGTAGAAACTGCAATATCCTATACTATATTATCATAATAATAACCAGGGGCGGTCCACCTAAGTCTGATGTGTTTAGCTTTTGATTATAACATCATTTTGTCAGTGTGGTACTGCCAAACTTCTTCCTGAAAGTGTTTTCGTCCTCAGGTATATACTTAAGAGCAAAATGTTTTAATTGACAGTACGAAACTGACAAGATAACATCATAAATAATAGTATTACCGCTAAGCAGTTAGTACCCAGATCGACTTAGCTCAAATAGCTTAGTAGTAAGGTAATTTAAAGCACACACATACATTATTCTCTTACTATCAATTTGAACTTGCCTATTTACCACATTCATGACATATAAAACTTGCATATTATTATATGTCACAACATCTTACTGGTGGTAGAGCTCCAGTGATGGAGTTCGCAGTCATAGGCACCACCACATTACCTAATAGACTTGCCGCTAAATGGTTGTGTTCAGCACTATCATGTTCCGGTCAGGTGGTAATGTAAGGCCCTGTAATTTCCGGCAAAGAGGTATAACACCTTAGGCCTCAGGAGTGATAATGCATCTGCATTTTTGACCTTGGTTTTTGGTGTGGGTGTCTATAGGCTGCAGTCATCACTTAACATCGATGTGAATTGCGTGCTTGTTTGCCACTTCCAATACATATAAAAAAAACATTAACTTTGCTCTTATACAACATTTGCAGGAAATCCTGAAAGCAACCGTAGACTTTGCTGACCTGCTGGGCATGTACTTCGCACTGAACGCGGTGCCGGGCAAAGGACACGCCAAAATACTGACTGCAGCAATAGGCTGGGCTAGTGCTGAGGTAACAATTACTTTCAAAATATTTTCTTCCCCTTCTTACAGTTAATATTCTAGTATGATATGATGATCTAAAAGTAGATTGGGCTGGCTACAAAATTAGTGCAATTTCATGTAATTGATTTACACAGAAAAAATTAAAAAGGTACTAGGTGAAACAGCAGTTGATAATATTTAAAGTATTTTTAATCGGCGTACATGTATCATATATGTACATATATACATGCATCATTCTCTTCATACATATTACAAGCACGCCCTTTGTGCGTTCAAAAAATGTACTGGAAGCTATGAGAACATGGTGATATGAACAGAGTCCAAACTAGTCAGGACATTTTCATTTGCCACAATTAATCGCCATTGCGCACATGATCATCATGATATTAGTAGATATTATTAGATACCAAGAATTATCTGAAAATATAGGTAGGTGTAAATGCAACACATATAGATACGCCAGTGACGCTTTAAAAGATCCATGGTACCTATCGAGCACATCAACAAACTCCATTGCGAATTTTTCTCCTGAAGGAAAAGCCCCAGCTGTTACAATATCTGAAGTCACTGGAAATTACTATCTGACGCGAGCACTGTACCGCTGAACATTATCATTCGGCGAAACTCAGTACGGCGCCAACCAGCCACAAGTGAAAACCAGTAGAATATAATATAAATCTATTACAGTAGTCAACAATTAATATTGCACATCGCGCCTCCAAAAGAGAAGATCGGCTCGTTTCGAGTTCGTAGATTCGTTATCTCTGTTGCACACTGCATAACTTTAACTGCCTCAGTAGCATAGTGGGAGCAGGCCACTGGATTATCGGAGATAACGGTTTAAAATCCTTTAACTCTGGTTCTATTGGGATTTTTCCATTTTCTGGAAGTTTCCCAGTACCTCGGAGTATGTAATGTGCCCGGAAAAAAGCCGAAGTCTCCTTCCCGGGCCCGATGCGCAATATTTATCGTCGAGCACCGTACCGGAGAATATGTAATAAATAATACTACGTATAGAACGGACACTTCGACGTCCCGCCCGATTCGCTCGCATCACTCGACCCCTTCCCCTCTTACGCAGTCTACAGGTGCGCGTGTAAAGACACGATCGACGTCCGTGTAATAGAAACCAAACTGAGCGTTTGTATGGAATTTTGGCGGAGCCTCCGCGGTGTGACCGGACGGTAAACCGGCAGGTGGCGGTGACCCGGAGCGTCCCGCTGTGGGTGGGCGCGCGCGGCTCGGAGTTCGACTGGCGCTATGTGCGCGCGTGCGCCGAGTCCAACGTGGCGCTGCTGCAGCACGCCGCCGCCGCCGCGCTGGTGTGGCTGGCGGCCCGCAGCGACCTGCCGCGCCGCCACGGGCCGCCGCTGCTGGCGCTGCTGGCGCTCGGCCCCTACCGCGCGCTGCTGGAGGACGCCGCGGGCCGGCTGCTGGGCCTGAGCGCGTGGGCGCTGCTGGCCCTGCGCGCCGCCCACGCCGCCGCCGTGGGGCTCGCGGCGTTGGCTATGTATGCCGTTTTGGCGCAGCAGATCGGAATGTGATTTTAGCGTATGATTTATGTTATGTCGATAGCGTCGGTGAGATGAGCACGGTTTATTTAATAAATTGTTTCGTAAGTAATTTTGTTTTAATGATTACCTACCCTCCAGCGTTTCACTTTGCCGCTCCGTCTCCCCGTTTGAAGAAGGGAAGGTGAGGCGCGGGAGCGATTCCGGGTGGCGCAATTTGCGCTCCTACGTCTAGTCCGATATGGAAATATGGCGTTCCTACAGTCGAATATCTGTCGCTACTTAATCAACATACACCGGCAAACAACGATCGACAAGATCACATCGATAAGTGGGTACCGAGTAAATGAAAACTGCAGCCTATAGATAACTTTTTAAACATTGAGATCTCTAGATCTCGATTTAAATGCAGATGTGTGTGTATCTTCACGCCAGGTCCCTAACGAAGTAGGCAGAGAGTGTAGAGCGCCAGATATCCCGGTCCTGACAAACCTCGTCGTTCACCCACCCTCAGTCGGTTAAAAATAAAAAAAGGAAGGCAAAGTTTGACGCATTGGTGTGGGACCTCTGTAGTTTAGAGGTAAAGCGGCTGAACTGATTATCCTGAGGTTGCAGGTTCAATTCCTGCCCGAAGTCAATTTTTTTCTATAATAATAATATTCTTGGTAAAACTTTCCAACAACTGACGTCGAATGGGGGGAAAAGGGGAAGGGGAGAGGAGGGGGGAGGTAACTAACTCCTTTAAACCCGTCTCTCTCGTCTCTTCGCCGGCCGCTGCCGCGGCACGC
The DNA here is from genome assembly GCA_036365455.1 of Macrosoma leucophasiata. Taxonomy (NCBI): domain Eukaryota; kingdom Metazoa; phylum Arthropoda; class Insecta; order Lepidoptera; family Hedylidae; genus Macrosoma; species Macrosoma leucophasiata. The sequence goes on along the minus strand of JAWQUS010000005.1, from coordinate 22,812,261 downwards.
TCGCGCGCTGTATTTACATATACAACCTAACAAAACCTATATTTCTAGAAAATTTAAATAACTTTTGTTGACTAATATACGAAACGCATTAGCTATATACAAGGAGACGAAATACCTACAGAATTGGCGTGCAAAATTTCGGCGATTACAATGGCCGCCTTTCATAGGGTTGTTTTGATTAATATCGATATCATCTTCTCATACATGAGCGGTTAATATCGATATTTTATCAACACGAATTCTTATTCTTTTAAAGTATGTATGCTTAGTCTTAGTAAAATCCACTCACTAAATTAGAGTTGAGTATAATTGTAATAATAGTGAAATATAAAAGAAAATTATATACTGAAGATCTTATGTACGTACTATACTTTTAGCAATAAATAAATTCATTCATTCAAATGATCTCATTGATTACCAGCAGCTTGCGAAAGGTTCTCAGCCAAAACTAGAGCTAAAAATTGCAAATTGTAGTAATATTGAATTTCAGTAGGATATTTTACATCAGCCTTCAAATATGAGTCTTATACTGACCAGCTCCTTGAAATGAATCTCTGTATATATTGTTGCTAAGTATTCCAAATTTAAATCATTATGTTTAGTTAATTTGAGTAGCACGATGACGCTTCGGTCAAGTTAAATGCCAATAAACACATTAGATTTTTGTGCATTCTCGAAAGATCTTTTAATTACGTGTTTGACGTGAGTGCAACAGGATCTTATTTTTATTTTTTCCTATACCTTCAAATAATATTCTAAAAGTAGCAGGAACGGCTCTAGGTATGTTAATGATATGAGTAATTGAATAGAAATGGAACCTGCTTCAATTTTCAGATGATACGCATGTAGAAGTTAGTGACACAGATCTGAACGGCCCTGTGATTTCCAGCACAGATGCGTAATATCTTAGGACTTAGGAGTGGTAACGCATTAAGATAGCAAGCTCTGGTTTTGTGTAGACTGATAGGCTATTATTACTTACCAATGTAAACTGTGTTATGTTGTGCTTATACTTACACTCTAACAATCTCTGAAAAAAATCCGTGCTCTATGGGTGCAAAAAAGGAGAAAACAAAAATTATTTAATTTACATCAATTTCTTCTTCGATATCTTATTAACAAACAAGAAATTATATCGAGTATAATGCTAATACAATATAATATTACAAATTTTTAAATTGATATGAAAAATAATTTTATATCGATACTTTGATATATCAGGTTAGTATTCGTACATCACTATGTAAAAATGCTATTTTTAGAAAAGAATAAATAGCATTAAAAGTCATATAAGTCATACGAAACTTACACAGGTCTTCAAAACTCTTAATAAAACATATCACTATAGATCACTGCATTTCCAAATCCCACCGAATACGACACAATCCGTGAAAATTTGTACATAACCTCACAAAGTTCAATCCAAGATTATTTTCGTTTTTCCGTGCACCACTCTGTTTTAAACAATACGAGAGAAAAATCAGTCAACATAAAGCAAAACCTAGAATACCACAATAACTAGTTAAAAGATTTAGTTCACAAAAAAACAGCAAAAATATTCTGAGCACCTGTTTGTTTGACAACAGACGTACCACAAATCGGGCGCATACAATGGCGCCGACCGTCACGCGAAGGCATGAGTATGACGTCACATCAAATCATTTCCAAAATTGATACTCTGCATACAACTTGTGTCTCTTTTTACATAGGGAGCTACTGGTTAGTTAGAAAGAGTCAAAACTGTTTTTGTCAAGACATGTGTCGATTTTACCCATTATTATACAATAATGGGTAAATAATAGTAATACTACTGTTTCTATAGTAGAATGTGCCTTCTCCATGTGTATTAACTCTGTGACGAAACGCCACAGAAGAGGAGAACGCAGAACGATGACTGACATCTGACATGACACAGCTGTCACTGTATGTACACAAACAAAATGGCGTCAGTTTTACGTTCCGTTCCAAAGAAAGTGAAAACGAATTTGTATAATTTATGTGTAAAAAAGTAAAAATAGATGAATAATATGTACTACAGTGTTATTATTGACACAAAACTTATAAATATAAATTTTAGAATAAAATTAATTTATGAAATTGAATAATAAATAAATACGAAACATGGTATGAAATAGAATTAAACGCCATTGATGAAACGTTACATGTCAATGCTGCCACCAGATATGATAAATAAACAAACTTTTAGTGGCGAACTAGTCGATATATATGGAAATTAAAAAAATATATATTTTAAGAACTGTGCATTTTTGAAATGTGAAACTTCACAAAACGCTCTATATTTACAAGTACTATCTTCAACAAAAATATGAACTTCCAAATCACTGTCACTTGTTGGAACGTTTAGCCCAAAACCTTTTAAGTCTACGAAATTAGGGAGAATATAAAAGTAAATTTATGGCAATACTCCAAAATAAGTATGTGGGATTTCGTTGAATGAAAATCAAGAATTTCATGAGAAACGTGCTTTATTTTGAATTGATAATCAAGAGTCTTATGGTTCAACGTGTATTTTGTTGAATAGGCATACATTATTTACTAATATCTGTTTACTTACGAATGAAAAGTGATGTCGTTTATAGGCCTAGTTTCTGTACGGTTTTTATAGCCTAAAATACTGCAACCTCCTATTTTACTGCACACCTTATACATGTAATCACTTAAGTAATGGAGTCTTTTTCTCATAAATACCCAAAAACTTATTAATAATCGCCGATATACGTCGAAAACAATAAATAAATGCGTATACGATAGGTTATCTATAACACCAATTGCGATGACAGATGTTTGTTTGGCTAACTCTTGCTGTCACTTACGAAGTTCGCCAAGCAAAAACCGGCACGCCGTAAGGGTCAAAAGATACGATGCTCTATTTCAACTTTCTTATGTTCTTTGTATATAACTGTCTCACTTCCACAAAGCATATGGCGAACATGGCTACGTCTTTAGGTACTTAGCTAAGACTAAGTACCTATAGACATAGCCATGTTCGAATATTGTTATTATAGAAAAAAATGGGAAAGAAAAATTTGACTTCGGGCAGGAATCGAACCTGCAACCTCAGGATAATCAGTCCAGCCGCTTTACCTCTAAGCTACAGAGGTCCCCCACCAATGCGTCAAACTTTCCCTTCACTTTTTTTTTTAACCGACTGAGGGTGGGTGAACGACGAGGTTTGTCAGGATCGGGATATCTGGCGCTCTACACTCTCTGCCTACCCCGTTAGGGACTTGGCGTGAAGATACACACACATCTGCATTTATCTTATTATATATTTATATAGGTATCTTAGGATCTATTTCTTATTTTACTAAAAAAAAACATGCGTGTGTGTGTGTGCGTGCGTGTGTGCGTGCGTGCGTGTGTGTGCGTGTGTGTGTGTGTGTGTGTGTGTGTGTGTGTGTGTGTGTGTGTGTGTGTGTGTGTGTGTGTGTGTGTGTGGGTGTGTGGGTGTGTGTGAAACTGCATACGATTTACTTAATAATATCAAATTTTTATTCTTATATTTTATTATATCAAGAATATAGATTTTGCATCATATTTTCAATGTTTAAAAAGTTATCTATAGGCTGCAGTTTTCATTTACTCGGTACCCACTTATCGATGTAAACTTGTTGATCATTGTTTGCCGGTGTATGTTGCTTGATTTTAATGTTTTAAGGGCTAGCATTAAAAATGGTCGAGACCCTTCTGAACTTAGTATTTCAGTTCATTCCACGGAAGTACTAACATTCCCACATTCTGACATTCCATGACAGGACACTAACATTATAATTGTATAATGATTTATGTCTTGATATTTATAATTTGAATAATGAAGCGATAATCACACTGAAACTCTTAGTTTTATTTAACTATTACTTACACGCAAATATTGAATGCCTTACCCGATACAGCAATCGTTCTGATAAACTATCTATAAGATCGCGGCCAAAGAAATAATACCCTGTAGATGATGTTCTAGAGTTCAGCATAATAAATGCTAATTCATGGTTACCTATTTCAAAATAAGTACATTTTTTCGTTAAGTTCTTGATCTTTCAGCAAAATGTATAGAATTAATTGAATGGTAGATGCACATGTTTTAATTCATCATTCAATCAATTCGTTACAATTCAACTAATCTGAATAAAAGTAAAATGCTTAGGAATGTTTAACATAAAAACTTGCCGAGATATAGTAAATGATTAGGAAGAAAATTGGGAAACTGTATTTACTAGCAACACTCATGATTTCATATGGCTGTCTCATGAGCGGCCACACGCTGGCTACATCTATAGGTACTTAATCTAAGCTACTACCCAAGACTAAGGGTAATTCTGCCAGAATCCAGTAATTGGAGACGCACAATTAAATACAAACAAAAAAGAAATAAATGAATGAAGTTGATGGGTGGACTAGAAGATTGTCTGGTGATGAATGAAGTTATATCCTCTCAAAAGAACGTCAATCAAATTCAATCTTCAAGCAAACAAATGTCAAAGGAAAAGTCAAAAAGCCAAGCCAATTCAGGCCATCAGCCATCCAGTTTGTGCTAAGTTATTGTAGTTATTTTGTTGAAAGAATACGCTTTTCCTCAATTTTCTGCAAACAAATATATCATTTTACGTAAGCTGTTATCGTATTTCAATCGTTCTCAGAATCAAAACATGTGTGATTTTTGCATGCGGATTAACTTGTTTACCAAATAGGCTGAATCGAGCATAGCTATGACGTCGATAAAATAATGAATTTACCACGATAACCTTTAACTGTTTCTTTGCGTTTTATCCCATTCAATAAAATTAGTGATGCGCGCGTGGAATGCGTGATAATTGGGTCGACATCTGCCAGACACGATGTATGTGATACTAGTGTTGTTGGTGCTGTTTGGGAGCTGTAGAGGGGAGTACGAGACGCGTTGCAGTGACAGAGGATCGGGACTAACGCTGGTGGCTAAAGACCATGGTGTCAAGGGCCAATACACCGTGGAGTGGTGTACACAAGCAGACAAAAATGTTACAAAGTGGTACCTCACTATGTACTACTACAGGAATAGAGCCCCGGAGAAATGTCGCAGCTATAACGTGAATATACCTAGAGGCTTGCCGCACTCAATGTTTACTGCCGAGGACATTGATACAGACTTGAACTGCACTAATGTAAGTATTTAAAAACTACTTCAGTGGCTAAGTTGGTCGCCGGCTTAGCTTGAGGTCATAATATTGATTCATGTTCTGTTCAATAAGTGATATTGGGATGTTTACAAATTAACACATTCCTAGTGTCACTTCTAAAGTTTGGTAATGTGCCCAATTACTTAATGTCCATAAGTTTGATAATTCCGATTTAATAATAAGAGGATTTGATGCATCCATAGAGTTGAGTTTTTTATTGTTGCTCATACACAAGTAATAAGTGACAGCAAAATATTTTGTTGTTGACCCTGTGTAGTAAATATTATTTTCAAATCCTGTAATAACAATAGAACCAGACATAATATTTTGGATTTTTTAGACAACTAGATAATTTAACATCTTCTTCTTAGTCGTACACTCTTGGCAGAGTAGTTGTGGTCATGTATTGGTTGCTTTTTTTGTCACTATTGTGATTGTGATGCGTCACCATTTAGCTGTAAATAATTTTAACAGTGGTGTTTAAATCTTTGTGATGAAGCAGAGCATATTGACATTGTTACACAATCTCCAGAATGTTAAAAAATAACAAATAGAGATGGAACCACAAATACTATGCCCAAACCAAGAAAATTTTAAAAATAAAACTGTATTCTAAAGAAAGTGATTTGCCAACAACACTGTTAAACTGTTGAATTACTGAGTTTTTTAATGTTGTTGTTTACATCATAATACCAACTATTCAAAAATTTCAATTTTATACATCTTCGTGAAACTACAAATTAATTAAAATGCAATGCTACTGCTATGCCGATGCAATGCCTAATTGATAATGTATATTGGTTCTGGATATTGTCAACTACAGAGCCATATAGATGAGGCAAGAGAGGTGTGTCAGGACCAGAATGTCTGGTGCTTTACACTCTGCCTACCCAATTAGGGACCTGGCATGAAGATACATACAGAGCCATACATTATCATCCAATGCAGTTCTTTGTCATGGGATTGCTCCTTGGTAACAAAAAATATTTTGAGGTCCATTGCTGTGTAGCAGCCCACGATTTTGATTTTTATTTTTATAAAGCAATTTATAAGACTACTCCCTGCTATATTTCAAGTTTGTTGCAAAGAAAAAAATAAACCTAAGTATGTATGTATGCATCTTCTCGCCAGGTCCCTAACAGGGTAGGCAGAGAGTGTAGAGGACTGTGTAGTGTAGTAAACTTAAGTACTTTATATAAACGTATTCTTGTTAGGGGCTGATGTGTGACAAGGAGCTCCTCAAGCCTCATACCTCCACTATGTAAAGGCGATGAAGAATCCAGTCCAAGACTTCAAGTTTTTTTTTCTCTATGTAATGAAGGTGGCAAATAAGTAAGCAGTTCACATTGATGTTAGGTGATGTATGCAGCCTATACACCCATACAAAGGCCAAGGTCAAAATGCAGATGCATTGTCACCCTTGGGACCTTAGTTGTTATGTCTCTGTGATAAGTTATTACAGGGCCATACATTACCATCGAACTGGAACACGATAGTGCTAAACACTACCATTTGGCGGCAGATAGTATAGGTAATGCGGTGGTGCCTACGCCCTCGAGCTCCTATACTGGAACTCTACCACCAGTAAAAAGTTATGTAATTATTTTTTTGTTTTTTTTTTTGCCCTTCCTTTAGATTTGCTTCAAAGCGAATTTGGACCTGATATTCAACGCAACCTGCTACCACGTGAAGACATTCCTCTACAGAGGGAACAAGAGCTCCAGTCCGCACGACTCTCTGCACTATATCACAGACTCCATAGACAGCTCTCACTTTACCAAAAGTGAATCGCGTGTCGATGTCCAACATTATCCGTAAGTCGTATTCACTTCCATGTTGTGGTCCCTGATCGATAGCGCGTTAATAAATATGAGAATCGTCATAAGATACCTAAGGCTACAATATCACTATGTATGAATTTAATTTGTACAGTCAGGGAACTCCAAAAGCTATATTTCATTGAATCCAAAATCAATAAATTATATATTTTGTTACGACCACATAAACTGCCTATATCCTATCCCCCTTATCCATAAACGTATTTTAGCTATAGTGTTGCTAATCTCTCCTTTGTCTTTTTCTATCCTGCACATTTGACAATGCAACTGACAGAGACAAAGCATTCTATAGCTAAAATGAATGATCATTACAAGAAGTATAGAAAAATAAACAACCAACTGGTTAATAAAAGCAGAACAGCCCGCAAAAAGTATGAAACTAATTTATTGAAAGGGGGTCCAAAAAAGTTTTATGCATACTTAAGACAGCAAATAACATCAAAAGTGAGTGTTCCAATTGCTCTAAAAAATTGCCAAGGCGAAATAGTAAGCGATCCATATAAAATTGCTCAATTATTTGCAGAACAGTTTGCAAGTGTTTTTCAAAAAGAATCGCAAAATCAGTTACCTTACTTAGATCCATTACTTCGGGTTCAAGAATCCATAGACGAAATAATATTTACTCAGGACAAGATAAGGCAAGCCACCAAAGAAATAAAAGCAGACTCATCGCCAGATGAAGCTCATGGTCCAGATGAAATCCCGATAATATTATTTAAAAAATGCTGTCTCTCAGAATACCTTAAAACTATTATGCAAAAATCATAAGATACCGGATCGTTACCAAGCTTATGGAAAACAGCATTAGTTACCCCCATATTTAAAAAAGGAAGCAAACTAGATCCATCAAACTATAGACCAATAAGCTTGACTTGTGTAATGTGTAAAATCATGGAAAAAATTGTAGTTAAACATATAAGAAACTTCATTAATAAACATCAAGTTATCCCTAAACAGCAACACGGTTTTTGCCCACACCGCTCAACAGTATCTAACTTGTTATCATGTCTGTCCCTGTGGACAAAAGAATATAATGATAGAGAACCTGTTGATGTAATTTATTTAGACTACGAAAAAGCCTTCGACAAAGTACCTATGAGAAGACTATTACAAAAACTTGAATTTGTTGAGATACGTGGAAAACTGCTTGCTTGGATAGAGGCTTTCTTGAGTCAGAGAACACTGCAAGTGAGAGTAGGCGAAACTAAATCTGATCATGTAGAGGTACACAGTGGAGTGCCGCGAGGTTCAGTTTTGGGCCCACTGTTATACATTATATACACTATAACTTTTAAAACACTCGCGTTTAACACTCATTTCACTCATTTTACGAACCGGGTCGTGACGCGATATAGAAAGTGTTTTTACCCAATATCTATATCGCGTCACGACCCGGTTCGTAAAATGAGTGAAATGAGTGTTAAACGCGAGTGTTTTAAAAGTTATATTGCAAACCGATACGGGCAGGAAAATGCAAATAAAATTAAACAGCTGGAGAAGCTTCGGAAAAGACGTGCATTTTTACAAACATCGCTGACGTTTTTCATAAAATGTCGCGATAGTAACATTTTACCTACGTGTGTGTTATTAAAACCACGTAAAGACATAGTGCAATCCGAAGACATTCTTCGTAACGCGAGTGTCAAGTTACTGCGAAAATTAATATATAACTATCGGAGTGAGCTTTTTGTTGTTCAAGAAAAACTACTAAAGTTGCATTTGGATTGTAGTGAATTGCTTTCAACAACAGGCAGAACGAAAAAAGGAAATCAGTAGTGTTACACACGAGCGAAAGTTCGACAGATTGATCTCAAGACAAGAACGGAAGAAAGATACAATTGATACACAGTCTGATCTAGCTGACACTGTTATTAATCTGTCAAATTTAATACTGGATGACGCAACCACCTCGGCTCTGAAGAAAATTTTGCTATAACACCGAAGCGAGTGCCAGTGGAAAATATTATATGCGGAGTGGAAGAGGCGATTATACGAAACAGGGTACCAATGATTGATGCGGAAACTATGCGTCAGGATATCGCTGTCATTTTACGAAAATCGCGACTTCCTGCAAGCAATATAGCAACTGTAGAGCGAGGAGCACTTAAAGCACTTCGAGATAATAAAGATATACTGGTGCTTAAGGCTGACAAAGGCAACTGCACTGTAGTATTAAATACGGAGGACTACAATACGAAGATCCAGACGTTGCTAAGCGATGACAAGGTGTACAAGCCCGTCAACTACAACCCAACAGCTAGGGTATATCGCCGCGTTCGTGCTATGATTGCTGAGCATGAATATCTTTTCACAGAGGACGAATAATACCAGAAGTTACATAGACCCAATCCTGTTCAGCCACCTAAGTTCTACGGCCTGCCTAAAATACACAAAGCCAGTATTCCTCTGCGGCCAATTGTGAGCCAGATCGGGTCACCCACCTATGACCTTGCGAAGCATGTTGCGGGGGTTCTTCAAAAACTTATAGGTAAAACCACATCGTTTGTAAAGGACTCTAAGCATTTCGTGGAGATAGTAAAGGGCGTGAAACTGGAACCAGGTGATATGATGGTAAGCTTCGATGTGGAGTCGTTGTTTACCAATGTTCCAATAAATGAGTGCCTGGATATCATCAGAAGCAGGTTAAAGGATGGTGACTTATCGGAAGGTTATCTTGGATTGATTGATCAATGTCTCAGCGGAAACTACTTTCTTTACCAGGGTCAATATTTTCTCCAAATCGATGATGTGGCAATGGGAAGTCCAATAGCGCCCGTAATTGCCAATATCTGGACGGAGAACTTTGAAAGTTTGGCCTTAAAGGGCGGTCCTGCACCAGTCAAACTCTGGAAGAGATACGTTGACGATGTGTTCAGTGTCATTAACGGAGGTACGGTTGCTGTAGAACAATACCTTGACTACCTAAATTCCATTCATCCAAAGGTCAGGTTTACTAGTGAGATGGAACGTGACAGAGCTCTAGCTTTTCTGGATGTCAAAGTGATGGTGAAGACAGACGGTTCCTTGTCACACACTGTTTACAGGAAACCCACACACACTGATAGGTACCTGCATGCGTCATCCCACCATCACCCTCGTCACCTGTACTCTGTGGTAGCCTCCTTAGAGAACAGAGCTTATGACCTATGCGATTCTGACCATATTGAATCTGAGCTATCACACGTAAAGAAGGTACTTGTACGCAATGGATATAAGCCAACAAGACAGCTGCGAAAATCGAATACGGAAAAGCGTCCAGATGTTAGCCGACAATTAGCTTTCTTACCATATGTGAAAGGGGTAACAGACAAAATAGGCACGGTGTTGAGAAGGAACTCGATTAAGACTGTCTACACGCCGTTATCCAAATTAGTTACACATCTACGCAGCCCGAAAGACGTGATTCCGTATCAGAATCCAGGGGTGTATAAAGTACAGTGCAGTTGTGGTAAGGTGTACATTGGACAGACAAAACGCAGCGTCCAGGAAAGGATCAAAGAACACATCGCAGCTCTAAAAAACCGACAGATGCAAAAATCGGCGATCGCGGAACACCTTTTAACCTCGGAGACTAATCATTGGATCAATCTTCACAATCCAAAAGTCCTCTCCACTGAACGTTATTATTATCCCAGGATAATACGAGAGGCGATTGAAATATATAAGTACAAAATCAATTTCAATCGTGAAGATGGATATAAATTATCTCCGACCTGGACACCGGTCATAAACAATTTAGGATAGCGCGATGTAACATCGGACCTATCGTCGGATACAGTGAGCGTTGTGTGCCGGCCTCCACAATAATCACGCAACTTGTAGGTAGAAGAACATCAAGCCACCCGCAATTTGACATTTTGCTGTTAAACAGTCTGTCCGCGACCACGGCTTGTGCAACCGAGTCGAAACGTCGGAATAAAGGTAAAAAGTGTTTTTACCCAATATCTATATCGCGTCACGACCCGGTTCGTAAAATGAGTGAAATGATTATATACACTTTTGATCTTCCCTACAATCTACAATGTAATGTCAGTATGTTTGCTGATGACACAAAATTTTTTGCAAACCCTCTAATCCGGTATAACCATCTTCAAAACGATCTCAACAGAATTGCCGAATGGTCAAATGATTGGCTCCTAAGCCTGAATAAATTGAAATGTTCAATATTGCACATAGGTAGTCGCAATCCCCGCCTGACTTACAAATTGAGTGACACCCTACTGACAGATGTTAAGATCCAAACTGACCTTGGGGTAAAAATCACATGTAACCTGAAATGGGATGAGCATATAACTAGTATTGCGAAGAAAGCCAACAGCCTGATCTATTTGGTGAGGAAATCGTTTGGAATTTTGACACCGGAAATGATGCTGACCATCCACAAAACTTTCATCAGACCAATTCTAGAATACGCTTTTCAACTTTGTGAAAGATATTGAACTTCTGGAGAAAATACAGCACAGCTTCACTAAAATACCACGACTTCTCAAACACCGTTCGTATGAAGAGCGTCTGAAGATGCTGAAACTCACAACTCTAGAGGATCGCAGAGCACGTGGAGACCTAATAGAAACTTATAAGATCTTGAACGGACATTATGATGATCCAGATTTAAAAGAAATGTTTAACTTCAATAAAAATATCCATTTAAGAGGCCATGGACAAAAGCTGTCCTGTTCGCGGTCAAATAACAACCCACATAGACACTTTATCACTCGTAGTTAAAGCTTGGAACAAACTGGCCGATTATGTAATATCAGCTCAAACTGTTAACCATTTCAAAAATGAACTCAATAGACATTTATCAAACTTTTACTGGTGGTAGAGCTCCAGTGACGGAGCTCGCGGGCGTAGGCACCACCGCATTACCTGATTTACTTGCCGCTAAATGGTAGTGTTCAGCACTATCGTGTTCCGGTCAGGTGGTATTGTACGGCCCTGTAATTTCCGGCACAGAAGCATAACACCTTAGGCCTCAGGAGTGGTAACGCATTTGCATTTTGACCTTGGTCTTTGTGTGGGTGTCTATAGGCTGCAGTCATCACTTAACATCAATGTGAACTGCATGCTTGTTTGCCACTTCAATTACATAAAAAAAAAAATAAAAAAAAACTCCTGATAGTAAACAAAACCGGAATAAGATATAGGCTAAATCAGTTGTTTCCAACTGCCTGCCTTATAATCAAACTAGCGGCCCGCCCCGGCTTCGCCCGCGCTGCTCTGCTCCTATTAGTCATAGCGTAATGTAAGCTATCCTATCTCTCAAGTTGGATCGAACTGCACATGGTGTGCGAATTTTATTATAATCGGTTAAGTGGTTTAGGAGTCCATTGAGGACAAACATTGTGACACGAGATTTATATATATTAAGATAATAATAATAAAACGTATCTAATGTATGTTTATGAATAAGGGGGTATATATATTTGGCACCAAGGTTGCCATTCACAGACCGCACTTTTATTAACCTGTTTGATCACCATAGTTAAGAAGATCTAACAGCCTTCCCTGCACAACTATACAGAATTATCGCTTCCCCCGCGAATTATCCCCGCTCGCCGCTAACGCTACGTTCACACGGAGACATGTTTTAATGGATTTGATTTTCACCGTATACGGCAGAACCAAATAGGTATATAGGTATCTACTCTATTCACACGACAGGCGGCGGTTTTGTTTTTCTGTAAAAACCGCATGGTGTGTCATGGTATGAATAATCTATTCGGTTTATTGCAGGAAAGCAACACAATCTCTCATTATCAATTATAAGTGATGGACGTGAACACTCTTGCTATCATAATATACTTATTCAATCCTAAATCTTTTAGCAAAAAAAAAAAAAAATCACATTAACCTTCAAAATACAAAGGTAAATCAAAAGGGTTACTACACAATAAATAAATATCTAACAGACAAATCAAAATTTAAAAAATAACTATCACTAGAACACTGAGGACTATACCTAATATTTTACGGCAAATTTAAATTAAAATAATAACACCTCACAATCCGTTTCTAATTTGTCATGCCCTAACAGGGTTCTGTACCATACTAACTCATACCCCTAACACCTTTCACTAATTGAACATGGAGGCAAATAAAGTATTATGAATTATATTGGCATTATCGCCGTCACCTAGCACGAACTCATGTCGCCCGACTTCCGTACCTGGTTAGTTTCGGCATTCGGTAAAAAACCGAATCTGCGCTAGTGTGAACGTATGTATTAAAATGTTATTGTAACTGAATCGTATTCGGTATTTTGCCGTGTGACCGAATACGGTTCCACTCGCAAAATCGGATGTCAAGTTTTTGCCGTTTGGGTTTTTTGCCGGGTCTACAAACCGAATGCAATTGTGAACTCATACATAAACTATATTATAACTAAACCGTATGCTTCAAAAATAAGATCCGGCATGTCTCCGTGTGAACGTAGCGTTAGACCAAAGTCGTGAACCAGCCGTTAGTATTTACATAAATAGATTAGTAAAACTGTTTATAAAAGTGGCGAGTGTTTTATCAAAATCTAGACAGATTATGTCCTTGAACTGCACAATCTGTTTGTCTCTCTTCTTGCTCGTTTGTCCACAAGTTCAAGGTTTCCCCAAATTATGAGATGAAACACTTTGACATTTACAGTGAAGAAGTGGTGCTGAACTGGTACCTGGGCTACATACCGGCGTCGGTGTACACCATGAGCCTTTGCACGAACAACACTGTGCCAGAGGTAATGTACTACAGTACTATCCAACAATAAATCTTACACAACGACCCTAAGAAGGAGGCTTCTTATTTCGGGTCTGTAGAACGTTATCTCTTTTGCGCCTTTCCCATTCGACGTTTGTCGACCATTTTGATCGAGTTTTGACCAATACCGGACTATCAGTGCTTACGTAGGCAGTGTGCAGCTGAGATAACGCTCTACGAAGTCGAAACTAGCCGATTGACTCTTGTAGGCTCGATGTGCAATACTCATTGCTGGGTACTGTATGTATTTGGTAATGGAGATGTTGAATAGGTATGAAGTCACTGCTTTTTATCATTTCATATGAAAGCGACTTGCAAATGGGATATAAAGATACACAAACTATGAAAATTGCAGTTGAATCGTATGAGGTATAATCATAGAGCATCATAGAGCAACACGGGCCACCGGCCGCGGCGGACAGGAGGGGAGTAGCCATAGCATTTATTACCGATACAAAACAGTCTGTAATTTTTTGCGGGGGAAAATGCGTGCGACACACGCACACTACAAAAATCGTCTATTACTACGAAACTCACACCTTGACTTTAACAAAATACAGAAACAATTTCACGCACACATTTAAACATCTAGGCGACAGGTATTGCCCATTTGGGTTTCTACTTTGACAGAGGGGAAAGCTTGCATATGGCTAGTCTCCACCGGTGTTGCTCTATGGGTATAATAGATGTCGAAGAGCAAAATTGACGATTAACTGCGAAAAATATTATATGTTTATATTATATGATTTGAAACTATGTACTTTATACATTGTTTGTGCAAAAACTCGATATTTATATTATTATTTATCGATTATACACGAACATTGAACCTTACAAAATAGAAAACGATTCAATTGTTATACACTCAGATATGGAGGTCTATATCAGGCGTCGGGACGTGGCGACCCCACCGCCCCAAAATGTTTTTCTAGATTTTATTTTACCATTTTGTTGGTATTCATGTATATTCGTGCCTAAGTAGTTACAGCTTTCTAACACAAATAGTCTCTGAGCTAAGCTGTGGACAGACGGATGTCGGACACGACGAAACTATAAGGGTTCCTTATATCTACGTTACAAAACCCTGAAAAGAGCAAAAAATCGCGTTTGTTGTATGGGATAAATATTTATTTAATTCTGTTTTTAGTACTTTTTTTTGTCATAGTGGCAACAGTTGTTGTTATTGTGGCCATAGAAACACGTCATCTGTGAAAATGTCAAATGTGTGTGTGATAAGCTATCACGGTCCATGTGACAGACAGACAGACGGAGAGCGGAGTGTTAATAATAGGGTCCCATTTATATCCTTTGCGTACGGAACCCTAAAAGCGAACTAGACTGATGTTTGAATAATGGATATAGTATTTGATCGTAAATTCACTGAATACAAAACTGCACGTTGAAAATTTTAGCGCGAGTCGTGTTACGTGCGTCAAATCTAATCTTAGCTTTATTGTGACTGATCTGTTTCAGTATTTTTTTTGAATACATGGCCCTATACCGAATATTAGGCCCTATATCTCATTACATGAAGCGATGGACCATATTTTGATGCATTAATTAAAGAGGTATATTTTAAGAATGCATACCGTTTTTTTGGCATACTCTTTATTTCGCATAACGTTCATTAAAAATAAATCATAAGGCATACTTTATTTATTCATCAACTGCTTTTATTTTTGTTCTTTTTGTGTAGGTAATATTTTTTCACGTTTTCTGCGAAACTTTTCTCTGATGCTCCGCTCGAATTGGTCGTAGATTTTATATAGCCTTCCTCGACAGATGGTGCATAAATAAATTTTCAATTTGACCAATAGTCCCCGAGATATGCGCGTTCAAATAAACAAATTCGTCAGCAAATGTAAATTCGACGTTACGTATCGTGTCTAATATCAATCCTACTACAGGAAAACATGTGTAAACAGATAAGAAATGACCGATAATTGATACCTACATCAATTAATTAGTTGCTGATGTAGCTGACCCGGCAAACGTTGTTCTACTGCCTATAAAATAACCAATATTTATCGTTATTTTCCAACAAAATAACACAAAACTTTAACAAAATATAATACCTTCCTCATGAATCATCCATTGTTTCTAACATCTAACCGCTATCTATCCCCCTTATTCATAAACGTACATTAGATACGTTTTAGCTATAGAATGCTTTGTCTTTGTCAGTTGCATTGTCAAATGTGCAGGATAGAAAAAGGCAAAGGAGAGATTAGCAACACTTTAGCTAAAATACGTTTATGAATAAGAGGGTATGAGTTTATCTCCAACAGGCAGATTGACGCGACGCCCTACTTTTTGTAAGATGCACCTATAGATGAAGGGAATAATCAGTTCACATGGATGGTAAGGAACTCCTGCAGCCACAGTGTAAAAAAAAACACAGTTGATAGTTGCCACCGACTACCAGGCCTAGAGGCCTAAATAGATTTGCCTGCGTGACTGAAAAAGTGTTGTTTGTGCTTAAAATCAATAGGTAGGAGACTATTCACTGTTATCTAAATAAACAATCATTTATCAATTGGATGTAATAGGATGTACGGCCCTGTAATTTCTGGCGCAGAGGCATAACACCTTAGGCCTCAGAAGTGGTAACGCATCTACATTTTGACTTCTGGTCTTTGTGTGGGTGTCTGCAGTCTGCAGTCATCACTTAACATCAATGTGAACTGCATGCTTGTTTGCCACTTCCGTTACATAAAAAAGTGTGAAATAACAAAATATAGATTGTAATATTTAATAATCCGGACACCATCCAAAAAAAAAACGAATTACACCAACTATATGTATATTTACGGCCCGGCTACTAAATTCTTTTTACCTGTATTTTGTTATTTCTCACTTAAGTGCTGCATTATTTGGTTTTGAATATTTTTGGTCTGTATATTTTTCGAGTTCTGTCTGATGGTGGGGTCAAAAGTCTTAGGAATCGGCGTGCATGTATGAAGAGAATGATGAAGTTAGACGAGGCACGAGAGGTTTGTCAGAACCGGGATGTCTGGCGCTCTACACTCTCTGCCTACCCCGTTAGGGACCTGGCGTGAAGATACATACATACATATTTTTTGAAAACGTCTTTGTTATCTGAAATCGATTATAAATAAATATTGGATGCATGTTCCTACTTAGTTAATAATTATAAGCATAAGATGCACAATATTATTTTTTTATCTACATTCATTCATGTTATTTATCCGCAAACGGCACGTTTTTCGCATAAAAAACTAATTTAGTGTATTGGCACACATCTCGAGCTCAGCGCCAAGCATTAGCATAATCGTATTCAATTCTTTTCTTTAAAAAGTGGTTTACGAGCGAACAGTCATCAATGACAATCAATTGACAGTTCACGCGTCATATTCGTGCATAATCAATCGCCAGCTTCATTGTATGTGGACAGAAATCGTGACGGACAGATAAAATTAATTGTGTTTTCAAGCAACGCTATAAGTATAAGTCTACTAATATACATAAGTATGTGAATGAAATGTGGATGGTTGCAGAGGCCCAGGAAGACCAAGACTGACTTACCATGACCAAATAGGCCGAGTACCTACTGTCTGAGGATGGGGTCAAAAGTCTTACAAATCGGCATGTTGTATGAAGAGAAAGGGTAAAAGCGACTTCTGTACGATATTAAATAAACTGTAAAGTTGTTTAAATTATTTCGCATTAACACATGCTTGTGAAATATATTTTATTTTAAAGAAAAATGGAAAGAAAAATTTGACTTCAGGCGAGACTCGAACTCGCGGCCTACTGGCAATCTAGTCCAGCCGCTCTTCCAATTGAGCTACTGAAGTCCTGCCCGATTTGTCAAATCTTTCCTTCACATTTATTGCATTGCTTTATGGTAGCAGCAGCGCCATCTATTGCCAACTATGCTAGTTAGGCAACCGATATAATAGACTGCAGTTTATTGAATATCGTAAAGAAGTCGCTTATACCCTTAATAATTGTTTTATATTATTTCGCATTAACACATGCTTGTGAAATCTATTTTATTTTAAAGAAAAATGGAAAGAAAAATTTGACTTCAGACGAGACTCGAACTCGAACTATTTTTTCTTTCCATTTTTCTTTAAAATAAAATAAACTGTAAAGTTTACTATATCGGTTGCCTAAGTAGCATAGTGTGGCAATAGATGGCGCTACTGCCACCATAAGGCAATGCAATAAATGTGAAGGAAAGATTTGCCAAATCGGGCAGGACTTCGGTAGCTCAGTTGGAAGAGCGGCTGGACTAGATTCCCAGTGGCCGCGAGTTCGAGTCTCGCCTGAAGTAAAAATTTTTCTTTCCATCTTTCTTTAAAAATATATTTCATAAGCATGTGTTATTGCGAAATAATATAAAAAACAATTATGAAGAGAATTATTAATGTAGAAGAAGCACGGGAAGTGCGTCAGAACCGGGCCTTCTGGTGCTCCACACTCTGCTGTTAGGGACTTGTCGTGAAGATATATACATAAATATAAGTGTATGTATGTTTGTATCTTCATGCCAGGCCGACAGAACTCGACCTATTTGGTCATGGTAAGTCAGTCTTGGTCTTCCTGGGCCTCTGCAGCCATTTACATTCCCATTGTATATCTGTTTAGTCATTCGCTCATTCGAAATTCTTTCTATAGGCCCGAACCATCGGAGCATGCGTTTTTTTCATTTTTACAACTATACTCTCATTCACACAAAGCCTCTTTCTTACATCTTCATTACGAACGCGATCGGTGAGCGATACACCGCAGATCTTACGCAAAGATCTCATCTCGACCGCGTTTAATTTACTTTCATGGTCTTACCTGCATACCCAGCTCTCGCTTCCATATATATATAACAGCGTTGGAGTAAGTACAGCATTATGTATAGCTAAACGAGCCCGCTGGCTGAGATGTTTTGATTCTAGCAGCTTACACAATGCTCCATTCACGCAATTCCCAGCAAGCACCCTCCTTTCTATGTCAGCGGTGTACCTACCATCCTTGCTAAAAGCACATCCAAGATATACAATTTAATCCACCCTTGCATTTGTTCTCTGTTTATCTCTTTCAAATACTAATACTTAAGTTTAATTCACATTCAATTGTAAGCCTTTCTCCATACAATCCTCCTTCATGACTGTGACTAGCTTATAGCGCTGCTGCTATCTGCGTAATGCAGACAGTTCACCACTAATTCACCCATTCGCACTCCCATATACATCGACTTCAACCTCTGGAGGCATTTGTCATATAAGTTTAAGTAAAATTATTAAAAAAATATTATTTTTGCTAATCTATGCTCATGGTCATGCTAGTTTATGTTTATAGCAGACGGTCATGCTAAAAAGCGACCAAGTGTGAGTCGGACTCGCAGGGTTCCGTACAAGTATTAGATTTCCCATATTACTAGCGGGCCGGCTTCTCACGGGTACAATGTTACCTAAGTTATTACTACTAATACGGTAGTACCGTAAACCAACTCTCTGGTATGTGTTTCTTATATTCTATCAACTACAAAAACACCTTTAGGCCTAAAATTTCGCACTTAAATAGCACATTCGTGTTTAAAAGAATCCCTACGCAAAATTTGAGATTCCTAGCACTTGCTTAAACGAAATTTCGTACAAAATTTAGTAGTTGTTTTTATTATTTCGCATTAACACATGCTTGTGAAATATATTTTATTTAAAGAAAAATGGAAAGAAAAATTTGACTTCAGGCGAGACTCGAACTCGCGGCCTACTAGGAATCTAGTCCAGCCGCTCTTCCAATTGAGCTACTGAAGTCCTGCCCGATTTGTCAAATCTTTCCTTCACATTTATTGCATTGCTTTATGGTAGCAGCAGCGCCATCTATTGCCAACTATGCTAGTTAGGCAACCGATATAATAGACTGCAGTTTATTGAATATCGTAAAGAAGTCGCTTTTACCTTAATAATTGTTTTATATTATTTCGCATTAACACATGGTTGTGAAATATATCTAACTGGGAATCTTCTTTACGATATTCAATAAACTGCAAAGTCTATTATATCGGTTGCCTAACTAGCATAGTTGGCAATAGATGGCGCTGCTGCTACCATAAAGCAATGCAATAAATGTGAAGGAAAGATTTGACAAATCGGGCAGGACTTCAGTAGCTCAATTGGAAGAGCGGCTGGACTAGATTCCCAGTAGGCCGCGAGTTCGAGTCTCGCCTGAATTCAAATTTTTCTTTCCATTTTTCTTTAAATAAAATTTAGTAGTGCAAATTCATTTCAAGGTAGAATATAGAAAATTAAGGCCCTCAATTGACCAATGACGTAATTAAAAGAGTAGAGACCAGTTGAAAAAAAAAATTGTGATATCATTCTTATTGTTTACGTACGTAAAGTGATTAAACTTGGGATAGAAGAACATCCTTCAATATTATTGGACCTTTCGGTGATACCTTGTATAATTATTTTTTTTTTCTATTCCGTGGCGTCGATGGAATAGATCGGCATTCCGGCTAGGCCCTCCGGTGTAATATCACATCTCGGACACTCGGATAAAATTCCATACAAACGCTTATTCTGGTTACCTACACAGACACGCAGCACATAAAAATGTAGCACGTAGGGTTAT
Source organism: Macrosoma leucophasiata (assembly GCA_036365455.1). Lineage (NCBI taxonomy): Eukaryota > Metazoa > Arthropoda > Insecta > Lepidoptera > Hedylidae > Macrosoma > Macrosoma leucophasiata. The sequence goes on along the minus strand of JAWQUS010000005.1, from coordinate 22,791,905 downwards.
GACCTAAAACAATCGTGAAATAAGTCGGCGCACTGACTTCGTGACGAAATTAACTAAAAATAGAGCGCTCGCAACCTCATTGACACTCACCGTTAATGTTTATTCAACTGCCTCTCGACACACGAGGAGGGGTGATGGGTATGGCGAGGAAATATGAATGTCTATACGTAGTATTATTGCATACTCCCTGGTGATGTATCGACGTGTGGAACTGTGGATCTCCGTGCAGGAGTGCGAGGACGTGAGCGGCAACTGCAGCTCGTGCGGGCCCACTCAGGTGTGCTGCCGCCTGGCGCCGCGCGCCGCCTGCGTGCGCGCCCGCCTGCAGCACCGCGGGCCCTGGATCTTCGGACACGACCTCTTCCACGCCATCATCAACGCCGACTACCCCTTCTGTACGTATCTCGTCGGTCTATAAACATTTCAGAATCGGTAGCGGTGAAAAATCGTTGCGCTATGTTACACGTTCACATAGTGATTTTGACATCGCCGACCTGTTTATTACCGCGATCTCGTGAGATCGGAGGGGAACTTCAGACGGCTACTCGTATGAGATTTTGGCTTTTTCATAACGTAACTTCACGCCTGTAATCCCCGAAGTAGGGGGTAGGCAGAGGTAAATGCATGCATTTAAGCATACATGCTAACACCCACGATTCGCGCTCAGTTTTTGACCCATGTAACAGGTGGCGAGCCTGTTGCCATCTCCGGGCACATTGCCAAACTCCGAGGTACTGGTAAATTTCCAGAAAATGGAAAAATCCCAATAGAACCAGAGATGAAGGATTTTAAACCGTTATCTCTGATAACCCCCGACCCGGTAATCGAACCCAGGACCTCCAGCGTAGTAGTAGTGGCCTGTTACTACGAGGCTTTTAACGTACGGCCCTGTAATTTCCGGCACAGAGGCATAACACCTAATGTCTCAGGAGTGGCAGCGCATCTGCATTTTGACCTCTGGTCATTGTGTGGTTGTCTATAGACTGCAGTCATCACTTAACATTAATGTGAACTGCATGCTTGTTTGCCACTTTTAATACATAAAAAAAAAGCGAGTCTCTCCCCTTTTTGGAAAGGCCCATTTTTGAGGCCGGGTTTTCAGCATAAATTATTTGAAAATTTATTGTATATTACAAGTTTTTTATTTAATGTATATTACAAATTTCGAAGCGCGCATGGCCCCGCGGCTGGTGTAGATCGTAAGCGATCTACTCGGTTAAGCATTACGGGCGCGGTCGGGTGTGTGATGCGTGACCGCTAGTGGCAAATTAAAATGCGCGTTTCCGTGCTTCGGAGGGCACGTTAAGCCATCGGTCCCGGTCGCTATCGATAGGTAGCAGTCGTTAAATCTCGTCGGACGCCTTATGGGCGGTTTGAAAACATCCGACAGCGGGTTGGCCACTAACCCGTATCTCCACCGATCCGCATCGGAGCGGCGTGGTGGAGTAAGCTCCAGGCCTCCGCCTAAAGAGGGGAGAGACTCGTACCCGGCAGGGGGACGTACAATGGGTTGCCATTATTATTATTATTATAATTACAAGTTTATGTTTGGGTCGATATAATATCGGCGGGGTGGTTCGAGCAGGTCGCGGCGAGTGGCGGCCGGCGCCGGAGTCCGAGGTGGCGGGGTCGAGCGGCGTGTGGGCGGCGTGCGGGGGGCTGGGGGGCGCGGGGCTGGCGGGCGCGCTGCTGGCCGCCGGCCTGCGCCGCCGCCGCGCCGCCCGCCGCCGCCGCGCCGTGCTCTCCAACTGGCTCCACAGGTAGGTCCGAGTGGCGCGTGAGCCGCCCGCACCGGCCTGGCGGGTGCGCTGCAGGCCGCCGGCCTGCGCCGCCTAGTTTCGTACCGCCTGACTTATTCCTGGAAACATTTTCGTCCGCAGGTATACTCTTAAGAGTTTAATATTATGCGCTAAGCAACTGACGAGATCACGTCCTGAACGAAAGCGTTAGAGTTAGGCGGTCGGCCCCCCCGGTAGGAGGTGTATGCGTGGTCGGCGACGTCTTCGCGATCGCTGCACGCATAGAGCGACACGGGCCACCGGCCGCGGCGGACCGGAGGGGAGTAGCTATATGCAGGCTTTCCCGTCTGTCTAAAGTACGAGTGACCCTATGCCTGTCGTCGAGATGTTTAAATGGGTGCGTGAAATTGTTTACGTATTTTGTTAAAGTCAAGATGCTCAGATTGCTCATACAGCATTTTAATGTTAATTATCTGATTTAGTCAGTCGTAACTTGATAACATAACGTACACGAGTTATTGTATTCCACAACATAAATATTCTACTATAAACTTTTAACGTTGGATTACTTGGTGTGATCTCCTAACAACTTAACCTACAACCGAGGGTACTGTCTACGGCAGAAACCCCAACATAAGCGTTTTTTGGTCCTTCGAGCTTTGAGTTTCGTAGTATGAGACGATTTTTGTTGTGTGTGTCTGTGTCACACAAATTCCCCCCGCAAAAAATAACAGACTGTTTTGCATCGGTAATAAACGAATGACTACTCCCATCCGGTCGGCCGATGGCCCGTGTTGCTCTATGACAGCATGGATTGCGATATGCGGTTTTCGATCAACTCCTCGGGTGCGCGCCACTCGAGTGTACAGTACACTCGAGTGGCGCGTGAGCCGCCCGCACCCGGCTCGCGGGCGCGGCCTCAACGCCGGTGACGGCGCCATTTGAATACACGGGTGCCGGGCGAGCTGCTGCTGCCACACCTGATTACAAACCGGTCGCACAAATACTTCTCAAGTTAATGCAGAAGGTGTCTATTAATGAAATCCCACAAAATATAATTTGAACATGTGAACACATGTGAACTTTCTCTTAAAATATTGACTTGGCCAATATTTTCCTTTGTTATGTTCGGAATATTCGCTTTTGTGTTGCCCAAATTCACATCGCATATAATCAAACACGACGAATGAAACGTTAGTTAGTCTTGAGCGTGAGGACTAAGATTCGCGTGTGACGTTGCAGCACGGAAGGCGAGGGCAAGGGCGAGCTGTCGTACGCGGCCGGCGACGCGGGCGGCCGCATCCTGCTGATGTACGCGCGCGACTGCAAGCCCGCCATGCGCGTGGCCGCCGCCCTCAAGCTGCTGCTGCAGAACGTCACCCACGACAAGGTAACGTGGAGTGTCCCGCACGGGGGACACGGGCGCCGCATCCTTCCGACGTACGCGCGCGACTGCAAGCCCACTATGCGGTGTTTCATTTAACTCGATTATCATGAGATTTTTGTAAGAGTTTAATAGGGGCAAGTCTACTAAAGTTCTCGATTACGTTTGCAGGTGTACGACATATTCAGCAGCGATGTGGTGGCCGCCGCGGCCGCCGCGCCCGCCGAGTGGGTCCGCGGCCTGCTGGCGCGGCCTGACGTGCGCGTCGTGCTGCTGCACACGCCCGCCCTACCCGCGCTCTACACCACGCGCCTGCAGCAGACACGTGAGTCTCTCCCTCCCCCCCCCCACACCGGGCGCGCGTCGTGCTGCTGCACACGCCCGCCCTGCCCGCGCTCTACACCACGCGCCTGCAGCAGACACGTGAGTCTCTCCCTCCCCCCCCACACCGGGCGCGCGTCGTGCTGCTGCACACGCCCGCCCTACCCGCGCTCTACACCACGCGCCTGCAGCAGACACGTGAGTCTCTCCCTCCCCCCCCCCACACCGGGCGCGCGTCGTGCTGCTGCACACGCCCGCCCTGCCCGCGCTCTACACCACGCGCCTGCAGCAGACACGTGAGTCTCTCCCTCCCCCCCCACACCGGGCGCGCGTCGTGCTGCTGCACACGCCCGCCCTACCCGCGCTCTACACCACGCGCCTGCAGCAGACACGTGAGTCTCTCCCTCCCCCCCCCCACACCGGGCGCGCGTCGTGCTGCTGCACACGCCCGCCCTGCCCGCGCTCTACACCACGCGCCTGCAGCAGACACGTGAGTCTCTCCCTCCCCCCCCACACCGGGCGCGCGTCGTGCTGCTGCACATGCTGCTGCACACGCCCGCCCTGCCCGCGCTCTACACCACGCGCCTGCAGCAGACACGTGAGTCTCTCGTTTCTGTCGTTATCCGCCTTCAGCTTTGTTAGCCATTTGATTGAGTGAATGTATACTGTCGTGTTGCAGTGCAACGTCCGCTGCTGGGGCACCGCGCCTGGCCGCGCACGCCGCACGCCGGCGACCCGCTGCTGCTGCTGGCCCTGCGCGCGCTCGCCCTGCAGGACCACCACCTGCCCTACCACAAGTACTTCGTCGCCAAGTAGGTGCCCCCCCCGCCTCACTCCGCCCCCTGCCCCACTCCCCCCCCACCCGCTGCTGCTGCTGGCCCTGCGCGCGCTCGCCCTGCAGGACCACCACCTGCCCTACCACAAGTACTTCGTCGCCAAGTAGGTGCCCCCCCCGCCTCACTCCGCCCCCTGCCCCACTCCCCCCCCACCCGCTGCTGCTGCTGGCCCTGCGCGCGCTCGCCCTGCAGGACCACCACCTGCCCTACCACAAGTACTTCGTCGCCAAGTAGGTGCCCCCCCCGCCTCACTCCGCCCCCTGCCCCACTCCCCCCCCACCCGCTGCTGCTGCTGGCCCTGCGCGCGCTCGCCCTGCAGGACCACCACCTGCCCTACCACAAGTACTTCGTCGCCAAGTAGGTGCCCCCCCCGCCTCACTCCGCCCCCTGCCCCACTCCCCCCCCACCCGCTGCTGCTGCTGGCCCTGCGCGCGCTCGCCCTGCAGGACCACCACCTGCCCTACCACAAGTACTTCGTCGCCAAGTAGGTGCCCCCCCCGCCTCACTCCGCCCCCTGCCCCACTCCCCCCCCCCGCTGCTGCTGCTGGCCCTGCGCGCGCTCGCCCTGCAGGACCACCACCTGCCCTACCACAAGTACTTCGTCGCCAAGTAGGTGCCCCCCCCGCCTCACTCCGCCCCCTGCCCCACTCCCCCCCCACCCGCTGCTGCTGCTGGCCCTGCGCGCGCTCGCCCTGCAGGACCACCACCTGCCCTACCACAAGTACTTCGTCGCCAAGTAGGTGCCCCCCCCGCCTCACTCCGCCCCCTGCCCCACTCCCCCCCCACCCGCTGCTGCTGCTGGCCCTGCGCGCGCTCGCCCTGCAGGACCACCACCTGCCCTACCACAAGTACTTCGTCGCCAAGTAGGTGCCCCCCCCGCCTCACTCCGCCCCCTGCCCCACTCCCCCCCCACCCGCTGCTGCTGCTGGCCCTGCGCGCGCTCGCCCTGCAGGACCACCACCTGCCCTACCACAAGTACTTCGTCGCCAAGTAGGTGCCCCCCCCGCCTCACTCCGCCCCCTGCCCCACTCCCCCCCCCCCGCTGCTGCTGCTGGCCCTGCGCGCGCTCGCCCTGCAGGACCACCACCTGCCCTACCACAAGTACTTCGTCGCCAAGTAGGTGCCCCCCCCCCCGCCTCACTCCGCCCCCTGCCCCACTTCCTCCCACCCGCTGCTGCTGCTGGCCCTGCGCGCGCTCGCCCTGCAGGACCACCACCTGCCCTACCACAAGTACTTCGTCGCCAAGTAGGTGCCCCCCCCGCCTCACTCCGCCCCCTGCCCCACTCCCCCCCCACCCGCTGCTACTGCTGGCCCTGCGCGCGCTCGCCCTGCAGGACCACCACCTGCCCTACCACAAGTACTTCGTCGCCAAGTAGGTGCCCCCCCCGCCTCACTCCGCCCCCTGCCCCACTCCCCCCCCACCCGCTGCTGCTGCTGGCCCTGCGCGCGCTCGCCCTGCAGGACCACCACCTGCCCTACCACAAGTACTTCGTCGCCAAGTAGGTGCCCCCCCCGCCACCCTCCCCCCCTCGCCCCTCTCCCCCCCACCCGCTGCTGCTGCTGGCCCTGCGCGCGCTCGCCCTGCAGGACCACCACGCGCCCTATCGCAAGTACTTCGTCGCCAAGTAGGTGCTGAGTCACTCGCTACATCGAGCGTCGATGCGCATGTTTGTGTTAGTGTGCTGTTTCGAACGTTTTGTACGTAGTTACCATACTGTTCATATTTGTACTGTGGTTGCACTCTACTATTACGACGGTATTTTTCTTTCGAACGAGTTCGAAATCGTACTCGTACGACTTCTTCCCATCCAAAACTCGACACCGATATCTCACGTGCGTAACGAACATTCCAGAATATCAAACCTGGAGCCGGAGACGGACGTGGCGCCCGAGATCACCCCCATGCGCCGCTACCTGCTGCCCGCCGCCGCCGCCACCCTGCTGCACGACCTGCGGCCCCCCTGCCCCTCCGGCCCTCCCGGCCCCCCCGCCCCGCCCGGCCCCCCCTGCCCCCCCGGCCAGCTGCAGGAGCTGGAGCGGGCGGTGGTGGAGCTGCAGCAGTTCGTGCGCGACAACCCCAACTACCTGGCCGACGAGCTTGTGTTCCAGTAGCTCCCCCGGTGCGCCTCAGAGTGGCGAATGTTTTTCGAATTGAATCGACGGAACTGTCGACCGGCGGCGGAACGTTCGGCGTACACCTGCCGGTTTCGCCGTCGCTTAACAAAAAAAAATATGCGTCCTTGTATCCGCATCTAAGAAGTTTAGTTACCCTTCTTTAGCGTCTCGATCCGATATACCAGAAATACGAACGACAAAAGACGTTTAGCGGGTAACTTTGGACCGTTGCTTTAATCTGTTCGGCGCCTAATTTCAGGCTGTCGCTCTTATAAGAAAGAGTGCCCGCGCGTCGCAAAAAAAAACACTCATAATTTTTCCAATTGCATAAAAAAAATGTAACTTCAAAAATGTTTAAATATGTTAATTGCGCGTACGCTTTCGTCGTAATGAAAAAAAATATGGAGTGATCGTCCCGATCACCCCGAAGATCAGAGATTTAAATCTATTTTTTTATTCTCTTTCGTAATTTAATATAAGATCCATAAGATTTATTTACATTGTAAGAACACATTTGAAATCAAAATACTTATACACCGAAGTGGCTTAGATTCTTGCTATTTTTCTTATAATATTGTTGAACAAACATATACACATAACGCAACTCCAAAATAAGAACATCTTATGTAATATCGTAATATAACGATAAAATTAATTCTTAATCAAAATGAATATAAATCTAGTCTTTATAAAACTGTCACAAAAAAAAAATAATATCAAAAATGGAATATTTGAGAAAGAACTTTACTGACACTAAAACGGATACTAACGTGATAAAATTAATTACAGTTATATCGACCATCACAAGACTTAACTAATTTTATAAGATCTCACCGTAAATACCTATAAATATATAGTTTTTATGTATATTATAAGTTAAAATGTTGTACTTTGAAAATGAGGTAGTTCCCTAGTTCCTTCGAAAGAGGGAGGAACAAACTTTCGTTATCTTCTTAGGTGCTCAGTGTTTAAAAAGCAAGTTTTTCAGACACGTAAGTATTCTAAAGCCATATTTAATTTAGGATGATTCACAGCTCAATCACAATTACACATCACAACATAATTATAGACATAGGCAGCTCAATAAAAACTACCAAATGTTTACATTTAAATATTTTTTTTCCTGGTAATTATTAAACCGAGAAAGACGACCCATTGCGTATTAATAAATAGATTTCAGTTCATTAAATAATCGAATTGGTATTTTTTTGGATCTTATTTATATAGATCTATACATATACTTTGGACAGAATAGATAAAAAAAAACGAATGTTATCTGTATCTTTCTAGTGCAATCACATTTTGTTAGATTATGGATACTGATTGAAAAACGTTTCTTTAGAAAAAGTATAAAAACTGATTTATTCTCTTCGATACAGCCATTTGCAAGAACACAGGCAGCAATAGACATCTGACAATTATAGACTAAAGACCATAGACAATGTTGCCACCTATTACTAAATATTATTTCAAGTTAAATTTGATATCTAACACATTTTAACAATAAAACGGTATGTACGCATCGAAGATCAGATAACCAGATTTTAAAGTTTCATGAAAAATATTAAATAAGGCGAGGTTATTGTACTAAACTAAATAATAAATAACGTACCTATGTAGTGGTCAAATTGAAATGAATTTGTAAAAATTACATCGCCATATTCGCCGTAATGGATTCACAACAATACTGCTTATTAAAAAACGGTTTATGATTGTATTAGCTTATTATTAATTTAGTGTACAATACCTGGCCCGAAGTCCATACATTTTTAAAACACTTTTTAACCACAAAATATACTTGGTATGAAAATATGGCTAGAAGAATTACTTAATTAATAGAAATTCGCCGAATTTTAAAAGATCTTTTCAACAATAACATATTGGAATGAAACATTATCGTGGTGCGTTTTCGAAATAAAAATATTTTAATAGGTACATAATTTTACAATTTAGTGTAAGGTAATATTATAGTATTTGTGTAAATAATTGTAAATCTAAGTAAGGTACAAACAATACACAGCGATTTAGTGTTAATGTTAAGTGTATGTACATACATGTAAATAGTACTATGGAATGAAATTACTTAAAATAATTATGTTTTATTCGTAACTACTTATGTTATGATTATGGAGTCGAGTGGAAAAAATTGACGTGTGTACAGTGACGTGTGCGACAGCAGTACTGCAGCTCCTGAGACGCGACCGCCGGTCCACATTGTCATTGTTGTTTATTTGTACCTTTCGATAATTTCGATAGGCAGCGGCGCTCGTGATCCGGGCATTACTGGATTTTTGAAAAGATGTTAGAGATTATTATGTCCTCAATGAGTCCTTTAAATGAAACTCCGGTATATTATCTAGCCAGACATAGTCGTACGCATACCTCTTCGATCCCTCGCACACGCGTCCACACGACTCGCACGCGACGCGATGCGTAATAATCTCTGTACAATATGATGTGTGGTGCACGACTCGAATCGCGACCGGGGGGGGGGGGGGGGGGGGGGGGCTTCGCGGAAATGCAGGCGTGGTATATTAATATATATACTATTAGGTATATGGGTTCACTAGCTAATCGTGAGTCCAACTTAAAGGTCGTTAAAATCTGTGTTGGTTGATTTGGGAACAAAAATAATGTTAAAGGAGATGTTGCAAAAATGTATGGACCTCCGGCCATGTATTGTACACGATATCATTAAAAAGGCAAAATCGATATAAAAACGTTTTTACTGCATATTTTCACTTATTTAGCTTTGTTTGCAGTTACAAAATATTATTTGCAGTTAGAATTGCAACTTAAAGCCAACATGGCGAATATGGCGGACGATGTCATTTTGACATTTTCATTTTTTAAATGGTTTTTTGATTATCTAGTACTGGGAGAATAAAAAAAAAAAAAAAAATAATATCGAAATCGATTGATTCCAAGCGTTGGCTGTATCGCCGCCATGTTGAACATAATTGAAAATGATAAAATCGTTTGAATTAAATGTGGTGGTAACTAAAATATATTCTTGATTAAATAAATTGTATTTTTTTCGGATTCTTCTATAATTTACCCATTTTTTGAGGACATGTACGAACCAGGGCCGAGCTCGCAATATCTCCTTTTGATGTAAAAAATTATGAAGCGTTAATGTTTGCGGGTGAACACTTTCACGGACGGTAAACGTCCACAGACGTTATAACAATAAAACTTTTATTGTGTCTCGTATACTGTCCGGGAATGGGTTTAGAAGACATTCTTGTTAACATTGGTATTATGAATGGTATATGAAAAAATATATACTTGTACTAAATTTATAATTATGTCCCTCGTAGCGGGGTGTTTGATACCCACAGCTTTGGTCAGCTTATACGGGGACATGGGTCCAACACTCTTTCCAAAATTTTGATCTAATTTGTAATGGGTTACATTTTGTGGGACCTCTCTCCGACTGCATCAATGCTTGATACAGACAAAGACAGGTCCCGTCAAATTTTTCAGTAAACATTGGGCTATGTGAACGACCTAGGGGGACTAGTTCATTCACATAGGACTATGATTGGGCTAAGTGAGTAAGGTCTTGTGCCTGCCTATATTCAACATCTAGCATAAATTAATCCTAAGATAGGCAGGATATAAAATAATATTATTATATACTCCGAATAAAGTGGTATTACACAAATACTTAATCTTCATGCACAAGCCCGACTTTGTGTCCAATCAGTTAATTCTATAAGTAACAATCGTATTTCTAGTTTGTTAGTCTTAAGTTACATTATCTACCTGTATTTTGTTGTATATAATTGTTGAATTTCCAAATAAAAGCATTTTATATTATTGTTATGTAGACACTTTGTGCCTTCACGGAGAGCGAGTTTGAATGGATGCATTAAATTACTTATATTAAAGAATCGTGGTGCCTTAATATTAGGTTGGGGAAAAAATTTCTTCGCATTTTTTAAGATAATTCCAAACATTTTTTAATATATTTTATTTTTAAAGAAAAATGGAAAGAAAAAATTGACTTCAGGCGAGACTCGAACTCGCGGCCTACTGGGAATCTAGTCCAGCCGCTCTTCCAATTGAGCTACTGAAGTCCTGCCCGATTTGTCAAATCTTTCCTTCACATCTATTGCATTGCTTTATGGTAGCAGCAGCGCCATCTATTGCCAACTATGCTAGTTAGGCAACCGATATAATAGACTTTGCAGTTTATTGAATATCGTAAAGAAGTCGCTTTTACCCTTAATAATTGTTTTTATATTATTTCGCATTCACACATGCTTGTGAAATATATTTGATTTAAAGAAAAATGGAAAGAAAAATTTGACTTCAGGCGAGACTATTATATCGGGCAAAGTCTATTATATCGGTTAGTAGCTCAATTGGAAGAGCGGCTGGACTAGATTCCCAGTAGGCCGCGAGTTCGAGTCTCGCCTGAAGTCAAATTTTTCTTTCCATTTTTCTTTAAAAATAAAATATATTTCACTAGCATGTGTTAATGCGAAATAATATATAACAATTATTTTTTAATATAGTTTATTTAAATTTAACTAAAGTATGTATGTACCATTTTGTTCGATAACCTTTTGCCATCTTGTAGGTAGGGACATGATCCCATTGCTATAAAAAAATTGGGACTTCTCATCAAAATACCGCGACAAGTGGATTTGGCAGTCCTCTCGTGATGTTAACCTAACATTGCTTAAAGACTTCTGAAGAGACCGAAACAGGTGGAAATCTGAAGGTGCAAGGTCAGGACTATACGGCGGATGCATGAACACCTCCCAGCCAAACTCTCTTAATTTTTGCTGAGTGGCTATAGATGTGTGAGGTCTAGCGTTATCATGATGAAACACCACACCCCTTCTGTTGATCAATTCCGGCCGCTTTCTCTCAACTTCTTGCTTTAATCTCATCAGTTGTTCGCAGTAGAGTTCAGAATCGATAGTCCTGCCTGGTGGTAAAAGCTCATAATGAATAATGCCCTTCCAATCCCACCACACACACAACATCACCTTATTGCGAGTTAACCCGGGTTTCGCCACAGTCTGTGAAGCCTGACCGGCCTTTGACCACGACCTTTTTCGCACGTTCTTGTCGTACGTGATCCACTTTTCATCACCAGTTATCAGCTTCTTCAAAAATGATTCGGTTTCATTACGTCGTAATAAAGAATCACAAATGAGTACACGGTTCATTAGGTTTCTTTCAGTGAGCTCGTGAGGTACCCAAATATCAAGCTTTTTTTTGTACCCAGCTTTTTTCAAATGCGCCAAAACTGTTTTGTGATCAATTCTCAGTTCTTCAGCTACGTCGTAACTACTGATATGTCGATCTTGCTCCACTTTTTCAAAAATGGCATCCATTTTATCCGTAATAGGGCGACCAGAGCGAGGTGCATCTTTGACATCGAATTTCTTCATTAGATTCACTCATCTTGACAGTACGAAAAACAAATGAAAATCACACATTTGCCTAATTTGAATTTGGAATTATTTTCTCTAAAATTTTAACTTTCAATTATACCAAAACCAGCCAGATACAAATACTACAGCCAAAGAGATTTTATAACAAGTTCATACATACTATAATGCGAAAAGACTTTTTCCCCAACCTATTATGAGAGATATAACATATAACGACAATAATACACGTTGCCTTCACTATTTTATATCTATTAAAAAAAATATTAGGTAATAAAGTAGTAATTATTAACAAGGTTTATTGCCGCTGTCTCCTCACGTATGGACTAACGGTTGCTACATGTTGGGAAATAAACCTGTTCTATCACATTTGAGATTAATATAATTGGATTTGAGACGGCTATGTTTCATACTTCAATCGTATCTTGAGTCTAACTAACAGAGACCACATGCGCTGGCAATGCGGAACAAAAGAGTCTAGTTATTGCGGACATTGTAGCAAAACGCAAACATTCGGCCGTGTCGATAAGCATTTAGGTACACTTAATAAAACAAGCCCAACAAGTCAACAGTATAATTGTTTGCTTACTCATAATGTATAAAGTAAGTAATTAAAAGAATCAATGGAAAGTTCCATACATTGATTTGTAGAGGAAAAATGTAAACAACAGTAGAAGCACTTGATCCAAAACTTGAATTTTATTTTTTTGTCCGGAGTGTTAAAAATGTTTTAAATACCAGAAAATATTCTTTGGGTTCACTAGATAATATTTCAAAGCTGTTTTACTGTGTACATTTTTATCATAATTTCTGTACAAATCTTGGCATGATCCTTTGTACAACAGGTATGAGCCGGGCTCTAGGCTAATAATGATGCGCTGATATGCCTTAAAACGGCGCGATCATTAGAGAAGTAATACAAATTATAGGTATTTTTTTTCTTCCCAGCGCTAGTACAGTCTTACATGGGATAAAAAAAGATATGTGTTCAATACGCTTGAATCGATAATATTTGTTTTATAAATGAAGTAATTATTGAATTGTCATAGTTTTAAGAAACAATGTGCCTTCCATCACCCTGTGCCTTTTATGCTATAAGATATAAACACGATTTATGATTGAACTACTCGAAAAGGAACTACTGTAGAGTCAGGTGGGATACATTGTTACAAAAAACGTTCGAACATGTCTCTTGAACAAAATGTCCATAAAATCAACTTTATTTTTCGCTTAACTCTATACATTAAAATCCTAAACTTAGCAAATATCAATAATTAGCTGCCGATAATAGTCGTTTAAGACGAACCGATAATTTGTCACAATGAACCCCATGTCTGGGGTACTGGGTTACAAGGTATAGGGCAACATTTTACGCCGTAAATTATAAAGCGAATTAAAACAACACAAAATGTTACCAAGTAATTTATAAAAAAAATCGATAAGAATATTAAGTTAAGCAAGTTTTAATTATTCAACCTATTAATACTTCTACTTACGTCTTGCTGATGTTTAGTTCTTTTGACAGTTTTTTAGCAGTAGCAGACAGAACTAAAACGATGTCTTCTAAAAGAACCAGGTATCAGGTATTGTTATAGTGTAAGTAGTTTTGTGTAGTAGTGCCCTGTAACCCGTAACAGAGTGCCCCATACCATGCGAATTAAAAAAAGTGCTGGATGTTTTAAGGTTATGTTTGCTTCAAACTTTTGGCTCCCAATTAAGCTTGAATAAACATAGTTTATGTTAAAGAAGCTATAACTTACCTCAAAGAGAGACCCAAAAGAGCACGAATAAAATGGAAAAGATTTCAGTAATTTTTTTACTTTGATTACAGAAAATTCTTTTTTTGACAAAAACTTAAGGAACCGCTAAAAAAACTTGAAACTAACAACTGTCCCACTGTGTCCCACCATGGCCGCTTATGTGCTTGTTAAATCTGTATCAGAACGTTATTGGAAATGTAGACAGAGACGACGAAATACGCATTTTGATTCGTGACCCTGTGCCCCCTGTAACACTGTTCCCCTCCTGACCCTACATTATTTTACTATAAATATACTTCTCAGTTAAAGCCATAGAGCAACACGGGAAGGGAGTAGCCATATGCAGGCTTTCCCCTCTGTCAAAGTACGAGCCCAAATGGTCCTACGCCTGTCACCCAGATACTTAAATGTGTGCGTACAATTGTTAATGTATTTTGTTAAAGTCAAGGTGTGAGTTTCGTAGTAATAGACGATTGTTGTAGTGTGCGTGTGTATCACGCGTAGTTCCCCCCGCAAAAAATGACAGACTGTTTTGCATCGGTAATAAACGCTATGGCTACTCCCCTCCGGTCCGCCGCGGCGGCCCGTCTTGCTATATGGTTAAAGCTATGTAATTAGAATATATATACTTAGGTACATACCTCAAACCTAAAAAATCGTTTCTGATTGAAAAAAAAAGTGCAACGAAGGCAATAAAACCTTTTACTAAAACGTTAAAATTAAACTGTTAATTTTTACTGGTGGTAGAGCTCCAGTGACGGAGCTCGCGGGTGTAGGCACCACCGCATTACCTAATATACTTGCCGCTAAATGGTAGTGTTCAGCACTATCGTGTTCCGGTCAGGTGGTAATGTACGGCCCTGTAATTTCCGGCACAGAGGCATAACACCCTTAGGCCTCAGGAGTGGTAACGCATCTGCATTTTGACCTTGGTCTTTGTGTGGGTGTCTATAGGCTGCAGTCATCACTTAACATCAATGTGAACTGCATGCTTGTTTGCCAATTCCATTACATAAAAAAAAAAAAAAAAAAAAAATGTGCTTCTATAGTTTTTTATTTTCATTGATCATGTAAATACTTTCAGATAAGTAGTCTCAAACCGCCTCTCTCTTGTAATAAATGTTGTGTTTGTTGAAAATATATTCTTGTAAAACATTTTTCTGGATTTTATTCCTACACTAGGATTTTATTCCTGCAAATTAACTTTTATTTGGATGCAGTTGCCATTTTAAGGTTCGGGGTTTGATTAACCACCAAATATACACCAAATATCTGTTAAAGTCAATGTCATATTTTACATCTTTTTGTTCCAGATTTAACCATTTTTTTACAGTTAGATAAGAGTCTAAAAGAAGTTGTAACGTGGTGTATAGTGGTCCCAGTGGATGTACAGTAGATCAAAAGAAAGCAAATATTTCAAAGACTTAAGGAAAAATAAAGTTAATTTGAGTTCTTTTTTACTGGTTATGGCAATTTGTACACTCAAGAACCTAGTGACATGAGATGACAAACTTGTCAAAATAATTGTCAATCGCCATCACCATACTTTTGTACTACCATTTTGTGTAAACTTAATTATTTTATAAACGAAAAAAACTACACAAAAAATTTACAATAATTGATAGTTGGAAATTGTTCAGAATAGTTTTAACTATTATTTTACGAAATGTACGTTAAGTGGGAACAACTCCTTATATTTTCGGACCATCTCCTTTTACATTATTTTTAACAAATATTATGGTGCAACCGAAGCTTAGTATAACGACGCGGGAAGGGCAGCTTGTGCAGCTCGACAGCTGTACTGTGTGTGCGGTGTGTGCGGTATGTGCGGTGTGTGTGTGCGGTATGTGCGGTGTGTGCGGTGTGTGCGTGCGGTATGTGCGGTGTGTGTGTGCGGTGTGTGCGTGCGGTATGTGCGGTGTGTGTGTGCGGTGTGTGCGTGCGGTATGTGCGGTGTGTGCGTGCGGTATGTGCGGTGTGTGTGTGCGGTGTGTGCGTGCGGTGTGTGCGGTCTGCGGCAGACCGGCCGGCGCTGCGGTCGGCAATCCGCTGCGATCCGTGGCGATTGTTGCTTATTCTCTTATGACCCACAACACTGCTTTCGGCTGGAATGATGATGATGAGATAACATTTTTACTTATATATAATTTACCCCCTTATTCATAAACGTACATTAGATACGTTTTAGCTATAATATGCTTTGTCTTTGTCAGTTGCATTGTCAAATGTGCAGGATAGAAAAAGACAGAGGAGAGATTAGCAACACTTTAGCTAAAATACGTTTATGAATAAGGGGGTAAATGATGTATAAGTAAAAATGTTTCCGTTTTAAAGTAAGGTTTAACACCCACCACTATAAAACGGATATTTAAAGTGCAGCGATTGGACTATTGATTACAAAGAATGTTAAATCTATTGAAGCTGTTATGTAATCAATGTTAATTTTATTAATTTAGATTCACGCTATTACTAACAACTAAGTTAATGTAGAAAACAATACACAAATCGCGAATGAATATGGCGTACAAAACAGTCGGAGACGCGTTCTGAATTTAAAATTGGCGCGCACTTCAAGTGTATGAGCGAGAGAGGCGGCGGGGCTGTGTGCGGCACGCACTCAGGTAACAGACATGGCCGCGCTATTCATTATGGCAACCGATGTAAATTCTGCTATCGACAGACCCGATGGATACACCCTCAAATTTTCAATTATCTCTGAATTAAGTACCTTGTTAGCTAAGTTCTAATATTTTATTTTTAAATGATGTTAGTTCATAAATATGAACATGTTGTTTATGAACACTGGTATTGTCATAATTGCATACTACCCACAGTAAATAGACTCTTTCATAATATACAATTTGTCAGATATTTTAATCATCAATTTAAATTAACAGATATATTTTTTTTTTTCCAAAACTACATAAAGAAGAAAAGAACAAACGAGTGCGACATGAGTCGATATCTTGGTTTTCCCAATGTCGTGAGACAAGCACAGTTTTCAATGATAGTTAGTGAATACATAATAACTTAATTATATTAAATACATCGTCGTAATGCATTGCCACTGGTCGACCGTGCACTCAAAGAATATGTAATGCGATATTCTCGAAGCTCTCTACTAGAACTCTACCACCAGGTATGTCTAAAATTATCTACATAAATAGAAATACCAAGTAAGGCGAGAAAAACTATAAAGTATGTAAGTATTTAATCATTTACCACTCTAGCGTCTCTACATACCATAGAATGATATAAATAAATCAATAATTATTTACATAGACTCTATACAAATATAAACTTTTAAGATAATAAAACCAATGTAGATATAACATTTTGTAGCTTTTCTGTATTAGAGAGTGGTATTAGGTTTTTTTTTAATTGTAGTTTGAAATTTGAGCAAAGCTGTGTAACTAGTACATTAAAAATACCTTCGAAGCCTGCCTAACTACACTCTTCATCTAAATAAATTACTAAAAGCGCTTAAGCGCTACTTACAAAATTGCTATAGTCTTTGGTAGAGCTCTAACTCTACCATCGCATTACAACTATTTAAATAATTGCGGTGGTAGAGTCCATATTCATATTTTTGTGTGAGTGTAGCTAAAAGTCCTCGTTGATAATGAGTTATAATCCAGCCCACAGATGTCTATGAAAACCAAGTGGCTTCTTCTTGGCTTCTGGCTTCAGTCTTGAAAACCGTTCTTACTCCTGAGCCTATGGTTTCACGGTTCTGTGCCTTTAATCGTGCAACACCATCTTAGTAGCGCACAGTAGCGAGAGCACCACCATTCTGTGGGAGATTGATAGTTTAATTATTAGTTAATGCGATGATAGAGCTAACCTCCAACTACAATTACTAGAGTCCGTGTAAGAGCTACCACGGATTATAATAACTGTATGAAATTTTAATGCTATGTCTAACAATGTTATTAAATCTACCTAATAGGTACTTTATTGAAATCAGTAACGTTATTACTTAACATATATATACAATAAATAGATAACGAACTAGATGTCAGTAAATAATGTTTATAAATTGAGTACCTAATCACAAAGTCAAACGTTAGTCAAATGTGCAAGATTAAAAGAACAACAATGATAATACAGCGCATGCAGCCGGCGCGGTATATCCATATTTATCTTACACCCGTAACTTTTTATCAGCGATATATTATCATCGCGCTGTTATATAACTTGAACCTGTGTCGCTATCGCTATCTCTCTTGCGTACTACACGCTCTTTCGGCAATCGTTCGAGAGACGAGCCTCCGCCTCGAGCCGGTAGAGCGAGACGCAAGATATTGCATTAAAATTCGATCCTATTCTGTAATGTTTTGTCCAATCGCGTCCGATCTTTGCGTGTTCCGGTTCTTTGTCATCAATGGGTTGCCGGGCGAGTCCATTTCAAGTGCCACTTGAAAACGTTTTACGCGATATTTGAGCTAGATTTTGAAGTACAAATCGTTTTAGGAAACCGCCGATCGTTTCATCCGTGTATCGGGCGTCGAGCCCTGCTGCAATACATCGTATTTAGTGCGGACGCATTTAGGCCCTTTCGGTATTAATGAGTCGTACCCACTTCAGCTGACTGCGTCGTACGCAAGGCTACTCTTACTAAACCAGTAGTAGTCCGGCGTTCGAGGGAGGCGGTCGGGTGTTAGCTCGCGGAAGTGATATGCGGATGTTATTCAGGGTTACAATGGTTTTGGAACGTTCGCCATAGGCGTGAAAGCGTCTAGATCGCGTCAGGTCGTGCGAATATCGCGAGGTCGGTGCGCGCGGGGCGCGAGCTCTAATCGCGAGTGAGTGTCGCGGTCGAGGCAGATGATCGGATCGGGCCGAGGCTCAATAATGCTCAAATTTCTGACTCACAAGCTGCGAACGCATTCGTTGAATGAGGAGAACGTTTCCGAGAAGGTGGGTGTCGGCGCGGTCGAGCCGGCTTCGCGCCGTGAAGGTCACACCGCCACCAGAAAATGGCCGCCTCGCTCGCGAGAACAAAGGAGCGGAACGATCGCCGGCTCCCGTGCCGCGCGGTTCGCTCTCCACTAGCCTGATTTCGGTGTTTTCTAGTGCCCTAACGGAGCCGCGAGAAGATCGCGAGACTCGCTCTCGCGAATTCTACGCGGAAGCTCGCAAAGATCGGCATTTCTGTGGCGGTGTGCGGGTCGGTCGCGATTGATCGTGCGGCAGGCTGATGTTCTCGTTGTTGCAGGTGGAGGAGCGCGACTCCGGCACCGAGTCGGACGACGAGGCGGAGCACGCCGACGCCGGTGAGTGGGCTAGGGCCGGTAGGGCCGCTAGGGCGCGGGGCGCAGCCTCCGGGCGGCCGCGAGCCGGTGCCGGCCGGCGTTCGCGGTGACCTCCTTCACACGAACACGCCACCGATAGTAAAACGACTCCGCTCGACGATGATCTGGGGATCGGGCTATTATGCCATTTGCGCAACCGGCGGCCGTCAGCCGAGTGTGCCCGGTTAAAAATCAAAACACGAACGGGTGCGCGGCTGCAGCCGTAAGTATTAGAATCTTACTAGCGTACTCGGTCGGGCGGCCGCGGGTATTGTTCGTTCGAAAAGCCAGGAACAGTTTTTGTAGCGATTCCGCGGGGGATCGGTCCATCTGGGACCCATGTCTTTGTTCATCTAGTGCGACCTTGACGCGCGACCTTGAACTTAGCCACAATCGAAATGTGTGTACACATCGCGGGGGCCTGTCATCGTGTCGAACATATAATTATTCAAGACGCTCGGCTCCGGCCCGCTCGGCTAGTGTTTGGATGCGGAAATTTCTGGAAGAGAATCGACGATGGCTGGGCATGTAGGTGTGGCTGCTCCAAACACAAATAAGATCGATGTAGATAGAACGAGGTGCGGATGAACGCCATTGTTATCTTCCACATTTGTTTAGGATGGGTTGATTTGTTTGATGTTAGCGAATAGTTTCAACGGCCCTTCCCGACCCGGATTATTTTCCTGTTTGATTCCTTTCGATCTAAGTTTTTTTGGGGTCGCTCTTGTTCAAAGCTAACCAATATAAGAATATCTGAGCAAGGGATATGAAATCTAGCTTTAAAACTTTTGATGATTTGATTTTTTATAGATGTACAACCTATCAAGAGAAAAATGAATAAAGATGTGCGTACAACAGTGATGAACATTAACTAAAAACAATTTATAGCAAAATGTTATAATGTTGCCTACAAACTGAACATCTAAATTTAAAACTTTAACCATAACCAATTTGAATACTGAGACTTTCATCAAAATTCGTATGGAAAATTACACAAAACCATAGATTTTCGTGCAGTAACTCAAATGAACGCCGGAGCTATTGATTTTCAATAGGTGGGAAGTACATGAAAAAAGATATTCTATATTTTTTTTCCTTTCGCCTACTTTCAATTTATTTAATGTACAATAGGAGGACCTAATTTGTCTAAAGCAATTAGTTATCGAACTCTGCTACGACGAACAAGTTACAATAGCTGCTAACGCAGCAAACTGCTTAAAATTAATATTTTATCACATCAAGTGATAACGGGCGCTAATAATAATCGTTCATTGAATAAAATTAAATCACATATGTAGGCTTATCCACGGCTTATCTGCACCACGTGACGTTAAACACCACCTCGATAACAGAATGTTCTTTCTTGTGCAAATAAAATATATTTCGCCAACCGCTATCTAAGAGCAGCCAAGCGTATTTGAATGCGAAAAAACTGTATTGTCTATAATCACAAGATATATCATCAATATGTCACAAGGACATTTGAAAATCAAGTTATGTTGAGATTTTTTCAACCTCTTAGGATAACCTAAAACAATCAACAAAAAGGTTTAACCAGGTACCTATTCGGAGATATACAGAGAGCAGGGTCGACGCTGGTACCGGTAGCGACGAACAACAAGACTTGAAATTAAACATGATCTAGCACTTATCGATTTTAAAAAGAACACAAAATAAAATATTGTTCACAACAAATGACACTATTGAAGGAATACAAAAGCAACTAAAGATCGATTACAAATCCATGCCGGGTCTGACCACCTAAACGTACCCAAATGGCCGGGCGATAAGCTACAATGGCGAGCCTTAATTTGTGAGGAAATTAGAAACGAAATGATCACCGGGCATTTATTTGAAACTGAGGGAACCCTAAATTCACATCGTACCTAGAAGGCTAGAAGTCTACACCTATTCCTGAATTGTGGGTGTTAAAAATGAGAACAATGTATTTTCTACTTTTGTGTAATTTAATACAAATGAACAGTGCAGTGAATGCCGCTTCACTAAGATTTAGAATCTATAATTAATCCCACTTTCAATTAGTTGGATCGGATAGGACGTATTTAAGATCGTTCTTTAGCTTAACATTAGCCATTAACTCACGGAAAAGGAAAAGTAATTTTCATTCTAATTTTAATTGAATGAAATGAAAATATTTAATTAAAAAAGAAACTGATCCTTGTAAAATAACCGCTTGCGTTAACTCAACTAGATACGTAATTTATATTTTGATAATAGCGAAAATTTTAAAAGATTCTTATTTGAAAATAGACGATTTCACAAAAAGAGAAGATGAAGCGACTCATATACCTATTACATAAATCAAGATATATAGACGAATATGAATACATTATAAGAAAATGTGATACGAACGCGGAAATGGCCATTTTACCAACAAATCGACTTTATGCATACCTTGATTGAGATAGAAGGGTGCTTATTTATTATATTTTACGGTCTTTTAACGTCAAGATTGGCATAAAATATGAGATGTATGCGTTAAAGGTAACAGAAAAAGACATTTCTGTGATCTTCCACTCTTTTAATTGAAATTAAATGTATTTTGTTTATTGTTTGTTTACGTATGAAATAAGCAAAAATAAGTACCGACAAAAACGCAAATAACTTTTTGAACAAACAAAACAACAATGTAGGTACTTTGTACTTTTTGCAATATTCCTATGATATTTTTAAAAACGTCCAATCACAGTACGCGCTACGCTTAAGCCACGAAGAATTAAGTATTCAATTCTGATATGATTCTAGTGGCAAAATAAAATAATTGAATGAATCAGTAAACCCATGTGTATTGGTGAATGTATTTTAGACGTAATAAAAGCAATCGATAAATTTACTTCAATGTTGATTGGCCATCTCTAAGCTCTGATGGAATTTAAAACGGGACTGCAGGTTGTGACTAAGTCTAAACGAACTAAATGAAGAGCGTATTAGAATTAGGTAATAATTCTGGCTATGGATCAGTAGAATAACGAACTTTTCAGATGCAATGCATTTCTTATTTATGGTAGTCGTTGTCATCTGATATAATGGTCACGACAACTGACGTAACGATCATGATAGAGTAGGTAATATCTGCCGAACATTCAACGTTATCGACATACACGAAACGAGCATTTTAACTGAGCGTCATCTGAACGTCAACCGGTCTATTTAGTTGGAAGTTTATGACGATTATAAAACACGGTGCTAGCAAACGTCCGGTGTCTGCCATGTACTGCGGGAACGTCATTACCCCATCACCGGCGAGGGCTGGTGCCAAGTCTGCTCGTTTGTTGTTATACATTATCTCTTGTTCTTTAACTTGTAATAAAAAAATTAAACTATGTTGGAGATCGATACCCGGTGCGATATCATTCCTGCCGTTGGTGTCTCAGAGTCCTAGTGCGAGATTTCCGATCGCGATTTTCGATCGCGATCGCGTAAGAGTAAATGAAATCTCGCACCAGGCACTCAGTTCGTAAAATTACTTTCTATCTTGAAGATCTCATATAGTAATAATTCAATTTCTTCGTTAATCAACATTAATAACTTAACCCTTTTTTATGAAAACTTTTTAGACCAGATTGGATTAAAACGCTGAACGATACTTTTTACAATTAAGTACAAGTCTCGAATATAATAAATTAATTTGATAGAGTGTAAATCATGTAACGTCGCGTGCAAAAACTATTTTAGTGGAACTTTCACAATACGTGGCGAAACAGCCGCCGGCGATTATCGCTATCACGAAAGTCAAAGCAAAGTCAAGGCCGAGGTCGTGTTCGGTTTTATCTCGATGCCTTTCGCACTCCTATTGTGCATTCCAGTGGAAATGTAACATCAAATTGTACACGCATAGTTATCGGAGTTAGCGTCGCGCAGTCTGTGATGCACGCTAAGCCCTCGGCCCCGCCGCAACTCACTAATTGTTACATGCAGCTGTATGTCGCTGCTAATTATTTTTTTCCACACAGATAACTTTATGTTAACATGCGCATCAAAACTGCGATGACATTTTCTCGTACAGTGAACAGCAAAAGTTTGTCACAATCGAACACATTTGCGAATGATTTAGTAAAAAAGACAAATGCATTGACGTAGTTCAAGTAGAAACAAACAGACGAATAAAATAGATAACTGTATATTGTACGGTATTTAAAGTTTCGAAATTAAGTACTTTAACATTAAATATGTATCTTCACGCCTGTAATTCCCGAAAGGGAAGGCAAAGGTAAATGCATGCATTCCAGAACATGCAAGCACCTGCGACTCGCTGGTTACGTTTTGGCCCATATAACAACCAAAATCCACGATACTAGGAAACTGCCAGAAAATGGACAACTCTCAGTTGAACCAGAGATAAAAGATTTTACACCTTCATCTCTTGTAGCCTCGCCCGGGAATCGAACTACTGAGGTAGTTGATCAACAATAACGTATACATAATCAAGTGCTGTCGAACTAATGCACGCAATTAAAATCCACACATTTTATTAATCTCGTTAATTAAGAATGCTCTCATTGAGGGCCGTTGGCACAAATAGCAGGAAACTGTAACAACATTTATCATGTTTATACAATCGAAGGCATTCGTACTCGTATCAGGGAAAAACACGCAGCATTGTCTCAAGCAATGATTTAGAATTCCGTTGAAGAAATACCCGGTAGTGTGGGTGTAGATTTTGAAGGGAAGGTGAAATAAAAGCTAATGGCAGTATTTGACACATTGTAAAGCTGTGGATAGTGCGTTATCGCGGTGCCTGGCACACTGAGCATCGCAAACAGTGGACTCGGACCGAACAAATATTAATTCGCTATCATCAATATTCGTGCTCGTAAAATATAACCTTTATTGACTTGTTTACCGAGCTCGCCTACAATTTATGTTGTGTCGCAGCTGGGTTGGTGACGTTACATATAGCACGATAGTGATATCCCGGGAACAAAATACGATGAGATGAAGACAACGTAACGTAATGTGGCGGAATCATCTATTTTGTATTTGTGTAAACAAAAATGGTCCTTCGTGATAGCTTCTATGCCTTAAGTAAGAAAAATTAATTAAAAAATTAAAAAAGAAAAATAATTACCTTGTAAGTATAATAAATTGGAAGATACTTTTAAAAAAATTGTAATTGATCTAAAGCATCACTCAATTTTATGTGGTGCCTTGCATTTTTTATCCTTACCTACCTTCATATCATATTCAACATGTCATCAACATGTGATGAACGCAATAATGTCGCAATTTCGTAACAATCAAATATTCATTCTTTCCACTTTAGCCCAACAACTGTCTTTTGAAGATATGGTTCTTAAAATACTGTAATCGAAGATGCAAACATACTGTCATTTAATGTATTGTCAACAACGTAACGAGGGAATTCTCTTAAAAATATTGAGAGAAGAAGGGTTCAGTCAATGTTTTGTTAATGTGGAATATAAAGCTGTCCCTATATTGTTTGTGTAATTCGAATAAAGATATTTTTTCTAAAGGTTGTCGCAATTGATACTCCTCAACGTACCAGCTCTCGAAAGTTTTTTCAACAATCCTCGTTGAGCCCAAGTATGTTCTCCTAAACAACAACTTATGTAAGCAATCTCGTTAAACAAATTGGCTGGTCTCTACGGAGCTACATTTTGTTAGAATTATTTTTAAAGAGTACCTAAAAAAACCTACCTAAAAGTAAACAACATTAATTTTTCACGTCATTAAACATCCAATAAGATTGAGTACAGCAATTTGGGAGGATTAATTCTTATTAGAATCACAAAAATAGGATTCGCAAAGTGAATGTTGTTTGAAATCAAATGAAGTAGGTAATTTTCAAACTCAAACAAGAATTATTATGTAAACGTATGTTCAATGAGAAAATGAATTGCCATAAAATTGTTCGCGTGTGACATGTACCGGCCATCGGCGTAGCGCACTCACATTCATGTTTGTCCAGGTGTCTGCGATATCGTGTTTTATCTGGCATACTGGCATGCCAATTCCTAATCGGAATCCAGTGACTGTGGGGCAGATGTGGTATGAAACGATTGTAGATTACTTACAAGCCCGTTTGTTCACAAACCCAGCATTTTTTTTTTTTTTTATGTAATGGAAGTGGTAAACAAGCATGCAGTTCACATTGATGTTAAGTGATGACTGCAGCCTATAGACACCCACACAAAGACCAAGGTCAAAATGCAGATGCGTTACCACTCCTGAGGCCTAAGGTCTTATGCCTCTGTGCCGGAAATTACAGGGCCGTACATTACCACCTGACCGGAACACGATAGTGTTGAACACTACCATTTAGCGGCAAGTATATTAGGTAATGCGGTGGTGCCTACGCCCGCGAGCTCCGTCACTGGAGCTCTACCACCAGTGAGTTTATTTCTCAATCATTCATATCCTGCCTTTCAACCACTTTATTTGAACCAGCCTTTGTTTATATTGTATCGAAAACACAAAATAAACAGGATATAATATCTTATCTGTTGTAATAATTTATTATTGATAGATATCGTGATAATGTTAACGGTGACGTTAACAAATGAATGAAATTTTCCGATTTGGATTAAATGCTATAAATACACAACTGTAGATATAGACAACGTACACGGATTCAATAAGATAACAATTTATCGAGTCGACCCGCGTCCTATAATTTCATTCGTTAAAAGATGCCTAGCTTCTTGTGGCAATAATCTCAGAAGTCATCCGTTAGGAGCACCCATCGCGTCGCCGTCGACTCGAATGAATTAAACATGTCTCCAAAAGTGGATAAATTAATTGGTGGCCGTTTCTCCGAAGCAGTGGCACACGATGACGGGGCGTCGGATGCTGCGCAGCGATAGGGCTGACCATTTATATCTGAGAAAATCGATACGGCCCCGGTCTTCCTCGGCCGGTGCTGACTGGGAAAATGAGCCGACTGTCGCAGGAAAAACGACTCAAGAACGGCTCGGCTGACAACCCTGACGATTGTGAATCGCATTTTGCACCATCAATTGGCAATTGCGCGGTGAATGGGCCCCCTGCCCTCGCTCTGAACATGGCGCGGCGACGGCCGACGCAAAAACCACTCGCCCCACGATCAGTAAGTATACTACAGGCTCGACGAGCCGGCCGCCCGCAAAAACTACCACACCATTCTGTAGTAACGGCGATGCGAGCCTCGAGAATGCTCGACTGGTTTTTCTTTAATTTTCTACACGACATCCTTTTGGGTCGAACGATTGACGTCTTGGGAATACGACGAGAAATTCGGAACGTGTCTGTTAACCCACACATACGCTTAAACCACCAAAAAAAGGTCACATTTTGTACCTCCTACTCGTTCGGCGGGCTTGGTAACTTGAGAGGTACCAGTTTTTTCGTATTTTATTTTCGTTGACTTGTGTTACAAATTGATTGGTGGTCATAATATTGAATAATTTAAGGAGATACTAATCCCGATAATAATCACTATCCTTTAAATCTGCCACGCAGTCTGGTTATGTTGATATTACTTTAGTACTCATGGTAGAGTTCTAGCCACTTATGAGACATACATTACCATCGAACCGGAACATGATAGAGCTGAATTACCATTTGGCAGCTGATAGATTAGGTCATGCGGTGGCCTTTGTCCTCGAACTCTGATACTAGAACTCTACCACCAACAAAAATGGCATCTTGGATCTTTACGAAACTGCAGTAGCAGTCACAGCTCTTCTGCTGCTAAGCATAATTGAATCTTTTGCATACTATAAGTAGATACCCAAAGTAGATAGTCAGCAGCCATTTGTTATAAACTCGAGCACTAGATATTAATAATGTACATAAGCAAAATCAAATATATCAGTAGTTTCGAAGCGAGCACACGGGCGGATAAAACCGGCGAAATGCAGTTCAGTCGCGATCACATTAAAATTGCAGAACGCCCTGTTTAGTTTAAAATTGGCCACGCATTCCACTGCATTACCAGTTTTACTATCAAACCGGACTGATGCTGATTTCGCAAGCTGCCTTTTAATCTCTACACCACTGTAGTTTCTAGATCTTGTCCTGTTCTTATTGAAATTTGACGAAGAACCCTGTTTCAATTTGTCTTTTGAATAAAATGTAACTATCGTATTTTTTTTTTCAATAATTTATAAACAAAACGCCACCATATTACCTGATGGAGAGTGAAGATGTGGCCGAGGATGAAGCATTTGGTCTAGTCTTCACTAACTCTAGGCTTGAATATTCCCAAGTTATAGTTTTTCGGAAACACGGTGGCAGTCTACTGTCAATAAAGCACTAAAGATTGATATTTACGGTGAATGAGAATATTTCTAAAATTAAGCAGAAATTATAAATTTAAAATAATTGGAAATTGTAAAAAAATATTTTGACTTCTCAGTTTTTTTTACAATCAGACCTATGTGAACTGATAATCAGAATCTGAAAAGCGTAATGGTCTCTCAGTCTAAATCAAATTAAATTAACCGTTGGTGATACCACGAATAAAGACGCGCAGGTGGTACAGGGGTCGGGCAAGAGGACAAAGGTAAAGCATTAGAAATGGAAAAAAAATGAAAATAAAATCGATCTGCAGCTGAAATATGCGTGATATGACGCTTATATATATGCCGTACACGAGACAACGGCTCTACATAACCTCTCAGCTGTGATCTCAGGCGTCAGATGATACCCATCGTGATCTGCGTATGAATTGAGTTTGATGACCACTCTCTCATAAATATCATATCTTATCTAATTACCTAACTGCTAGTTAGTAATGTGTCATTGATGCTCTGAACTGTTCCACAGTGGTGTTATATCAACTAATACTAACAAACAATGCGCTGACCTATTCCCAGTGTTGATATATGGCAACATTGTAGCACAAACATCTTACTAAATATTTAGTTTTTGTCCCACTACAAAACTGATTAAAACTCATTGCAATCTATGAACAGATTATTAAGTTATTATAATCTTGATATTATTGGGCAATTTAACGGAAAATTCCATTATAGTAAGACTTTTGTTGCACTGATGAAATCTTTATAAACAACTCTACCTTCTGCCTTGTTTCACATTTGTTAATGCGTAAAATGTGATAAAGTAATAAATATTATTTATTTTTGTTCATCTGGTCTGGTTCATTCTCATATTAATAACTGATAACTTTTTAATGATATTATTAAGCGTTTATTTACATTTCGGCACTACCTTCATGTTTAGGTTATTTATCACGTTTTGATAAAGATATCTACTTAATTACACAATAAATAATGAAATCGGACGCTATCTTTAAATGGCACTAAAGATTTCATATTCTTCAAGATGAGTGGTCGGGCTGCACATTGTACCTAGTTGGTAGAGTTCCAACGTTATTCATTGCCTGTGCTCATCCAGCCCTTTTAAGTTGTCAAATAATAATTAAATCTCGTCACTGATATTTGCTTACAAATAGCATAAAAAAAAAATCTGTTTTTATTATAATTCTAAATATAAAAGTTTATCAGAAGATCTCACATCCATCATCAGATATTTATTAGTATCATAATGATCTTTAATCTAAAACCCTTAGCTATTAGGAATTGAAAAAGAAACTGCTACATTTTTAATGTTGCTTGTACAACTGTTGAATTGAGTTATGTTGATTGTCTTACATCTCTATTAGAAGTTTTTACTTTGTTGAAGTGTCTGAACTGAGAAAAACAATTGAGCAACATGCATTGGAGTTGAGATACAAATTGGTAGCATTAACCGTTTCGCTAGGTTTTCTCAGGAAAGCTGGTCAAGAGCTTTTACCGCGCGACCGCTCTTAATTTCATACATTACATGGCAATTCCTAAAAGAGGTAGAGCGAGATTTCTATTTTCTAGATCGCCTAGAAAGCGGGGTGTATCGTCAATAGATGCTAAATAAAAACTGCTAGGACTAATAACGATGCAATACACAACCTATTTGCGAGATTATAAGCCGCGCGGCCGAAGGTGGCGTGCGCATACGACGGTTCTCCCCTTTCTCCCCTCCCCCTTACCCTCCGTCCGCCATCCCCTCTCCTGCACTCGACCCGTAATCAAAATTGATAACATTGCGTGGATATCAATGTATTATAGTACTCTGTGGTGGATATCGAACGATGAGTTCTTTGATTTGTTTTACACTATTGTATTTTATTTTAGTTAGTGTTTTTTTTCTTTTCACTCCTACCTTACCTACTCGTTATTTCGTAAGTTCCTACGCGCCCTTCGTAAAAGGCAGAGATTTGGAAAATTAGTTTCTACAATTTTTCATTTTCATGATCTATTTATTTATTTAAACAAGTATACAACGAATAGCAGCTACTGACTCATTAATTTACTCAGTTCAAAATAACGTTTTAGTACACTTAGTTGCTTGATCATAATTATGTATGTACCCATGGCACTTCATTGTAACCATTGAGCAGAATGTTGCTTAAAGCATATTTTAGGGAAGGTCATTAAAAACACTGCCTCTTAAGATACAGGCTATCCTAGTTTAAGTGGCAGAGATATTATTATGGTACAGAATTTTGCAACTAGTTAAGCTATTTTGCTTTTTATACTTTTGTACTTTGTGATTATTGATAATCTGTAATTTTTTTGTTAAATAAAGTTTTATATTCACTTACTATGGCGATACTATATTATTCACTCATTATTTATTCACACTTGTCGTTTGTCCTTTTGGTTTCGTAATTTTCGTAGCCACGCGACAGTGTAAGTGCCACAGAACATTGATTAGATTGTATAAATGAATTAACAAGAACATATTTTATTAAAGGTAAACTCAATGAAATTACAAGAATAAAATTATATGTATAGCCAGGTGAGTGATTATAAGTAACCATAAATTCAGAAAGCACCTATCTTCAATCTACTGCACACCTCTAAATTGTTGCTGAAGTTGATTAGATAGTCTTATTGTATAAAAAAGTAAATTCGGAAAAGACTGACGTCAAAAGAAAGCTTTTTCTATTCGTTTGTTATCTTATCTTTACACTATCTCGCTTACTCTGGTTCTGACAAAAAGAATCATCAGATTGCAATCATCTGTCAAATTACAGATTGTAAACCTGCACAAATGAGATAGCCGATTTGAATTGTGTTTTCATTAGCTGCTGCTCATTATTGTTGTAAGTATTTTCTATCAAGTTTTTATGTAGCTATATTAACAACTACAGTAGCACGTCAATCGGTAGGTAGGTAAGTACGTGAGTCGTTTGATGAGAACAAATTACAAGATTTTATGTAATTACTTTGATTCCGGGCTTAATTGATGCAAGGACAAATAAATGTAATACCGGTACATGACAAATTAAAATCTATTTAATGTTTATAGCATTATAACAATGAGACATTATGATTTGTAGAGTTCCGCGTTGGGACGGGTCAGTGGGATCTTTTTATTTAACCTATGATTTTTTAATGGATGTATTAATATAGATCTCGAATGTATTAAGAAGCGACTGCCTAAGGTTCCCTTTATGTCTGAACCTCAGGTAGTGCCACTACCACAGCTCGTATCGTTTATGATCGAGGACTCACTGAGAGGCTCGAACATTTAGTCTACGCAGAGACATCTACAGTTTCAGTTTTATATCGTCTCTACAATGGTGAGTGAATTGTTCGATATGGTGCCAACTGCCACCGTCTTCTTTCCTATACCCCCGAAAATAGCAGCTCCACGCGTACTGCCGGTGAATGACAAAGAATGTCTCTTTTTTTTTTCTCTTTACTCTTTGATGTCAGTTTGTAATAGGGGAAATGAGATATTCTAATGATATACTTAATTACATTAGTATATTTTAATTAGTTTTTTCTTAGCGACTCTATTCTCCATTACTTATAATTTTTGTAATTTTGTATACAAAATAAAAATGTTGTTCACTTTAATTTATTTTGTTTGTTTTTGACTTGTTACATATCATAAGAGGTGCTTGTCACCCTAAATCAATAAATTAATTTCTGATTCTGATTCACCGACTGGACACTTGGCAGTACTCAACGGTATCTACGGTCTGTAGGTACGTTAGCACTATACATGTGTAAACGTACAAATTGTGAAACTAACTTCCCCTTGAGGTGTGCCCTCGGCGCTCCAATATGGGATCGATTTTTTTTGGTCCCTTAATAACTATAACAGAAACCGTAATAGGCCTGGGAGCCAACATCTTCATTATGACCACCACTTCTTGTGTAGATAGACTGCAGTCATCACTTACAATCCATCTGAAATACATGCTTGTCCATCATTATATAAAAAATACAGATATGATTTTTTAAAAGTGAAATATGAAATGTTGTGTCGCATTCCGAGGGGGCGACGCACTCCAGACCCTCGGGAGGTCGTGACGAGCGAATGTGAACCAATTCCCCTCTTGGTACTGAATCGCGTTGCTTAGGGTTGCCAACATTTATCGAATGGAAGCAGTATGTTTAAGAAGAGAATATTATTATCGCAATTGCAACACTGCAGTGCTATAATTGACGAGCAAGTCGTCTGTAACGACTGCTATACGAAGGTTTGCGACAAGTCCGCGACTTAAGCCGGGGCCCGTACCTCAGGAGATGTCCTTAGGCTCAGTCGTTATTTCCTTAGACATGGTGGCCCTCTTTGTGCCTCTCAAGCTCCGTAACCGTAACTATCAGATATTCGAAATGTTTTTGTATTCGAAATAAAAGATTCAGGTAGTTACAGTGATCAGCGCCGTCCAAATAAAATTACTTGGATTACAATTACTTTTTTTATCAAAGTGGCTATCCGCTGGTTTAGTTTGTATATCGTACGTTCAATTCAATTCAATAATTTATTTGCATTCTGCAATGGTAGTGTTGTTGGACAATAAAATAACACTTTCTGTATCTCATTACACACTCTGTATCTCGTTTGGGCACAGCAAAATGATATAATAATAGGAGAAGAGAGGCTGTTCATAGCAAAATTATTTTTATAAATATGTAGTTAATAAAATTTCTCCCAGAGAAAAACGTTTAAGAACGTTTCCTTAGGTATGCGTCAAATTCATTCTAAGTATAGGTAATAATTGCTTGATAAGCGAATGCAGCTAAAATAACAGATTTATAGTTGCAGTTAAATGATAACGTAATTCCCTTCTCTTCCTTATTTAAAATCCGTAACCGGAAACTCCTATAATACTATTCCGTATCCATATCGAGATCCGAAATGTCATATCCGTAACATCCCTATTGTAGAGATAATAGACCGACAACGACACTCGATACGTAAAAAACCTTCCCATTTAATATTTGTGACAACCCTAGTGTCACTCGACCTGGTGCCTAGCCAATTAGCGAAGTTACGATACCATCTCACAATTTATGCGATACTTATTTTATAATCCGAGATCAATCTCGGTTTAGGGGTGTGCGGTTGATCGGAGACCGAGTATGGTTAATATTCGCGGGATTCGGCTTTTACAACTTTTGCCTTCGTTATTTTAATGATGGAATGTTTTGGAACTGGCTTTCGGTTCTACATACTGGAATTAGTTGTACCTACGTGTTAATTAATTAAATTGATATGGTATTTTTTTTGTGATTTGTAAGTTGTAAGTCAATGTTATCTAACAATTTTTTTATTTAAACTTAAATGCACTAGGCACATTGGGTGGAATTAATCTCATATTACTGGCATTCTCTACCATTTGATCTTGGGACTTGGGATAATGGCACATATTTTATATTATATCGTAGTGGAGGGTGCAATATAACAAAACCACGAAGAAAGATTTATACTATGGCCACACTGGATGTATTTTTTGACGTTACGTCATTTTTCTTTAGATCAGACCATTCATCTGTAAAAACGTTGAGTCGTTATTACTCTATTGACGTCCCTAACTATATTTTGACAAGGATTTTGATGATTGACATAAAACGTAGATATGTCGTTGATTTTAATTTTGATGCCCAGTGTCCGATATTTTGATGAAACACTTTTGAAAATTAAATAAACGTAACAAGGTGTCTGTGTTTATCTGATTTTGAAATTATAAAATACTGGCTGTTGCCAGTAGATTCGCCCGCGTGGCTGTCGTTTAAAAAGTAGCCTATGTTCTTTCTCAAAGTCAACTCTACCTCTGTGCCAAAGGAGATGTTGCAAAAATGTATGGACCTCCGGCCATGTATTGTACACAATATCATTAAACAGGCAAAATCAATATAAAAACGTTTTTACTGCATATTTTCACTTATTTAGCTTTGTTTGCAGTTACAAAACATTATTTGCAGTTAGAATTGCAACTTAAAACCAACATGGCGAATATGGCGGTCGATGTCATTTTTTATATTGTTTTTTGATTATCTAGTACTTGGAGAAAAAAAAATATTTTGTAAATACTATCGAAATCGATTGATACCAAGCGTTGGCTGTATCGCCGCCGTGTTGAACATGGTTGAAAATGATAAAATCGTTTGAATTAAATGTGGTGGTAACTCTAAAATATGTTCTTGATTAAATTGATTGTATTTTTTTCGGATTCTACTATAATTTACCCAGTTTTTGAGGACATGTACGAACCAGGGCCGAGCTCGCAATATCTCCTTTCATTAAAATCGGTTTAGTCGTTTGGACGTGAAAAGGTAACAGACAGACAGACAGAGTTACTTTCGCATTCATAATATTTATAAAAAAAATTAATTAGTAGGGATATATTATATATATATATATATATATATATATATATAATATATATATAAGTATATATATATAAGTAGGGATGACGGCATTTACAGTATCTATACCAATATTATGAGGAGTAAAAATTTATGTTTTTGTATGTTTGTAACGTTTTCACATAAAAACTACTGCATCTATTTCAAAAACTATTTCTCCGTTATATAGCTGCATCTTCACTGAGTGCCATAAGCTATATTACCTACATTTATAGCACCCGTGCAAAGCCGGAACGAGCCGCTAGAATGTAATGTTTGTTGATTGTCGAGCGCAGGCGCAGATCGACGTCGTCCTTTCAAATGTAAATAAAATATTTTTCAAGACAAACAGATTTATATGTGTCGTGAAAACTATACATCGACAAGACGTACGAGTTGCAGAAATTTATAGCGATATCGATTTCAATTACGATAGAGTGTTAGTCGCGTCAAGACTATTAAATTTGTGTTTTGAAGTAGAGAACTAAACCTTTTGAGTTAGTGTAGTGTTAAAACAATATTAGTGTAAGTGACTTATTTTTACTGGTGGTAGAGCTCCAGTGACGGAGCTCGCGGGCGTAGGCACCACCGCATTACCTAATATACTTGCCGCTAAATGGTAGTGTTCAGCACTATCGTGTTCCGGTCAGGTGGTAATGTACGGCCCTGTAATTTCCGGCACAGTGGCATAACACCTTAGGCCTCAGGAGTGGCAACGCATCTGCATTTTGACCTTGGTCTTTGTGTGGGTGTCTATAGGCTGCAGTCATCACTTAACATCAATGTGAACTGCATGCTTGTTTGCCACTTCTATAACATAAAAAAAAAAAAAAAAAAAAAAAAAAATTTTGCATAATCACACGAACAAAGTGACTTCCCCTTAAGACTTACTAAGAAAGTGCCAGTCGACATTTACTTAGAAATAATTTTATTAGAAGTTTAAGTTAACATAAAATTGCTTATTAGTCTTTTAGGCTGGATTGTAATTTTAATAAGGTTCAAAAGTAGGACCTGATGTAATTAAAAAAAAAATTTTTTTTAAGTAGATACCTACGTAAATTAGGTACGTAAGGCAATGGGACGTTGCCTCAAATTGCTGCAGCACCTTTATTCATAAACGTAGATGTACTTACTATATATATATATATATATATATATATATATATATATACTTTATTGGTGACGGAGTTCGCAGGCGTAGGCACTGCTTGCTGCTAAATGGTAGTGGCATAGCATTCAGCACTGTCGAGTTCCGGTGAGGTGGTAATGTACGAGTAATTGGTAATTTCCGGTATGGAGGCATAACATCTAAAAGGCCACGAGAGTGGCGACGCATTTTTATTGAAATTTCTGGTTTCACGAAGATATTGATAGTCATTAGTTACCATCTTCTGATGTCTGATAATGATCTTTTAGAATGATTTCCAAGTCTCGAAGAATGGCGTTAATGAAAGGAACATCAATAGTCGAATGTATTTTTAAATCATTCCTGGAATGATTTTGAAATGGGAAAATTGAGTAATTTGTAAATAAATAATTTTTTTTTTCTTTAGTTTCGTTTCTTATCATATATTTTGTGTTTTTATTATTATTATTCACTATAGGAAGGTTATAATAAAATACGATGTCAAAGTGTTCTCCAGGAGCCTAATTATATGAATAAATCATGGATAACGTAAGATGTAGAGCTAAATCGAAAAAAAAACTTTAGGCTTTTCAGTAACACAAGGTTATTGAGATTACGATGTCCTATAAAATATAATAAAGTCAGAATCAGGATCATCTGTTCAACAGCTGTTTACATTCCACAGGCCGGTTGGCCACGGCCTTATCATTTGCCCAAACCGGGCGATGGTCGAAAACTGTGCCAGTACAATCGTTCTCAAACTATCTTCACCGATAAGCTCAATTGCACCTAGAACGTTGTTTTTCATTTACATCATTGTAATAAGTATATCTGTAGCTATTTTTGTAGCGCTATCGTTTATTTGTTTAAATGAAATAATAACGCGGGCTACTTACGAGTTGTTAATACGTACATTAAATAAAATTTAGAATATTATAAACGGCATAGTAAGCAGAAATATTAAAATGTTTGTCTCACAAACATTTTCTATTTAATTGCTTCGTCGTCCTTGGTACGATATTCAACCAGGAGGATTTAAGGAGTTGATTTTTCAATTGCGTTCTCTTTTCTTTCTGAATAACCAAATAGGGGATCCTTGTATAAAATTGAAGAGTCATTTTGTACAAGGGAGTTCCTTCCTTATATGACGTTTCATACTTACTACGTTAACCGTCCGTTTTATGATTGGGATAATATTGAATGTTCTTAGGTTTTCACGAGCTACACTCAGTGAAATAAAACTAGTTTTCGGATTAACTCGCGTATGTTACCTAAATTAAAATGATTATTCAAAATCAACCCGAAGTTTCGGTCGCTTTTCAGCATCCGTGGACCACGGAAAACTAGTTTTTTATTTCAGTGGGAATATTGATGGTGAAAGAAATCAAAAGCGTATTACTCAATTTATCCGCAGCTGTAACTAATACGTATTAGGTATTTCCGAAGAATCGATGTTTGTGAAGATTTTTTTACTTTGTTCAATTAAATACGTAACTTCACGCCAGTAATCCCCGAAGGGGTAGGCAGAGGTAAATGCATGCATTCAATCATACATGCAAACACCCACGACTCGCCGGTTACGTTTTGGCCCATGTATCAGGTGACGAACCTGTTGCCATCTCCGGGCACATTACCAAACTCCGGGGTACTGGAAAACTTCCAGAAAATTGATTTTAAACCGTTATCTCTGTTCAATTAAAAAGAGCCCTAAACCGGTCTAATGGTAGGCTTGGTAGGTACCCTTCCTGAAGTATACCTTAATATAAATAAATAATTCCTGCCTTCATTTAAGCATTGAAGATTACTCTTTAGTAAGTACGTACCTACTCATTTCCAGAGAAGCAATTTTTACAGTCTTTACTTTATTCGATAAAAAAGAACCCAATCCAAAACAAACTTACCCACACATGTCTTATTTCAAACATTGAAGATCATTCTAAGCCTTGATTTAAAACAAACAGACATTTAAAATCACCTCACGCAACACGAGTGTAAAGTTCCAAATGACTTCTAGATAAAAATCTAGTCTACATTCGAGATTAGTTATTCATCGCGCGTGTGAGAAGCTGTGCTGTTCGTGCATTGGAACACGGTGCTGTAATAAATTAGCTAAAATTGCACGCCGGGTGGAAACGTTGGCATTTGACGAGATGTTCGTGAGGCCTTTGTAAGCCTTGCTTGTTCGCTAAACATTCGTGATAAAAGTAAAGGCTCGGAAGAAACGTGCTGGTTACAAAATAATGTTGACCTATTACGTTCTGAGGAATATAGCATTTGAGATGTGGTTTATGCGCAAGGGATTTGGCCTTCGTTTACAAATTAAACGGAAAAATGATTGTTTTAGACGTTAAATAATATTTAAAATATCTTTTTGCCTCTTAATCCCAGAATTAGCAGAAAGACTCTATATAAGGTCCTAGAAAATCAATTGTCATATTTTTCGTGCTGCCTGAGGGATTAATAGGTACATCAGAGTGCGTTATTTATGGTAAAAAGAGAGCTGTAATTGACTAAGCATCTATTTAACATCTTAGGTAATACCGTCTTCCTTGAATCAGAATCTCATCGAGGTTGTTGGCCCATGAACCAGAAGTTAAATTTCAGCATTCCGTTTTTGTAACATATCTAAGTAGGTTGGAAAATAAAAACAACTGCTTTTAACAAAAGTATTTTTTTTGTTTACGATTTTGTTGTCAGGTTTAGGAACGTTGGTTTAAATAATGAGGCTACATTGAAATATGTTAATCAAATGATCGTGTTAAGAACCTTAAAATAAAGCAATTTGTTGCAGAGTAACCAAAGACCTGATTCTAATCATCAGTTCAAACTAGTGACCCGTCAACAGTCCGCTGTGAAACCCACGCGGCGATCATCAGTATACGCTGATAATTTTATGCTCTTACTATGACATGTTCACGACTCAATCAGTGGTTCAACATTTTACTATCTCACATAAAACATCAATTTTATATTGCGTATCGGTATGTAATTTCTCACATTAACACCTAAGTTTGAACTATCACATCCTGTTATCTTATTCAGAGAACAACAACCGGTTCTTAAGTTTCTATATTTTTATTTTAATGTTTGTTTTATGGAAGTCAAATCTAAACTGAAGGCCAGGTATTATCCAGTTCTGATAATAAATTCTATGCCTTGGGACACCTTAATGTCTACAATAATAAACGGTTTTCCGTAGATGTCTGTGTAATTACCTAGTTAGGCGAATAATACTCATTATTAGGGGCGGGTTGGGGCCCTATATCTCTGTATTAATTAATTGCGATGCGGGTCTGCAGACCGAGTCAGCGTTTGTCTAACGACTGGCCTGTTAATTTATGTCCCCCGTTTTTGCTAGATTCAGCCCAAGGTTGAAGCTTAGACTTTAGTGCGTAATGGCTCGGTATCGCATAATGCCTAGTTTTGTTTTGTCATGACGGCCAGTTTAAAGTATGGGGTTGTTGTTAACCCATTCCGTATCACATATTAAACACAATAATTTCGAACAATGCAAATGCTCACATGTGATTCATGGGGCACCCTGTTAATATCTCCTATCCATTTTGCTGGCGTAGTTAATAAAAACAAAACAATAGGTATTATCGGTCAAAGTGTGATAAGTGTAGAATAGGGCACTGTTAGGCTCGAGGTGTCTGCATCGATCCCGGGGATAGAATAATGGCTGTTTCTATTTGGAAAGTATGACAAGCACTCTCGGTGTGTGGAATTCGATGTCTTGATTGTTATCAAAAACATGTAAGGACATAAAAATCATTGCTGATTTTTTGGTGTACCTTTGTGGATACTTGACAAGCAAGTTACCCTTTCAAGTAAATAATTCATTCCAAATCACAGGATTTCTTGATAGATATCCTTCATTCTTGTTATTACAATAATGTTTATACTTGTAATATTTTGTGGAATAAATCTAGAAATCTTTGAACATTTATTTTACCTTGACTCTACATATTTACATAATTAAATATTTAATCTATATCTACATAAATATCAACCATCAACTTATCATTAGTGTGGGTGTAACATAATACAAAGTCTCTGCTCTACAATACCTTCACTGGTGGTAGAGCTCTAGTGACGGAGCTCACGGCCCTGTAATTTCCGGCACAGAGACATAACACCTTAGACCTCAGGGGTGGTAACACATCTGCATTTTGACCTTGGTCTTAGTGTGAGTGTCTTTTGGCTGCAGTCATCACTTAACATCACGAGCATGCAGTTCAGCATGCTCGTTTGCCACTTCCATTACATAAAAAAATCGATATTAAAATTGCACATTTGATATGCTTTTTGGATTGCAATAGGGTGTAAGTATTGTAATACTAAATGCTGCTTTTAGCCTCTCATCAAATGTACCACTGATGTTTTAGATATGCACTAAATGCATCAGACAGCGTTATCAATGAAACCGACTTAGAAGCGAAAGTATAAATGTAAAAGCAGTTAGTGCGTTAGACGATTACCTAGAAGCTAGGCTTTAGGCTAGGCGGAGTGGCGGAGTGGCGGGCGTTCACCCCTAGAGCGAATCCAGGTCGAGAAGGTTAACACCATACGCTCGCTACGCCGGCATACTATGTTTATATGTCTTGTTTCTCGTAGTTGCGAATCGGTGAGTCGCGGTGTATGCGTGGATATTGTATACTCGTGTCATTCTGTCTACCTCGTTGGTGTCGTGTGGGTAGTCGTTTTTTGCTTTTTTGTGTTACGTGTACCTAGTGGTAGAGTTTCTCTGGCAGATGATGACATCAATGATTTTACTGGTGGGCTCTAGTGACGGAGGTCGCGTAGGCCACCTACTTGCCGGCCCTGCCGCTAAATGGTAATGTTCAGCGCTATCGTGTTCCGGGGGGTGGTAATGTACGGCACTGTAATTCTAAAAAAACCTAATTAAAATAAAATATAGATATGCAGCATTGATCTACATGCACTAAAGTATTAATTTTTTTATTGGTGGTAGAGGTCCAGTGACGGAGCTCGCGGGCGTAGGCACCACCGCATTACCTAATATACTTGCCGCTAAATGGTAATGTTCAGCACTATCGTGTTCCGGTCAGGTGGTAATGTACGGCTCTGTAATTTCCGCCACAGAGGCATTACACCTAATGCCTCAGAAGTGGCAGCGCATCTGCATTTTTACCTCTGGTCATTGTGTAAGTGTCTATAGGCTGCAGACATCACTTAACATCAATGTGAACTGCACGCTTGTTTGCCACTTTTATTACATTAAAAAAAATTAAGCCTTGGTAGCACCGTTCAAGTTGCCAGAAGTGAATTTCTTATACTTTCATAGTTACCTACATACTCAGCGGTCAATGGAAAGGGCTATGCTCGGCGTTTCCCTACTGGATCGAATCAGAAATGAGGAGATCCGTAGGCGAACGAAAGTCGCCGACATAGCCAAGCAGATTTCCAAGCTGAAGTGGCAATGGGCAGCGCACATAGCTCGGAGAACCGATAGCCGCTGGGGCAGAAAGGTTCTCGAGTGGAGACCACGTATCGGCAAACGCAGCGTAGGACGTCCACCTGCAAGATGGACCGACGACCTGATCAAGGCTGCAGGTACCCGCTGGATGCACGTCGCTTCCGATCGGTCGGCATGGAGGTCCTTGGGGGAGGCCTATGTTCAGCCGTGGACGTCTTATGGCTGATATGATGATGATGATACCTACATGTCAGATGACGTAGAAAGATCTCACATAGGTACCTAAATATCTGTCAAATCTATCGAAGTTATTCTTCAACCGTACTTTAAAATCGTCATTAATTTTGGACGTATTATAATACCAAAACATTTTGACTTACTTTTTAAAAATCCACGTTGATTTGGTTGTTATAGCAATAACCGCTGATTATTTAATTTAGGTGTAAAATGAAATAAATACTAGTCGATTAGCGTAAATACAGTAAACTCATTAACATGCACGTAATATTTCATTAAATAATTACATTGAAATATCGTCGTTTTAGGGAAATTGTTATTTAATTATTCGTGAAACGTAATTTAATTATTTGGGTCATTTGATCTCGCGAGGTCAGACTTGTGGGCCGTGGCCGTTTTGTAGATTTTTCCCAGGAACTTATTTCGGAGAAAACTAACCGTTGTGGCTTCATTATATCATATATATATATATGATATAATGAATATAATGAATATATTTACTCATGGACAATTTGTAATGGTGCTGATTGGTAGGTAGGTAAATCTTCGATATTGTTTTACGATTTTAAATTTGATATTTTAAGTCTTTATTTATTAAAATTGATATTTTTTTACGAGCTGTTTAAAGTTTGGACCCATATGTGGGACATGTCGTTTTATTACTTTATGGAGTTGCACATGAATCATCGTTACCAAATGTTCCTCGCATCTGTAGCTAAATTTTGTTATTCGTATCTATCTACAGGTTTTGTCACATCATGTTGATAAATTATTATAGCGATCAGTACATACGATTATGTTTTAGAGAAAATCTGCTCGTTGTTTAACTTGCTGAATCTTGACTAGAAATTATATTTGAGGATTTTCTCGCGTATATACCTACCTATCACCCAACTTCTTATATGTACCTAATTTCTACAATATATGAAGCTCACGACAACCTGCGAAAACGTTATGAAACTTAACTAGCTATAGACGATTTTTGTAGTGTGAGTGTGTCACACGTAATTCCCCCCGCAAAAAATTACAGATTGTTTTGCATCGGTAATAAAGGCTACCCTCCGGTCCGCCGCGACAGGTGCGCCGAGTTGCTCTATGGTTCTAGCTCGATTCATTATAAAAATATGATTAAGCTTCATTTATGATTGCAAGTCTCAACTCCTTTTTAGCTCTGTTCTGAATTTACTTAATTCTTGTACCCTCAATTTGATTTCGAACTCTTCCCAATGCTTTTTTTTTTTTGCATTCAATTGGTTAATTATTATTTTACATAACGTTCATAATTTAATTATATTTTTTTTTCGCAATAAGGCATGTAATGTATTTGGAAAGTTAAGAAAAGTCGAAAGAAAAAATTGATTTCAAATTGGAATCGAACCTGCCACTTTAGCATAACCAATCCAGCTGCTTTACCACTAAGCTACCAAAGCTGAAGTGATTATAACCGCCATTAAATTATTAAAAAAATAAATTGTCGATTACATCATTAGTTATACCTTATTTAAGAAAAATACCTACATTAAACAATCTGACATTTGTGGATTTGACAAAAAATCGGGTCATTCAATCAATTCTTTTCAGTTATAATTAACCAAACAATTATACTTAAATCACTTTTCAAATACCTACTTAAAAATAAACACGTAGATACTAGCTAAAAATAACAAGTTATTTGTTCTAACCTATAAATGCGGCAAGTTAGACGCTAGCAACACACAGCGGAGACTGGCAACCTTCGACCGAGTGCAAGTGTCAACAACCTCTGCATTCATCCGATATGACCTATTGCTCTCAGAATTGCGCTGACACAGCCGCGAGCCGCCAGCCGCGAGTCGCGACACTGGCTGGAGGCTGCCATTACATATTACTCATTATTTCTTTGCTAACGTTTCTTATACTCGGGGAGCCCATAATACGACTTTTGGATTTACTCGAGCGACCCTACATGTAACCTTAGATTAGGTAGGAGGTACTCAAAAGGTATAGGTATTCGACGACCCGGTTGGTCCAGCGGTGTGAGTTGACCGTTTGATTCGAAGGATCGCGGGTTCGATCCCCGCATCGGGACAAATATTTGTATGGCCTACAGATATTTGATTCGGGTCTGGGTGTTTGTGTATGTGTTGTTTGTATATAACGGCACCCACGACACAGGTTTATACCTACTGTGGGTAACTCACAGGAGTGTAAGCGTATTTATTTATTATTATTGAAAAGGGCGCAAGTAAAGCTAAAAAATTAATAAATAACGAGAGCTTAAAATTTCAACGAAGTCTGTTTTGTATTGTGAATGCAAGCTTAATTATTAGATTCCACTTTAATAATATAGTCTTTTTCCTACGACAAGCATTGGTACTCTGTGCTTAAATAGTAGCTGCAACCACAATTTAGTACTGCCTCTAATGTTTAAACCCCATTCATTTGAGTTTTCTTGTTTGCACGTTCTCTTTTTGGTAACATACCTATCCTATCAGAATTGGAAAAATCTAGTTGCCACGGTTTTTGCTTAATTAGATTAGCTAACAGAAAATAATATTTATAAGTATAATTAATTATTATTATATTACTAAGGTTGACTGGGAGAGAATGCTTTTTAACATTAAGTTCGCCGTACGTAACGTACGTGTACTGTGCAAGAAATAATAAATAAACATAAATTCATAAATATAGGTACATCATTAAATATTTAACACAGAAAATGTCGTCTATAAACTAAAAACCAAAACAGGTTTATTCCTCAAAGTGACCTTAACAAAGCCTCTACAACTCTATTTTTCTGCCATTCGTTTATTTGTTTGTGGTATAATCATGCGGAATTTCACAACGGTGAGATTTTAACTCAGTCATTGTACGGGAGGAGAGGTATCCGGGTCGTGTCCTACATTTATTCCAAATTTAATCCAAATCGGCCAAAAGCCGTTTTTAAATATACACGTGGTTAGTTCATTCTTATGCATTGCTCTGGATGGATTCTAGTTTAGCCATATTGGTAATATGACATGACTAGCTATTGCCAACGGGAGCGTCTTCGAACGCATAATTCGGAGAGCACGTTAAGCCGTCGGTCCCGGTTGCTATCGATAGATAACAGTCGTTAAACCTTGTCGGAGGTTTAAAAACATCCACTAATAACTAATACTAATTGTCTAAGGTTTGGACAATGTGAATGTTTTAGTGGAAACGTCTCTGTTTGAATGTGGCCTACTAGTAACAAATCGCTTGACTTTGCTTATTCCTATTTCCCACTAAAGTATTAGGAGATCAATGGCTGATAGGTGGCTCGTGGTGCACTCGTGATGAGGTGTTGCTTATTTGTGGTATGAATAACTATAAATACTTTATGAATGTGAAAAACTGTTGATTATGTTGATTTCTTTGCATTTCTTGTG
Source organism: Macrosoma leucophasiata (assembly GCA_036365455.1). NCBI lineage: Eukaryota > Metazoa > Arthropoda > Insecta > Lepidoptera > Hedylidae > Macrosoma > Macrosoma leucophasiata. The sequence goes on along the minus strand of JAWQUS010000005.1, from coordinate 22,748,184 downwards.
CTTATGACGTGAAAATACTTATCGTGTTTGTTTTTGGTAGTTTTTTGTTCATGTTGTTGGCCTTTGAAACGGTGCTAATAGATAACATTAATATCTTACATATTGCGTTATTTGTGAAAACTAACATTTTAAATGACCCCTCCCTCCCCTAAATTGTTTGACTACAAATATTATCATTATAATCCTGTTTATTTCTATTATCTGCGAGCACAGCAGGCTCCCTACTCCCTACGTTGAAAGTGCTTGCAAATGTTTACGATTTAGGAATTTCCCCAAAAGTTCGTTTTTTTTTTCAAAATGTTAGCCTAGTAGTTTTTGTGATAAAGGATCGGTCAATTATGGACCATCTTTTCTTAAATAATTGAAAACTATTGCAGTCGTTTACGACACACGTGCATAATTGGATCATTGATTATAATACATATTTGAATCTTTCAACTCTATTTGCCCAATAGTTTTGCAGCTAATTGATGGAAAACAGTGATCTTATAACGCACGTGTGATCTTATAAGGGATCCGTTTTCTCCTTTTGAGGTACAGAACCCTTACAAGGTTATCAAAAGACAAGCATTAATCAATTAGTTTTAACCAGACATCAGGTAAGAAATGAGACTCGTGCCCTACAGTGGGACGTTTCAAGGGTTGCCATTATTAGGTATATCAGGTAAGTAGGCAGTACATTTTAATTTCTTTCATTATCGGATAGGTACATTACGTCAGAGGCATTTAGTGTAGGTTATTAATCACTATTATTTTAGCTGTTGTAAGACTGGGAATTATTAAATTATTATGTCGAGGCAAAGAACCAGTAAACGTGATCTCAAGGTCACATGGCTAGGCACGTATTATTAAATTACTTATTTGGTGATAATGTAGGCAATACACTTTCAACTGTCGAACGTGAACGAAATACGTATTTTGGTGATTGTAATTTTTTGAAGCGTAGTTGAGTCGATACGAGTATGATTCTCAAGGCCCAGCTTAACTTAGCTATGGTCATAATATTATTTTTATGTAATGGAAGTGGCAAACAAGCATGCAGTTCGCATTGATGTTAAGTGATGACTGCAGCCTATAGACACCCACACAAAGACCAAGGTCAAAATGAAGATGCGTTACCACTCCTGAGGCCTGAGGTGTTATGCCTCTGTGCCGGCAATTACTAAATATACAGGGTTAAATATATCTGACGCAAAAATCGTCAAAGGTGAGTTAGGTACGTTAAGACTAACAACTTTTGTTCTATGACTTTTGTCAAAACGCAGTACATCACATGATAAGAAATAAAATCGTTTCAAATGGGACTTCTATCAATTGTTAGCACTACGTTTCATAGGTATATTTTTACATAGGTACCGACGTCAGCTGTTTACGTAACGTGAAGTTAAGAAGTATTAGAACTGCAAATTCTATTTATTATTTTTTGTATAATAAAAAAATATATCGAACTAGCTGACCCGGCAAACTTCGTATTGCCTCAGAATGAAATGAGGTGTCAAAGGTTTGATAGATACGGACTATTTGTATGGAAAAATAAAATTGTGGTTTTTACTGTTTTCCTTCAATTTCTTCATATTTTCTTACCTTTTAAACCTTCCCTACACTTCCAAAAATCATTCAAAACCAAAATTAGCCAAATCGGTGAAGCCATTCACGCGTGATGCCGTGACCAAGGAAAACGGGTTGCATTTTTATATATATATAGACGTGGCCGGCTATGCTCAGACCAAAAATTTAAAAAGTGGAAATAATTGAAATATACGGTATTTCGTTCACTACAAAATAAATTTAATTAATTTTATAGCGTCAACAACACGTGGTAATTATGCTGTTAAAATGTAGCTTATATGACACGTTTGTAGATTTACCATAGCAGCGCCATCTATTGATTACTTACTCAACCCAGTCGAAAGGTATCGACATCTGTTAGAATCATTTGGAGTTAACAGATAATTGTGACTGTCAAATAATAACAGACAAATAATTAGCAATAAATTAAAATTGCGACTATAATTTGAGATTTAAACTATCCTATCTCTCAAGTTGGATCGAACTGCACATGGTGTGCGAATTTTATTATAATCGGTTAAGTGGTTTAGGAGTCCATTGAGGACAAACATTGTGACACGAGATTTATATATATTAAGATTAGAAAAAGTTGTATTACAAAAGTGTTAGTCTTGATGAGCTAAACCCTCCCTTTAAGAATTATGCGCTAGTTACAAATAACCCTGTATACAGCCCTGTAATTAACATAAACTTACACAACTCAAACTCAAAAAATATCTTATTAATTAACTAAGAAATTAAATATACATATATAGGTATCTATCTATTTCTTTTTTTTTGGACTTAGAATACCTAAGCATTGGCGTTCTCTTCTGGGGAAATCATCACAGACAGAATATGGTAGATGTGGATATACATATCTATTTAAAGATTAACCTATAAGGTTAAGATTCTAAAAAGCTCCACCACATCCCCGCATGATTTACGATCGCACAAAATTATTGTATCTTCACGCCAAATTTCCGGGAAAAATTGTTGTAACTACCTACTTAGGAGAAAATATTATAATTTCTCCTAGTAGGAGAAATTATAATATTTTCTCCCTCGGTGCCGTGTCTACAAACGACGTAGTCATTACACCTACTATTTTAGAGAGCGGCTTTATGGGAGAGATAGCCCCTTCATATTTTAGCACTGCAGAAAATTATTCATATTGGTATGAGTTTCAGTGTAGGACCTCGAGAGCGTAGGAACCACCGTATTTAATGTACTTATCTACCGCCAATTGGTAGTGTTCAGCTCTATCGTGTTCCGGTTAGATCCTATAACCCCGTAATAACTATTGCAGAGACATAACAACTTAGGTCTCAGGGGTGGTTTGGCTAGCCATCTGCATTTTGACCTCTGGTTTTTGTGGCTTTGTCTGGCTGCAGTCATAACTTAATATCAATGTTACTTCATGCTTTTTTTGCCACCTTGCTTACATAAAAAAATCCATTGAATCTAAGTACATTTAATATTGATAACATTTAACTTTTTTTTTAATGTTTGAAGGTTGACAGACAAGCAAACGGGCCACCTGATGGAAAGTGGTCACCGTCGCCTATGAACATTTGCAACACCAGGGGAGTTGCCAACGCGCTGCCAGCCCTGAAGGACTCTTTTGACGCCATTTCTGAAGAACCCCATATTATAGCACCTAAGGAACACCTCAGAGGGAAGTTCGTTCCATAATTTACACGTTCTGGGCAGGGACGAACGCGGAAACCACTTTTTTATCGTTAAAGTAATATTAGATTTTTCCACATATAATATTCGTTTCAAGAAATTCAAGCTATTCCCCTAAATTAGTTCATTTAAACAAGAAAAGGTAGGAAACAGACAGATAAACAGGAGACTCCTTTCATCGTTCGCAGTATATGGATAAATAGGACACTGAAATTTTGATCAAAGACTATAAATACAGTACATCATGTCGTTTTGAATAAAATCATTCATGGCACGTTGTGAAGCATGCGAGCTGTCACATGCGTTGTAACACTTGTAAGACATCTCTTTCCTATCGCCTCTTTTTTACTTTTTGGTACTTGTTATTGTGACGGAAATATTTATAAATATATTTTTCTTAGGAGATACTGTTCTTGGATCTTTCATTTCACGGTAAAATATTAAGTTGAAAGCAGATTCAGACCAACAGCTGCTTGTTTTTACTTTTTGTAAGTCATGAAGTGGCAAACAAGCATACGGCTTACATTGATGGTAAGCGATACTAATAATGGCAACCCATTTTGGATACGTCCCACGGCTGAGCACGAGCGGGTTGGTGCAGATACGGGTTAGTGGTCAACCCCCTGTCGGATGTTTTAAAACCACCCAAAAGGCCTTCGACAAGATTTAACGACTGCTATCTATCGATAACAACCGGGATCGACGGCTTAACGTGCCCCGCCGAAGCACGGAAACGCACATTTTAATTTGCCACTAGCGGTCACCCATCACACACCCGACCGCGCCCGTATTGCTTAACCGAGTAGATCGCTTACGATCTACATCAGCCGCGGGCCCACGCGCGCTGTTAGAACCTAACCTGTAGCCTGAAAACATCTACATAAAAACTAAGATTTAAATATAGATGCGTTACCACTCCTAAGGTTAAAGTTTTTGTGCCTCTGTGCCGGAAATTACCACCAGCGGAAAACGATAACGGTACCATTTAGCGGTAAGTAGATCAGGTAATGCGGTGGTGCCTGCGCCCACGAGCTCCGTCACTGAAACTCTACCACCAGTAAATTCTCTACAATATAGATTACAAACTGTTTTATAAATAACTAAGTAGCCTATGTTCTTTCTCAAAGTCAGCTCTATGTCTGTACTAAATTTCATTAAAATCGGTTCAGTCGTTTGGACGTAAAAAGGTAACAGACAGACAGAGTTACTTTCGCATTTGTAATACCTATTAAGTAGGGATTTATTTTCTTAAAGCGATCTATCATTGTTGTTCTGTTTACTAGTCAGAATCAGAACAAGACAGTAATCAATTTAAAAAAATCCATGGGGGACTAACTTTTAAGATCTCATTACTACCACGCGTAGTAGTAGTAGTCATACGAAAATTGAAATAAAAATAAATTGAACATTAATAATGTTGTATGGTCTGGTTGCCAGTAATTTAGTAATTAGCATGGCGTCGCTGGCGCTGTCCATATAACAACGTACATAGATTTACGATGTATGTTTTGTTTTTTGTCGAACAAACACAAAACTGTCCGCTTATACAAAAACAATCGAATACAGCTTTTATTACAAACGCATAAAGTGGTCATGTGTAAAAGCGGATTTTTCCCTGATCGTCCATACAATTCTATCAAATACTTCACGGCTCGTTGATTTGATTGTTTTATTTTAGCCTGTAATTACGGATCGACCGAACAACTTATTTTTTTTGTGCACACTAATATGATATTTCACACAGGCGTGAATGTAGGTATATCTGTATCCATTTGTTATAGGTAGGTATGTTATGTTGCCTGTAGCTTGAATTGCTTGATATCAATCAATTGATCTACTTATAACATACTTTATAGGTACACTAGCGACCCGCTCCGGCTTCACACGAGTAGCGTTTATTATAGGTATGTATTGTGAGGACGCGCCCGACTTCTTTGACAAAAACCTCGGTAAATATTAATAATATCTCGGTAAATATACCAACCTGAGTACGATATTAAAAAATTAAAGATATAAACGTTCCTCAGAAAAAAAATAGGTAATGCGGTGGTGCCTATGCCTACGCCCTCCAGTCCCTAGATACATTGGAACTTTACCACCAGTAGATATTTGGTCCGCATTCAATCTTTTTATCAAGATTTACTTATATAGAATGTAAAAATAGACAGAAATAAATTGTGATAACATATAAATAATCCGATAAGATTAAACTATCCGCCTCCAGAGCAGATGAAATATTGTGGATGTTTATCAGACTTGTCGTTATAAAAGTAATCAGATCATAGTTTTAGACGTTAACAATGTGACATGCCTTAAATAATATACAGGATCCAACAGATAGTATTGCACATCGAGCCTACGAAAGAGACAATCGGCTAGGTTCGAGTTCGTAGAGCGTTATCTCTGCTGCACACTGCCTACGTACAGTGCTCAATAATATTGCACATTGAGCCTAGGAAGGAGACTTCGGCTTATTTCGGGTCTGTAGAGCGTTATCTTTTTCGCACCGTACTTATTTGACGTTTGTCGACCATTTTGATCAAGTTTTGACCAATACTGTCAGTGCTTACGTAGGCAGTGTGCTCTACGAAGTCGAAACGAGTCGATCGTCTTTTTCGCAGGCTTGAGTACAGAGTGCCTAGTGGGGGATTCTATTTACTCTTGCGCGAATTCGATAGCGTAAGAGTAAACGCAGATTTGTATGGAATTGAAGGAGCGTCATCGATTCACCGCTAGATGACGCTCCTTCAATTCCATACAAATCTGCGTTTTCTCATATGCGATCGCGATTTTCGATCGCGATCTCGTAAGAGAGATCGCTTACGATCTACACCAGCCGCCGGGCCACGCGCGCTTCAACTCATATTTACTGAGTGTAGATATCTAAAATCATCCGCTTAAAGAGGGCAAACTAGCTGTAATTTCCGGCACAGAGGCATAACACCTTAGGCCTCAGAAGTGGTAACGCATCTGCATTTTGAACTCTAGTCTTTGTGTGGGTCTCTATAGGCTACAATCATTACTAATGGTAGAACTCCAGTGACGGAGCTCGCGAGCGTAGGCACCACCGCATTACCTAATAATACTAAACTTGCCACTAAATGGTAGTGTTCAACACTATCGCTCTCCGGTCTGGTGGTAATGTACGGCCCTGTAATTTCCGGCAAAGAAGCATACCACCTTAGGCCTCAGAAGTGGTAACGCATCTGCATTTTGACCTTGGTCTTTTTCTAGGTGTCTATAGGCTGCAGTCATCACTTAAATGTGAACTGCATGCTTGTTCGCCACTTTCATTACTTAAAAAAATGCTGGCTAAGTATTTCATATCTCGTATTGAATAATTGAAACAGTATCCTTACAATTTAGTAAATCAATTAAAGCTAATTAGTTCATTTTGGAAGTAATTATTTATGCACTGGCAGCATGAATGCGCAATGAAGCAACATCGTTTACCTACACGATACATTACCAAATAGAGACAGAATATTTGCTAAACCGTAAATATTGTGCTTCATTAGCCACGTTTTCCTGATAATTTAGATTTGAATGCGACAATCAAGAAAGAAAGAAAACATTTTTATTTGGAATAGATCTTTCAAAACGTCAAGAAATCTTAAATTACCTCAAGTGACACCTAGAGCAAAAACATAATAATTCTCGTATATTAATAGTAAATTAAAATTAGAATTTAAAGTACATAGTTAAAATATAATTATCACAAAATTTTTCAATTCCTTCAATGATGATAAATGAAGAAAACACTTTTTTGTTAGTGAACTGTTTGTTGTTATAGTCTTTACTGAGTTTAGTGAAATGAACGTGATAGGACTATAAATGAAAGATAGAGCCGAGAAGAGGTCAGCTGATACCACACTATTTACGGTGGCTAAAACTGCTACTCCACTTTTGGGGTTAGAAGATGATTGGAGAGCTTCTGTCGTTAATTTTCTTATATCTTCAAAATATATCAAGTGAAAAAATGCAAAAGATCCTTCAAATGCGATAGTCTTATCGATGAAAGAGTGATTTCTTTAACCGAACACTATATTTTATGCGCAATTAAATAAATTTATGAAAAGACAGGTATTCAAGTGCGTGGTGGTAATGTTTATTTACTGAAATCGTCATGTTGCGTGTGCGGCGCTGAGACGCGGGCGTAGCGCCGGGGAGGGGGAATTGCCGGTCGTTGGAGGGAGGGGGAGGTCGCGTGCACTCCGACAGTTAACCAAGCACAGACCACTACATTCATTGTATGCAATATAACACTTTTTCACTTCCAATTCTTTGCCATTATGTTTCATTCTAATTAAAGGAGCAGCCATTGTGAAAATTCCCACTCTCACAGTGGCTGATGAAAAAATTAACATTATGTGTTAATTTTGTAATGCAGAATCAATTACGCGAAGAGTAATATTTAACGGGAATGCCGGTTATGATTTATACGAGCAAAGAAACCATTTGCTTGGACACGATTTATGACGTCACCATCGACACGTAAAGCATTCTTAAGAACAATTTTTTTTTCTTTTTATCCGTGATTTGTTTTATAAAGTATTTAGGTGGTTAGGTTTAAATCGTGCATGGAACATTTTGCATTGATATGATCATAATATTTTTGACACTGGACACAGAAAAATAACATAAGTAAAAGAAAAGTTTCTTAACTTGATTAGGTACTTAATGTGGTATTTTATTGATATGCTTTAACAATGAAGTGAAAATTTTTCTTACTAAAAGCTCTAGTCAAATCTATGCATGTTCCGCTGTATGTCAACTGGGTATTGATTTCAGGATTTCCATAGTCCTGTTTTTGGGTTTAAATTACCAATATTATCTATATTTAGGTTCGGTTGCACCAACATATTTATAAAGTCAATGTTACATTATCATCCTTGTCTAACTTTAACAAATTTGTTTAGGTTGGAGAAGGTTGTAAACTTTAACAACCATTTTGGTATACCGTGTTTTTACCTTTTTTTATAATTTATTTTTCATACGCAATCAGTCCGACTCATCGACACTTTCCGAAAGGAGACTGGTAATTTTGGGCCTGCAAAATCACACCATTACACAGTACCTACGTTTTGTAATATAGTTAACAATAAGCAATCTAACCCACCCTTTACTTGATCATTAATATAGGTACTTACTTCAATTACTGGCAATTAAAAATATGCTCGAATTTCAAAATATTTATTTTATAGTCATTTAAAAATGACATAATTTGTATAGTGTTGTCACCTTTTCGACCATTTCTCTTACAGCCGAGTAATATGTTTTTATTTACGTCATCGCTCTTTGAATACCAAATAACTGAAACCAAACTAAGTTTTCCACTTAATTACCAAAGTTTTGTTTGAATAGTAACTTTTCACTCTTACATCATTGCAATATTTTACAATTACAATGAGCTTTATATAATCTAACTTCAATAACAGTTCATTTTTGTCTTTCCAGGTGAATTCTGCGCGGATGTCATAATGAAGTGGAACGATGTCACCGACATCAGTAAGTTGCAAATCGATACCGATACATAATTCACTCGACAGTACCTCGGACTTATGTTATAGTATGTATATCTTTCGGGCGCTCATATGTCGATATTTCGTTTGCCATGTCGTATATAACTCGAATACTAAGTGTGACATCGAAAATAATTAGCGAAAGATCGGTTGGTTTTGGCAAACGACCGGCTTCCATCATCTTGTAGTTACTTACTACAATATAGTACGTAACGTAGTACGGAGCGGCGCGGGGGCGTACGTGGGCGTCTTGTTCCACATAGCTCGCCACTCGCCTGCCTACACAGCCACTACGATTTCCTTGACTTCTTCAAACTTGTTTGAAGCATCGGTTTTTGCTTGACACTCCACTGAGATTACTAAGTACGCCTATTTATAACTTACGATTGGAAGAAAACCGTGAGTTTGATCCCGGCGGTTTTGGCTTGGGTGAATCATTTTTATAAGTGTCATCAAACAAAATACCGCGGGTTTGGCACGATTTAGACCGTAAGTATTTGGCAACATGTCCCGGAACACTCGTACGATGTGTACAGGTTGCCATTCATACAGAAATAATGTTGGCCGAGATAATGGTATACGGTGAGCAGTATTTAAAAAACAAGGTGCCATTAAGGTTAACCCTGATGAAATTCAGAAGTGATTAATGTTTTGTTATTTTGAACTCGGAAATACAATTGCGGTAGCTGTTCAAAAATTGCTATTCTGTCAATAACGTAATAGACAATCAATAAGTTGGAATCAAATCCATTATCCCGATGGATAATGGATTTGATTCCAACTTATTGATTCGTTAGACGGTGGGTGGGACATAATTTACCACTTTGGTAGTGTCTATCTTTCCAACGATTGAAATGACTTGAAATTTTAACAAAATTTTCAAAGACCTTTCTATACATCCCATTCCCAAGAGGACAGCGACAGACATGATAAATGTACTTATATGGGTTCCGTTTTTGCCATTTGGCTACGGAACTCCAAAAAAACTTTAGACATTGCTTATTCTCATGCTTATCAGCATTTATGGCAAGATGCTTGCGAAAGAGGGTCCAAGTTAAACAATAGCTCAGTACAGCAATCGAACACAACACATGGTAGTGTAGACGACATTCCGGTGTAATTGTTCGTGTGATGAAGTGTGGCTGCGGTTGCGGGTTTGTGGTTGAAAGCTCACCTCTGCGCAGGCGCACAACCACTGGAAGATAATGCCTATAGGTTTATACCTAATGTAAACATATACTCGTAGTAACAAAACAAACCCAAAATTAGGATATTGTGGAACAAAATTTACGCTAACAACAAATGCTAACAAAAAGCAACACTAATAAAAAATTTAGGCGCAAATATAACTTCAAAATGGCTGCACCTTTTTTTTGTCATGAAGTAAATAAAAAAATACAGTGGCAAACAAACATACAGTATACAGTGATTTTTTAAACTTTTTTTTTGTTTAACAAATTCCGTTTGATAGGTTTTTAAAAAATATTGCAGGGTTTAAAAGAATATTTTTCGATTCAATTCGGTCCGTTTGTGAAATGCAAATTTTTGTTAGATTCGAGAGTCCCCCCTCTCTGGCAGCTGAACGGTGGTATTTGGACGTATGAAAAAAATCACGATAATAGTACGTCTAAGGAATTAAAAAAGGAAAACTTTCGTTTAAAAAATTACGGCTATCAACTTTAAAAAAGTACTTAGAAAAACTTTTTCGAGTATTTTTCCATGACTACGTATTTTTTTCTATCTTTTAATATAGTGCACGAGGAACTTGTCCTTTAATTAGTTTTTTTGGAATTTGACCTATTAAATAGGAAAATTTTATCATTTCCAAGTGATTAAATGAATTTGGAATCTCGAATCTTGAAAACAACTTCTAGCTATAAACTTATTCTATTGAGAATGTGAAATTATGCGATAACACGGGTATTTATTTATTTAATTGGATTTTAAGTAGGTAACCGGTTTATCACAAATAGAATGAGCTGTATTTCTTTATTTAGCGGACTTAATTACTATATTATGCTGTACCTACTTTGTAAATTAAGTCATTTAGCAGTATAATTATGGTTGCTCATTTAAAATCATATACCTACATCTCAGGTTAAATGAAACATCTAGATTAAAAATAACCACCAAAAATATGGTAAAGCTTGAAATGGAACATTCTGTTGCCTATTTTAATTCTTAACTATAAATTTTTGGACGATTATTTATTTTCAATGATTAAATGTTTCAATTGTTATACTCTCAGTCACTTCATTAGCGCGCTGTGCACTTTTTTAACTAGCGTCAGGACACGTGACTTAAACTCGCATCAGGACACGTGATCTGATCGAAATATCGTAAGACGGCGGCGCGGCGTATCAGAATCAGAATCAGAATCAGAAACTCATTTATTCATTTAGGGTGACAGGCACCGCTTATGACACGTCAAAAACAAACAAAATAAATTAAAGCGAATAACAATTGATATACATGTCAAACAAGATAAAAAATATATGTAAAGTCAAGAATATCACTAAGATAAAACTAAATGTCATAAACTAATGTAAAAAGTATATCAGTCTCTTTGAATGTCTCTTTTCCCCTTTTCCGTAGGAGCGGGGAGTACCAGTGGGAGAGAGGGGGGAGACAGGGGAGGGAGGGAGAGGGAGAGAAAGGGGGGGAGAGAGGGAGAGAGGGAAAGTGATATGATTTTAATGTGATATAAATTGTCATGTTTGTGTACGATAGCGCAACAAATGAATATTTTAACACAAATGATAGGTAGCTTTTATTTATACTGGTGATTGAAGCAATTCGTGCAAAATTATTCCCAAACAGTTTTTGTTGTTTGAGCTATCACTTGACAATTATTCACTCGTCTTCAATAATGAGGACATTCTTATAGAATCAGCAAATGTGTGCACATTATTGTTTCAAATGTTTTTTCTGTAGATCTGTGTCTAATGTAATGTCTATCATATTTAATTTTTTATAAGTCTATAATATTAAAGATGGATGGACATCTATAATATTATAGATTTGTAAAAAATTGTAAACTAAAAAGTGACTGTCTGTCTGTAGGTACCTGACACTTTCGCAGCCGAGTCGATTATGGTGATATTCAACATGACGGTAGTTTGAAATTCAAACAAAAAAAATAGTTTATGTCCCTGGTTTGGATTGAAACTTTGAATCCAAACGAGGGACATAAACTATTTTTTATGCCAAAACCAAATAAAACGTGGATTAAGTCACGGGCACCAGTTAGTATTCAATAATATTATCAAATGTCGTTAATAGTACACTAAAATACTTATTTCCCCACACAGGTGCCAAAACACAAGATGTTATAGGTATGACGACTATTATATTAGAAACTACAAACCTTTCTAGTGAATTGAAATAACAAATAAGGTTCGTGTTGTGAACAAAGCATCAGATTTTTCGATAAAAGCGGAGCCAAGGTTAAAAGTGACACGCCTTCGTAAGTCACATTGCTGTGTTGACATTCAGCACGAGATCGTGCTTTAGAAAAAAAAATAGATAATGTTTACCTATCTCTGTCCACCGGCGCGGCTAGGGTTGCCAGCTCGCTAAAGTCGGACAGACTAGCAAGTTTAGCAGGACATTTGGGTAAAAAAGCTGACACCCGCGATAGAAGCGTTCGGCTGTGCTCAGTGCTCTCTCGTTTGCGAAACGTAAAAAGCCTGACAAAGTCGGATGCCGTTTATTTGACCGGACACGGAATCAAAAAGCCTAACTATGTCCGGTTTTAACAGGACGCCTGGCAACCCTAGGCGCGGCGTGTATATCGGACGGTGTGACCAATACGTGTATTTACAACGTGGAACCGATACGAGCGTTATGTTCATTTGGAATTACTAAAACACCACGTGTCGGGCCACGCGCAGTTATAGTCCGATTCACCTGTGAAGCCTTTTTTGCTGTGATAGTTTTCCTTTTATTTTTTTTTATGGCATGAAGTGATAAACAAGCATTTAAGTAATACAAGCCTATCAAGACCTACATAAAACTAGAGATTTCGATGTTGATAGGTACGTTACCACTCCTGAGGCCTCTGGTGTTATGGGCCGTACATTACCAGCTAACCGGCAACGCACTATCGTGTGCCGGTGTGAATACTACTAATGCGGCGGTGTCTTCGCCCGCGAGCTCCGTCACTGGAGCTCTACTATCAGTAAAAAATCGTTACACCTATATACTTTTAAGTATCGTAAATTTTTCACACCTCTAAATGCAACCATTTAGCTCAGAGGTTCCCAAACAATTTTTTCTTGTAGACCCTTTACAATTTTTTCTGGTGTCTGTGGACCCCCGTCCTCGCTACATTGATATCACATTCCCATATTTCCAATTTTTATTTACGCCTACGTAGACCCCCATCGAGTCTCCCATGGACCACTTTGGAAATCACTGGTATGATGTATGTAAATTGGTACTATCAGTGTATGTGTTGAGATCCATTATCGTGGACCCCCATTTCCATTTCATGGACCCCCAATTTTTTTTTTCGCTGACGCAGACCCCTTTTAGGTTGTCATAGATCCCCAGGGGTCGATATAGACCACTTTGGGAATCACTGATTTAGCTGGAAGGTCGGGACACTTAGCTCTTCAAAAATGGCATTTTAATCCCTGTATCGAAAAATGTTATACGCAAACTCACAATATTTTTTAAATACCTATCGAACGACACATTCAGCTGCGGACAGACGGACGGACGGATATGGCGAAAGATCATTAGGGTTGCTTGGAGAGAACGGAACCCTAAATAAGTTTACGGGAAAACAATAATGTTATAGGCAGTAAAGAGATAGGCCGATATTTAATTGGCACGTCAAAATGAAGCGTACAAGAAGGGCTAAATTAGATATTAGTAGTATAATCATGGGCTAAGTCTGAAGTGAAAGCCTGAACTCAATCTCCTTCAAATAGGTTTCCCAGTTTTGTTTAGCTTACCGTATGATTTTCATTGCTTACAAAATCTGCTTCGTGTACTGAGTGAGTGAGAGAGATCTCATCAATCATGAAAAAAAAATGAAGTAAGAAATAAAATATTACATCAAAATAAGTAGGAGGTAGTATGTAGTAGTATTGATTAATATATTTTCTAATTTTAAACCCATATTGTTGAGACTAATGATCAACTCACCATTTTAAAAACTCACTCTCAAACCTCAAACTAGTTTAGAACTCAGTAATTTATCTGTTAATGTTAGGGTTAAGGGTTTCAGGTCCCTATCTACTTAGATAAAACGCCCTCTATGTACTGAACAATACAAATTGTATATTAGAACCAAACTTACTTAAAAAGAATATTGATAAACATTTACAAGCACGATGTAATAACGATAAGTGCCATCTCTGTATATCTTAAGCAACTAACAAAAATTATATAAATTGTGACAACTTTGTTAGACTGGACAGTTGTCACAAAATAATTAATAGACGAGGCGTTTTTATTATTAAAAAATATTATACACGTGCAATAAATACCGTTTTAATAGTTATGATTTTTTTATAATCGGTCAGTTGCAGAGTTAGCGTCAAATCCAACAGCAAATTTTAGACGAAAGTATAAAAAAAAAACTAAGAATTTAATCCAAAATGTTCGAAATGCCCATAAAACACGTTTGGTGTTTATTCTTTCCGCTCGTGAGAAATTTGAAAAATCCCGTTAACTTTTTTCAAAAGATGAAACGTCTAGTCCCAAAGACTTAAGACTGTACATTTATTGACTCTACATTTTGGAAATCAAGTTTTTCATATTTGCTAAACCTTTTGTTCTGTTGAAATAAAACTATTTTTACTGATTTATCTCGCGTATATTAAACTAAAATGATTTTTAAAATCAACCCGACGTTTCGGGTTGATTTTAAAAATCATCATTCTTTTGTTCTGTGTAGGTGGAGACCAGTTTCCAAAAGCACCGTTAATGGAACACGAGAACTGGTTGATGGTTAGGATCAATCTCTATCCTTTCAATTTAATTTAGATCGGTCATTGTAAAAAATAAAATCCACATGGGTTGTTGCCTACAGGCTACAAAGTTTACTTATTCTTATTTGCCATTTTTATGACAAAAAACCCAACTAAAAATTCAGTCTAAATCGCAAAAACCCTAGTTGAAAACGGGCTTAGTTTGCGACATTGCGCGCGCGCCGAATTTCAGATTACATCACTGCGCAAAAAATCGCGTGCGCGTGCAGCGGGGACAGGGGGGCCAGAGGGGTAACCGGCGGGGCGGGGAAGAAGGGGGCGGGCGGGCGCGGCTCGCTTGAACGACCTTGGCCTTGCTCGAACCGCGGCCAAGGCGAGCGCTTAGCGTTACGCCGCAATTATACATGCGCCCACCAGTCTACCGGCACTCGATTATTACGTATAAGAATGGGAACTGACCGACGGTTATTCCTTTCTGACACGAGTTACACGTCACCCAGTTATGGGAAACTTGTGCGGTGGGCAGGTTTGATCTACACCGCTAAAAAAACCCCGTTCATTATAGCAACACAGTTCCAGGGCACTCTGCTCGCCGTTGGTAAGAATATTGGTATCCTGGGCGTTGGCATATCGAACGAAGTGCAATTCGGGAATCACATTGTTAACGATCCAGGACTAACTGACAGGCTCGAACATCTGAGCCTGCGCAGAGACATTGGAATTGGGAGTCTCTGCGTATTATACCGTCTCTACAACGGTGAGTACTCTGCTGAACTGTTCGACATGGTGCCAGCGTCTCTTTTCCTACACCGTACTACCCGCCGAAGAGAGTAGTTCCACCTTTACCGACTGGACACCTGGCAGTGTTCAACGGTGCGATTTTCGCGTTCGTTCCTGCCCAGAACGTGTAAATTGTGGAATGAACTTCTCTCTGAGGTTTTCCCTCGGTGCTACAATATAGGGTTCTTCAAAAATGGCGTCATAAGAGTTCTTTAGGGCTGGCAGCGCGTTGGCAATTCTCCTGGTGTTGCAAATGTTCATAGGCCACGGTGACCACTTTCCATCAGGTGGCCCGTCTGCTTGTCTGTCAACCTTATGACATAATAAAGTGGCTTTGTTTCCTCAGTACTGCACTGCAGTCACGAGTACATATCTACATTCACGAATACTTACCAAAATTACGTTCTTGCGTTACTTATAGAAGAGTTCCAGTGTTGGAGCTTGCTGGTATTAGCCCCACCTCATCATTTGTCTTTACATGATGAAACCATTTCGGTGGAACGCTTCCGTGTTACAAAAAAGTGTTGGTTTGATATCTAAGCCATGCCATGGCACAGTAGCAACAGCTTTTACATGAAGTCCACTAGTATTTGTGATGTCTATATACTAGTATTCACGTACCATCAATATAAATGTGTTTACATATTATAAATAAAACGTTTTCATGTCGTGGTTTCTTCGCAGGTTATAATCAATCCTTGGGGTTCTATATACTTATACAATTGGACCATATTTTTGTATCACTTGCTATCAGCTAATGTTTGATGCCACCACATTCCTGTTAGATAGTATTGTATGGGGTCCTAATGAGGGGCATTATTATTTTGTAGTCATTGAGGTTTGTCTTTGAGGTTTCTTAGCTGTCTGCACTGCATAAGTTAAATGTTGGAATTTATGGAACTTTAGTCTTTGAAATGTTCCTTGTAAGATCCACGTGATGTTTATTTATAACTATACACCTGGTAGGGACAGTATCTGGATGGGATAGCAGATATATCATTCATCCATTATATCCCCGTTTTGTGAGTTCACAGTATGTAATAGAAAATTAACCTACATGAGCATTTATTCCTAATTCCGCTGATTGTGAATCTTTTCTATTCAAATTCTCTCTCATCTCTGGCTAGGCTAAAATTAGGCCACCGAGGCAGTTCTACATCATATCCAATTTTTTTTATGAATCCAATACTCGATCAACATAATACTCCTCCTGCCAGGAGGCTCCTACAAATCGTCCCAAAAAGTCTGATACTGTTTAGCAAGGAGACAATGAAAGACAATAGGCGGGAGTGGTTGTATCCATTATAGTTATTTGGTTATTATCATGGATATGTGTCCACTGCATGTGCAAACAGTTTTATACTATAACTCTGCCTTTTCCTCCGTTTTTCGAAAATTTCTAAACTTACTCGTAATAATGTTTTATAAAGCCTAAAGAGAAGATCGGAGAGGCGATCGGATTGGATACTTTCAGAGCGCTAGGAAAGCTTATTACCGTCCAACTACAATTAATCCTATTGAAGAGTAACGCCTTTTAATTAAACTCGATGGATTCTATCGATAAGTTTCCCTGACAGGAGTGATGTGAGCTGTTGGTAGTGTTGGTAACCGAACCGATATTCTTTTCGAGTGGACCGTGTAGCTGTTAGTTAAAGTGACCGCGACAGTATTGCCGCATAAGAGGCACATAACTCCTACGGATGCAGTGGATTGCTGCTGACATCTCTCCAGTGTGCAATCCATATTGATCACCTGGAGGAACTTTTGCGCGTATAACTATCGCTAAATCAGTTATTTAGTGACGGAAGGATATAGGCAGTGGGTACTGTCGCATTACATACTGCCGCTAAGTGGTTCGTTTCCTCCAATATTGTATAGCAATTACATACGAATTTTCTAGTTCTCTAAATAGCCTCTGCTTAACACATTAAATGGCTATCAAATAATTTGCTTTCATAATTGAAAAGTTAATTCTACGTTGTGCTGTGATCACTTTGAACATTACTACTTCGTATCTACTTAGTTGGAAGAATTCTCTTCTAAAATCTTCTCTTTGTACTTTCCAACACTTCCCAGGAAACCTGCAAAATTTTACCTTTCTCTTAATATTGGTTTTAATTCCAATTTTGTCTCGAATTTTCTTATGCTATGATTGTATTTGGAGACAACTTTCTAATGATTATGCTAAAATATAAATTTGTCAGGGTATTGTATATTTAAATGTCGATGAAATGTTGGACATGAAAATTATGTTCACATTTTTCAATTTGAAACATTGTAAGTGGAACCCTGGAGCTTCGACACTCATGGGTACTCTAGCATCAATGCATATGTGTATTCTCATTATATGTATCACTGATAATTTACAATTTCAGAGAATTAAAGGAGTTATGTGGAAAATAAATTACTTCAGGCAAGGTAAACATTTTTCCACTAATTCATTAAGTATAAATAAATAACTAGTCATTACTGACAATAATTTTCCTTTCTTATTATAACATAATATAGTAATAATACATCTTTCGAATACCATAAAATATCTACCCCACTTGCTCGTTTACCACAGCGCTCTTTGACGCCCACTCGAATCAAACAATTGACACGACCGGTCCAAAAGGTAAAGCAAACAACAGTGCATTTTTAACACCTTTCCAATGCTTCCCAACGCACACAATAATCTTGAAAGCCGGTCTTAAACTATTGAGTTGTTGGTAACGTAAGGATGTGGAGAAATTCTCGGGTTAAGCATTCGAAGGATGTTCAAATAGAAAATTTCTATTTGTTCCTCATTGGAGGTTCCACTTTAGTTTACGTAACACACGTATCTGTATAATATCTGTCACGTAGATAATTTTGAGGGCAGAGATTACTATAAACCGAGCTTAAGATAAGGACATGGTTATTACAAAATCCGGTGATACCGGTTTGACCTGACTTTAGCCAAACGTGATCTGCAACTCGACTTTAGCACTCCACATTCGCTTCCACTAACGGTACTGATTTTTACTAAATTATTAGAATCTTTAACTTGAAATGTTGTAACAAAAAGTAGTAAGGCGGCTTGACAAGTTGAAGTTTAGAGCCGAAGCGAACACATCACGATACGCAATTTTAGTTTGAATTTGTTGTACGTAACAATTAGCTTATCTACCTACATGGTTTATTTGAAGTTCATGTTAAATAAACGAAAATGAATTTGCTACAACAGTTTTCGGCAAATACGCAATAATAAAAAACGATGTATAAATAAAACAAGTTTTGTATTTATAAACATTTAGAAGCGATGAGGAAACAAATCTCTACAAGGACGAAAACGCAAAATTTAGGTTTAAATTTATATAGGTTATCCACAAAATTCTCAAACGCTTAAATTTTGATATATTCATCTTCAAACATTACTAGATTTTCCTAACATTACTGGTCGATGGTCATCGTAGACTGATAAAAGTGTTGGTTTTACTTGACTTTTTGAATGCTTTCACTACTGTTGACCACGATATTTTCTGTGCCATACTTTCGCGTACTGGCATTTCTTCAGTAGAACTGAGTTGGTTTTCATCTTATCTTCGTGGTCGTCAGCAGGCGGTCAAAGTAGGTGATGATTAATCAGATTGGTCCTGCTCGACTACTGGCGTACCACAAGGCGGTATTCTCTCTCCACTTCTATTTTCTCTTTTCATAAATACTATCTCACACAATCTCAAGTGTTCTTATCTTTTGTACGCCGATGACCTCCAGCTCTAGCTTCAAACAGATTTAAACAATATCAACAACGCCATATCCTCTATTACATTATAACTAGCTGTTAGTTACCCTAATATTTTAAGTATAAGATAAATTTTAAAAAATCTTTATCTTCAATCGATCTGTGAGTGGTCCCAATATTTTGGCGTTACTGTTAATGCACTAAAATCACAATTGATTATTCTAGGAAATTCAAATTTTCTCAATAGTTTAAATCACGACCGTCTCGCGCCAATTCTGTACAACAACAATATCATACTATTTTCTACCAATGTCAAAGACTTAGGTTTAAAGATAGATAGTACACTCAGTTGGAAATCACTATATCCCTTCGTTCCCTTTATTGATATAAGTACTTTTTACCGACCAAGACTCAAGGCACTTTTGGTTCAGTCGCTTGTGTTACCCATTAATGACTATGCTGATGTTAGCTGCTCTGATCTAACACAAGATCTTCTTAACAAAATGGATGGGATGCTTAATAATTGTATTAGATACATCTTCGGGCTACGTAAATACGATCACATATCCTGCTACCGTTCCCAGCTTAAATAGCTACCAATTCGCGAATGGGGGTACTCGGGGCTACTCGGATACTCTGTATGCTTTTCACCATCCTAAGCGATCCTTGTGCTCCTTATCATCTATAATCATTTTTCCAAATCCTTGGGGATTCACACAACCACTATTTTCATTCTGCCGAAAACCTTACATTTCACATTCCGTCGCACCATACTGGTTTTTATTCTAATTCCTTCGCTGTTACAGCAATTAAACTCTGGAACACGCTTCCCCTACATATTAAGAAGTCTCCAAGTAAGTTTTAATTCAAACGCAGGCTGAAATAATTTTTCTTAACATCTTCTAATCTGAATTAATTGTTGCAAAATATACCGTCATCATTGTTCTCTTTTAATGCTACTATTTTAATCAATAATATTTATATGTATTCTATAATTTATATAATATATAATTATATATTGTGTTTGTATGTATAATATATTCATTTAATTGTATTTATAAATATATATTTACAATAAGCATTACATTTATAAAAAACTTTAAAAACCCATTTTGCTCACTACCAATCATTGCACCTCTTCGACTGCTCTATTTGGCCCTAAGGTTGACTGGGAGAGAATATCACTTGGTATTAAAATAATAAATAATAATAATAATTCGTTGCGCGCATTCGTTGGAAAGGTCTCGGGCTCTCGAAAGCCGCGGGCAACAGCTAGTAAATAAATAATTTACTTTACATTAAAAAATAACATTCATTCGACAGGTGACAGTTACATACTCGAACTTACGCCTAAGCGACATTTTCTCGGACCGCCGTATCGTAATGCCTTAATTACTCTCTCGCTACCTACCTTATTTCTCTGGGCACATTCAACTTCTCACAGATCTAACCTGCTAACAGTGATCAAGTACGCTTGATCTGATCCAGTTTCTCCATATCGAATCAACAGAAATCGCCTTGAAAGTGTTTATCAAACAATTTCCATATTGATATCCGGCTATTTATTTAAAAACAATGCCTCCGGAATTTGTATACCAAATTGATTTAACGCTCGCGCGATCGGTCTTAATTATTCTTGAGCAAATGTTTGTAACTAACGTAATATAAGTTAAAAGTAGTGTTGACAATGAGGGGAATGTTATTATTGCTTTGGTTTCTTCATCCTGAAACGGTTCAGTTAGAAATAGTGCAAAAAAACTCTTTTATTATCTACTACTACATACAAACTAGTAGTACAGTACGAATTAGTTAATGGTAGAGATTGGTAAGTTGACAGTTTTCGGTAAGCTTGCAATTTTATATTATGTATTTTTTGTAAGCTTTGTATGCTGTTTTATTTTCTTTTCAATTTTTGGCGATTGTGAAACAGATTATTCTGAAAGTATAGGAAACTGCATTCTGCATAAAAAGAAGCGTATTCAACAAATATTTGCGTACTGAACTTTAATAATTAGAGTGATTTATGATACAAACATTACTTTAAGATGTCTAATTAAATTTAAAGCAGGAGAGTAAATTGTGAAGGGATGAAATTTCTTCTTTTTGACATTTCTTCTAACAACCTTACACTTACCTACTGTTGTTGTGCATATTTATGCGAGCGTGTTACATGCATTTTATACGCAGACATCCCTACGCTAGTCACGTACAGTATATTGTGGTTTCGAATTTGCATATCACTGAACGATTTATTGACGCACCGGTGAAATCTGCCAACCATCTTTATCTGGCCATATCTCATGTCTCCCAAACTGCAAAAAAATTAAACTGTCGGAAATATGATTGATCGTCAGTCAGTTTCATGTTTAGTCTTTTATTATCTTTTATCGTTTTCAATTAAACTATTTATACAATGGAGTGATTATTGATTTGAAATGTAAAATGGCGACTATCACGACCTTGTCGTTATTAAGTCGATATATTAACGACATTTTTTAACAGTTCTGCTAAATCATCTTTTCCGATTTGACCTTAAACAAAACTTTCGAGCATCATGAATAAAACAACTAACATGGGAGAAACGAAAAGCACAATAAGTGCCATTGTGATGTCGTTATTTGAAATAGTTAATAAGAATTTGAAGCAAAATCTTACGCTATCGTTACTGTCCTTATGGATCTGACATCTCGATGATGATGACCGTGTTAAGAAGACACATTTTTCCATTAACGAAAATTCTTAGTGGATTTTATATAGTTTGCAGTTGCAGATGAGTTTGGAAGATGGTATGTAAGATGAAATAGAGGAGCAGATGAAGGGTTTGGAAGTACATGGATTCCAACTTTACTCCTAGATCAAGGCCTCACCCTCAAATTAATACTCGTATTGTTAATGATAAACTTTGAGGTTTTAACGAAATCGTCGTTTAATCCATCGAATAGTTTTAATATGCATTGAAGATATTCAAGAGAGAATACTTTTCTACGCAATTATGTTCTCGTTAAAACATACAAGCGCACCTATGACCTTTTTGCACGCTTTCTACATAGACGTACGACGATTTCCTGCGTAACCAGTGTCGTTAGCGTTTCCACGACTAGTTCTATCGTTCACTCGTTCTCCTATCTACACGGGAACGAGTGTTGTTAACCTCGCCTTGCTGTCTTATTTGCAAACTATTCTGTATCAATATTTCGTCATCATCACTATTTCAGTCGAAAAAAGTCTTTAAATTCGAAAATAATGATTTGCGAATATTTTTAGAACGAAATCTCTAGAATGGGTAGGTATTACTGGTGGCAGTCCATCGTCAAGGTGGTAGAGCTCGAGAGCCCATCACCTAATCTATCTGCCGCCAAAAGATTGTGTTCAGCACTATCGTGTCTCACTTCCATGGTAATGTGTAGTACCGTAATTTCAATGAAAGAGGTAAAACAACTTAGGCCTCTGAAGTTGCAACCCATCTGTATTTTTACATTCGGGCTTGAGCAGATATCTAGGTATAGGCTGTATTACTTTCAATCCACGTGAGCATCATGATTCTTTACCACTTTCATTACCTACATTAAGATATCGATAGAGTCCTAAAATTCTAACATGTTTGAACAAATCCTGAGGTCTGGTATGCGAGTCATTTTCAAACGCGAAATAATTAAAAAATTGAGTTACTCAAAGTGCTCGACATTGGCGCTTAAACTTATAAAGTAGGTAGGTTGTGAAAATTTTAAATCCAGCTTCGTTATATCGCGAACGTTTCCTGTGACCGGTAACTTTCATGTGACTGCTCTCAAACAAGTCCGAACAAGTTTGCTTGTAATCTATATTATTATATTGGGACAGGCATCGAATCTGATCACATTTTACGAGACACCGCAATAAAAAACCTGTAACACTATACGAACATAACGGAAATTATGTGTATGAAATCAAAGTTCATTTATCACATTTTTTATTGAAGCCTGAATTATAAATATAGACACTAGTTAAAATAAATGTTTACATTGAGAATATAAATGACATTATTTTGTTTGTCGTTTTGAAAGTAGCACAAACTGGTGATATGTCTTTGTAGCGACCGTATTTATTTTCATGATCGATTGTAAATGGGTTCTGAATAAAGAATTATTTGGCAAAGTAACGTCCAGACCGGAGTAATCCTATAGCAATCAAGTAACAGATTTCCTCGCTAAATGTGTTACCTAGAGCGTAATCCCTAAGCGGCCGATGATCGATCAGGCGGCCGACAAAAACCCGACAGGCTGAGATGGAATCGCCACTTACACCTAAACCGCCAGATAAATCACCACTCAAAACTCTTTTTTGACATTTCACTTGTTACCAACCACCCTTTTTGAGAGCTGTTAGATAAAAGTGGTGGGGATATCAAATACTGCCTTGGTAAAAGGATGTTACTATTGAGTTTTTTCTCTTAGCTTCAGGATTGGAAGTAAATCAAATAACATTCGGTTTATCCAATTTGGATAGACTTACTTATTCATAGTATTCACTGTCAATCCTCGGAATCTACTTAGAAAGAAATGTTCTCGATTCGGGAATAAAAACGAAACGTTTTCGGGCAAGACAGGCGTCTATTAGGATAATACTCAATAATTAAATGTTTATCCTTTCTTTGACATCATTATTGCATTCACTTGGACAGTTGAATTCGTGTGTAAAAATATCATATCATCGGGGTAGCCAAAATTGAACCTACTCTTGCAACAAATAACTATCCACAAACAAGCCAAGTTCGAGTTAAGACCTTATCTCTAATATTTTAAGATAGCTATTCATAACTCGATGTGTTGGTTCCTTGTTTGCATAAGTAGGTCCAATATGTCTTAAGCCTACTAACTTTAAATTAGAGACTAAAAATAGTTACCTACAACCAATGCCGTCTCTACCATAAGGGCACTCGGGGCCAGTGCCCAGACTTCGATAGCTCAGTTGGAAGAGCGGCTGGACTAGATTCCCAGTGGCCGCGAGTTCGAGTCTCGCCTGAAGTCAAATTTTTCTTTAAATAAAGAATGTTTTTTAAAAGATTTTTTGGGGCGTGATCTACAATCGTAATAATACTACGTATAGAGTGGACACTTACATTTCCCCGCCTCACCCACCCTCCTCCCCTCTTATGGGCGACGGTTGGTATTCTACAGCGAGGTTGCCAGCGACCTAGTTTTGATACATTTTAAATTCAATATATTATTTATTAACATAAAAATGATGGTTGTAACTAGTATAATATAATAGGTCTTTTTCATGTATTCTTTAAATGATCTAATGAGAAACATGCGAAATGTCAAATTGAGTATATTATTTTCTTTAAACTTCTCGGTTACTCTGTTTTTTGCTCCGCAGCGAAGGGCAACTGTACTATAGACCCCATAACAGTGTTCCTCTTGTGAATAATTGAAAGGCCTGACTTCGACTCGCTTGACGCGCCGTTCTCGCTGCGATATTATCTTGCTTCTCCGCAAGCGTGTTCCCGTAAAAGCCGGCCGTTGTGGGACATTGATGCCTAAAGATAAGGTTCAAACTACAATGGCGTGAGTTCACTCAACGGCAAATGCTATCGTGGCGCGAGAGCAGATCAAGATTCAATGCGCCGTTGACGGGAGCAAGTCACGAAACGTCGAACCGCTGTTCTGTGTCCATACGTCCTCCGAGTCCCCGGACTTGTATATTCTTCTCGTGGCTATTTACTAGCTGAACTTTCATATTATCTTCATACTGCTTTCTGAAATACAAGCTTGTCGCTTATTTTCATCTTAATTCAATAAGCCCTCATGAGTTTTCATACATTTTTCTTACTCACTCCTTATATGTTTACCTTTATCACCTCAATAGTTTTAGACACGTGATAAATTTGACAGTATACAGTTATTTTTATAACATTTGACAGTAGTAAAATTTTACATTATATCCATCAAAGCTATTTAATTAATGGAGCATTGTTTTAATCCATCTTATCAAAAACTCACTTAGGCCAAAGATTTTTTTCCACAGATTTCGTATGAATATTATCTAGCGGAATGTGACCTTCGTGTTAATTAAAATAATATAATGAATTAAAAGACGATTTAAATATATTATGCAGATATAAAATAATTGATAGCTGTGTGTTTTTTTAGCACGTACCTAACTGTTATCTACGCAAGTTATTTAACATATAATAGGAATATTTCCGTTGACAAAGACTTCATTGTGACGACCTAGTTTTACTTAAAACCTCTTTATGGTTAATGTTTGATAGTTCACCTGAAGTGGACTATATTTCATATTTTATATCATTTATAATTGACACTAAACGTGCTGTAGATACAGTGAATTATAAAAGGATGATACTAGCCATAGATATTTAAAAACAAAACACAAAGCCTATACTTGTAAGCTTGATGGGCACCGCAATGCAAATATATCCGGTAACGCGTCTCGACGTGCCTGGACGTGACTGGACGCGAGCGGCGCAGGCGCAGCCGGGATGCGACGCCGCGTGACCTGGCGATAACGCAGGATCTGCCACTTTAGAAACTTCTAGAGAAGTCCATTTGTTGTTACATTATTCCCAACTGATTCCATGGATGGCTCTTAGAAAGTTGTAGAGAACATCATTGGTTATTGTTTTATCCAAAATGGGCTCTATCTTTTGCTCGTCATTAATTACAACGTTTTGGGTTAAGAAACGGTACGCGGCAGCTACAGCTTCTTGTGCTTGTATCTTGTATGCAAACATCTACATTTTTTACACACTGTGCATTTTTATGCACTGTGTAATCAGAGCTTTAATTTGATCTACAGCTAAGTTGAAATTTTGATCGTTTGGGAAGCCATTCTTTATATCAACGCATAAGTTTACAGTATAAATTATAGACATCGACGACACAACGCAGCTTCATTATAGACAACATAAGCAACATCAGACAGCTTGAAACATAAGATGTTCAAATGATGAGAAATGGTAATAGCATTGATCGAAACACGAACAACACCTATGATCTGTGCGTCAGATTGAAAAAATATATAGTTCAACATTGAATTGATTATAAATAGATACCTAGTGTAGCCTATTTTAAAAAACCTGAGTTCTCAATGTATATACGTTGCCCACACAGAGAACTAAAAAGTTTTTGTGTCCGTGCCGAGTCAAGTTACGAGATCGTTACCATCTAACCGGAACACGGTAGCGTTGAACACTAATGTAAAGCGAAAGGTAAATTAAGTAATGCGGCAATAACTATGATCCAGAGTCTAGAATAAACTCGACATCGAAGTTTGCTACAAGTGAAAACTGATTGCTGTAGCTTCATTGTCTTTAACAACTGATCTTAGATATTGTGCATTGGAATAGGTACCTCGGTATATCGTTATCCAGGATCCCGTTATTCTTGACAGTTATATTTTACTTTGTAATATGCTAGGGTTTATCTAAAAACAAAAGTTTTATATTTATTGCTATCTTTTTAACAATCTCCAATATCTTTATGTAAACCGAATATCATTCTGAAATAACAAAGTATCGTATCGTACATTTTAGTATCCGCAGGGCAGGATATGGTTATTTACAAAACGATATATTTCCCGGAATAAATAATGTTCCTGAAGTCACGTGGGATCCCAAATGTTTGGATATTGCACCTCAAGTTGTTTATTTAAAATATTTTAATGCGATTACTTCATCACTTAAATCATTGTGCCTTAAGACCTATATTTTAAAAACGACGCATTGTGTATCTTTATAAAATAGATCACAGCAGCCAACTTTTTAAATACAGTTTTATTTTGTAAAGAACACTACAATGTCGGCATGTTTCAGAATGCCGGCTCTAATTCTGTTGCCTCGAACATGTTCCACCGTCGATGGAAATAATCCCACTAACGATTTTTACCGTTATTTATAAACTCTTCACCTCCGTTTAGCCGCCGACTGCGTCTTCGGCTTGTTTGTGTTCAATTCACGCCCGTTTCATAATTAGGCACTCAACAGTGTAAATGATACCAAATATTTTGAGAGAGAAAAATCCCTCACGAAATGCCGCCGTAGCTAATGTTTTGGCAATAATTTGAGCATTACATTATTCAATTTAATACATTTTTGTGTTGTGCTAAATGTGGCCTCCTCCCAAAAAGAGGAGAGACTCGTACCCAGCAGTGGGACGTATAATGGGTTGCCATTATTAATATTTATTATTAAATGTGAAAACAGCGAACGTGATCGTATCAATTTCAAAGTTATGGTCCATTTTAATATTATAATATAACAGTAAGACTAAAAGTCAATTACTTATGTTTATAGCAGTTTGGACGGATGGTGTTTTTGGCTATCTCAAAACTTTTCAAACTTATGACTAGGTACTTGGTATTTAAAGGTGATTTCGTGCCAACTATAATTTGGTTTGTTTGTTCTTTATTAAATTTATGGCTGGAGCATGAAGCTCGTGGAGCTGAAGGGAGGCGACTGTAAATTACATTGGCCCTGTTAGGTTAGGGAGATTACATTCTCCGCGTGCACGTTAATGTTATGATATCATTTGATATTAAATAAAACTTTCCAAACTTCATTTTGCACGGAGTTTACCTAACGTTGTGGGAGAAGTTAGCAATTATACAAGTTATCTAATGCAGTGAAATCCAAGATAGATTTTAACTTATTGTAATACAACAAGTTAAAAGTTCAAGTAAGATTTTTCAAAAAAGAGTTTTCAAAAAAAAAGTATTTTGATATCGAATTATTGAAACTGATTGATCTGTTTGATAATTCTATTAGTCACTGATATAGGTAGCTGAGGTAGCTACCTAATACATAGTAGCGTTTGTCAAAATAACATCCATGTTCTATATGTTATCTTTGCAAAGTACTCATATATTTTAACTATTTACTTTATCTTACCTACATATTGACTTCTTAAAAGTTCATTCAAAATCATTCGCTAACATTTCGTTTCGTAAACTGCAGTAAACCGACGCTTGTTGAACACAATGTTTTGTTAGATATGTGAGTAAGCTGCACTAGGCATTCTCAAGAATTTTGGCTTTTGTTGTGTTGAACAAGCATGCAACATTTCAGTAGGATTGTGGCATACACGGCGCGAGGCCGGGCGTCGCGCGGGCTGCAAGTTCCGCCGGGCTGCATGCCGCCTTCGTGCTTAGCCTCGCATAGCTAATTTCATACATTGCTAGGTGTTCTGGATGGCAAATGTGTTGGAAGTCGCGACGCCTTATTAACGCTATTTGTTTTGACGGATGTCATCTAGCTGGAACATTATCGTGTCTAGCTTGTGATTAAACATTGCCGATGTGCCGGCGTCCGTGAGAAACGCTTCAACTAAGAACGGAATTATCTTTAATTGTATATTTTGTTGATTGAGATCGAGACCTTAAGTTAGTTTCTTCAATTGTTTTGGGATACTTACTGATTTTATTTTACGTATCTTTTGTTGTTTTAGAATTATGATTAGTGTATGCCATTGATTATTTTATCTTGATAGTTGTCCTAGCCTTCGAAATCATATTTCAAAACAAGAATATTCGTAGGTACCTACTCAATTTCATAAATCACAATTTCGCATTTTTGTTACACTATTGACACATTTAATATTTATTTGTCTAAGTTACCTGCAATATTCTCTTTCTTTAGTTCATATATGCCTATCTTTAGAAACACGAATTTCCCATATTTCAGTAATCTGACAGTGCAATGATATGTAGGTATGTAGCAAATCTGATGATGGAGCTCCAAGGTTGCTATAGGAAACTCTTAACTTAAACAAGCAGCCGCCACGTCGTGTTTTAAGACTTCTAATTGATTGATTTGACATAATTTGTACAACTTCAGTTATAGAATTAATTACTTCTTATTAGAATATCTCATTGTTTTTATTTATTACAATAACAACAATATTTTGTCATCCGTTTCTATATCAGAGTTAACAATGTTTACAAATTTGGAATCAGTATTACCAATTCCCAATTAAAATAGAATGAAACTTGATAAGGCTGACACAGGGATATCGCGTGTGCTCGTACATTGGGCATGTAGTCGCAGTGTTATTTGTGCCAAATTGTAGGTATCGCGTTGATTATGGTCCGCTTTTGTGATCGCTATCGCTATTTAATTGACAATTTTAACACGCTTTTATTTGATCGACGTTCTAGTTACGTACGGTGAACTAAATTTCATTTACTCGTTATTGTGATCATCGTCAAACTTGTTAGTTGCGGCTAATTTTGATGGTTATATCATAAAAGGTGTTTCCTTCCCTCATTTAAGTTTAACGTTTACATTATTAACCGTTATTTCGTTGTTAATCTAATTATGGTGTTTATGTTGCCCTTTTGTTCACACAGCTATAAATGTTACGGCTTTTGACCTTTATTCATCAATATGAAAATACCTTGTCTTAAAGTTTAATAACAATCTACAGAGATTATATTTTATGAAGTGTCTACTTTATACTTCCAAGTTATACCTACTTAGCATATTATAGGAATATATTAATACCATTTTTAGCAGTCTACCTACAAACGGAAAACACAAACGCGATTAAAAAAACTTGGGAAGTATAGAACGTAATAAAACATAAAACAAACTAATGTCGGAATGGATGTATGATTGGGTGTTATTTAAACACTAAAGGGTTGTTTCGGCTGAATTTGCTGGGCTTAATGTACTTTTTGCTATTTCATATCTGCTAATTTACAGAAAAAAAAAATAAATATTGGATCCCTCTTTAATTCAATAGCATTCTCAAGAAGATCAACAACGTTAGACACAGACACTACTACAATTGAATCTGCCGTTCAATAGGTTCGACCGATTAATGAATTAGGTTCGCTGAACCAAATTTACGTACTTACGAATTACGATTTGAAGTACTCCCATCGAGAACAGTGGCGTAGGCATCACTTTCTGTCGCCAAACGGTAGTGTTCAGCACTATCGTGTTCCGATTAGATGGTAATGTATGGTCCCGTAACAACTAAGGTCTCAGGGGTGGCAAGTGCAGCTCAGTTGTAGTGTGTGACGCAGCTGCATTTTTACCATAGATTTTTATATAGATGTTTATAGGCTGCAGTGATTACTTTACATGTCTGTGAACTGCATGCTGGTTTGCAATCTTTGTTCCATTTAAATGTTTCTGCTCTCAAACGTGTTTTATCTTATAGCGACAGCATGAAATTTATAGCGTTCTGTCTGACACTCCTTAGCCTATTCATGGATATAAGGCAAAAATTTGCGTAAATCGAATGGTTATAGTTATTCAGTGTAATGTACATGTGCAGGTATACAATACAATTTGCACAGTATACAGAGTTCAATGAACAGCGACGGAATAAATTATCAATACCAGCAGAAATGCTAGCACGAACTACGTTGACGCGTCTCTGGACGGAAAAGGGGTCGCTCATTCAAGTTTATTGTGAGTCGATCCACGAGCGAGTGATGTGTCAGTTATAGTGGGTGACGTCAATCAATGGTTGCCGTCCTGCTGAATAAATACTATTGAAATAATTGAAGCGAATTACCAAAATTGAAACAAAAGCTACTATCTATAAGAACAATTTTCATACAGTCTCAGAAAGAAAGAGTAAGGAATGTGAAAACGCTTCAATCATATTAATATGAAAGTAGTATATATAATACGAGTCGTTCATCATCAACATTTCAATACTTGTTAATTATGTAACGAAGATGGCAAACATTTACCACAAATATTTAGTAATGATAGGTATGTATTGTTCAGGTATGGGCGGCGAAGCCTGCGCGTGCGCACCGACACCGCCGCGGCCGCTTGCTGCGCCCGAACCCGACCACCTCTACGATCACCACTCGTCCGAGGAAGAACTAGAAGTAGGTATCTTTCTACCACACGCATACACACACACACATACATTTGCCACATTCACCACACAATCACAAGACAGTTCTGAAAAGTAACATTAGGACATTTTAGATGGTGTTTTTAAGACGAAGAACTTATTTCAAGGGAGATTGAGATGAAATGAAAGATGAGCATTTATATACGTATGTGCATATTAATAGGGTGCAGTATTCATTTTCCATCTAAACCGAAATTTTTATAACTTTGTAATTGTCTATCTACTATTTCCCCACTTTTGCACACATTACGTAGCTGTCTGCAAATTGTGGCGAAGTGTAACGTTATTTAATTTTTCCTACCGATTACACCTAATTGCTTGGTTATCAGTTAAATGATCTAATTTTCTATTGCTACAGTTCTAAAGCGGATTTTCTATTTAAGTTAGTACCTACAATATTAAAATTTGTTAATAATGTCTTGGACAAATTAACTGCAATAGGTTCCCTCCTGTAACGTATCTATAGCTTTAATTACGAAATCATCACTTGATATTTCGTATTACGCATGTTCAAGACACTATCCCTAAGAAATGGGTAGGTTTTAGGAAAGTTCTTACTCTACAGATTGCCAATCTAACAAATTCACTTGAAAAATTAACATTATTTTGTTATAACCAAAGTCATTTTACTCGGGAAACGGCAAAAAAAAATTGTAGATGTTCTCGGAATGTCAAGACAAAGAACTGGAGGAGTTTTGGCGGGAACCTTGAAAGAGACGTATGGTGCTCTTATTTTATTTCATTTTTTTGGTGAATTTTTAAGTTATATTGAATAAAGTTGGTGGCATTTTGTTCGATATAGGTTTATTACAGTGCCCGTGTATAGTGAAATAGAATAACAGTGCGAAAACACGACCTTTCAGGTTGCCTCCAAAACTTCATTGTAAATGTTCTGGTAAAGTAGCCATCGCTTTACTCGAATAACTTGACTGTAACTCACTTGACTGACATATTGTACTTGATAACTTATATACTTGATACTTACATATTATACTTGATGACTATATTATACTAACTTTGACGCTGCTTAAATAAATACGAAATATCGTTTTACTTGACACTGGCAACATGCGTAATAGCGATGCCATAAAAACAAAAAAAAATAATTAAGAACTGTCTTTCGTTCTTTTTTTTTACAGCGCATAGAAACAATGATGATACATGTTAACGATTCAGGTTCGGTAGGTAGATACGCAAGAAGAATAACGGCCTCAGATGAAATACCTATATAACATTAAGATTTTTTTACAAGTCTCTAAGTCTTTTACGTCAAATGCCTTTTAATCAGACTTAACGAGAAACGGGTTCGGGCTTATTTGATGATTCTTACGTATAGATACTATCTCTTTTAATTAATTATTATTAATACAAAGATCGCCTTTATGAGCTGACAGCTGACGTGCCTTTAGTATTTAAAGTTACTTTTTGGTATTTTAACCGTTCGTTCGTTGAATTAATTGTTACTTTGATATGAAATAATTGTTCGTTGAAATTAATTATGAATAGTAACATGACAGCTGAAGTGAAAACGTCGTACAAAATATCTGTCAAATCAATTTAAAAACGAAACCGGCTGTTTGTTCCCGGTGTCTATTCTAGGTATACACCTATTGACCTCATTGCTCCATCATTGTTCTTTAGAATGCCACGAAACGTTGCGTTTTTTATCAATAAAAAACCTAAATAATCATGACAAGTCAACATCATCACAAACACATAAGTACATAATCGTAGCGTAGAGAAACTGATATGAAACGGTTATCAAAGAATAGAGGATGGTAGATATATTTTTCTTACAGAAATGCTTTGGAATTTCCACCACTTCTTTGGCGACCATTGGTTATGAATGTGCGAAGTAAAACATATCAGCCATCCACGACCGGTAGTTTTGCCTTTGCATTATCTGCCATCTGTCAGTCACTCAGTATCGTAAGAATTCTACCATATACCTATTGTTAAATCATATGAAAACGTATGTCAACTCTATGCAATCATCTTTGTTATATCCTTGAACTTAATGTATGTTGTCTGAATCTTTTCATCAACTCGGGTAGGTACCAGTTGAAAACCAGCGTCAGGTTATCTACCTGACACCATGCCTAACTGGGTACCTTTTTGGCGCGGCCGTGTGACACAAATACTTAATACTCATAAAAATAGGTTATTATTATTTAATGTTTTTTTGTAGGATTTTTTAAATATTTTTTATCCGTGCTTTTTTTGTCTTTGTGCATTATTTGTATCTGTTTTTATTATTATTATTTTTAACTATGTTCTGTTGTGTTTTGGGCCCTGCGCCGAATAAATGTTTTTCTTCTTCTTCTTCTTCTTCTTCTTTCAGCAAACTATCTTTCACTATTAAATGTTATTTTTGGTTATCAGTTTTATCGATATCATCTGAGATTACGACGCGTAAACAATGACACGAGCTTCATCAAATCCAGCAGAATACTTATAGTTAATGGCATCGTAAACAAACCTAATATTCTATTTAATGGAACGTCGAATTTTCTGGAACGTCTTGCGAGCATAAACCTACTGAAGTTAAAATATTTATTTATCCAGCCTATGGATAAAAAATCTGAGAGTTTATTTATCATTTGAGATTACAAGAATCGCTTATGTTACGAAATATATTTACTATTTTAAAGTATGTTGAATAACAAAAGACACACGTATCACGTCAGTCTACTACAGTAATTTACAAACTAGAAAAAATATAATGAAGAATCACCAAGATAAAACCAAATATACTAATGTAGGTACGTATATCAGAAGAATGTCTCATTTCCTCTTTTACAAACCGATGACAAAGAGTACCTATAAAGAAAAGAAAAAGAGACATTCTTTGTCATTCACTGGCAGAGTTAAAATCGTGTACTACATCAATAGGTAACCTTATTTGAAGTCATTTTGTAATGGACAGCCATAGTCATATTGAGGACATATTGTGTCGTCTGTCTTCAATTGAACCTATCAGCTCCTGTTATCCTCTCAGGCTTACGAGCGGAACTTCGCTCGGTGCATTACACACCACACACCGCAACCTAATTACATCCCTGAACCCCCGTCTTTAGTCCCGCCCGTCCCTTACCGGGACTATAATGCAGCCACTTGACATCCCAACTGTATCCCTAGAAAGGCGGCAGCTTTGACCGATCGATAGACGAGACCAGACGTGACAGACAGACGGACAGACGTAAGGAGAGTCAGATAACAAAGTGATCTTACAATTTAAACGTAGGACATAAGATCCCTGTATCTGTGCAAGTTCGCCTAGTGTCCAATACATGAATCTTGGCCTTGAGTTTTCTCCTATAACAATTAGGATAGTTTTCGTACCTATAGTACCCTCACATAGACTACTGTCTGCTCTCAGTTTTACTCTTTTTTATGTCATTAGGTTGACAGACAAGCAGACGGGCCACCTGATGGAAGGTGGTCACCGTCGCTTATGAACATTTGCAACACCATTACTAAACTGTTCCAATTAGTCAAGCCATTTCGGGTTAGGTCATAGAAGAAAATAAATTAACGACCTTTTTCTCGTAACACAATGTCGTTTCATCGGAATTGAATGGGTTCGCTGTCTTATTCTAACACAGACCACGCGCATTGGTTGAAGCGAATCGATTCAGTTGCGATTCAACGACTTTATGTTACGAGAATTAAGCCCCTGCTTCCTTTATGAAGTCGTCTTAAAATGGACAGCGATGGTTAACTTGGATATACTATATATGTTATCGCCTGTCTCCAGTTTAATCTGTCAGCTCCGGCTGACGAGCGGTTCCTCGCACGGTGCATTACTCCCCAACGACACACCGCAACTAAATTACACCCCTGAACCACCCTCGAGTGCCGCCCGTCAAGGGAACTATTATGCAGACACTTGACATCCTTGCCGTACCCCTGGAAAGGTGGAAACTCCGAATGGGAAGCCGTAATCGACCGTTCGAGAGATATACCTAAATATAATATATACTTGTTCACTTTTTCCATGTTTTAAACAGTGCCGTAGTTTTTTATTATTATAAGGTTTTAAATCCCCACCCAATAATATTTTTG
This sequence comes from Macrosoma leucophasiata, assembly GCA_036365455.1. Taxonomy (NCBI): domain Eukaryota; kingdom Metazoa; phylum Arthropoda; class Insecta; order Lepidoptera; family Hedylidae; genus Macrosoma; species Macrosoma leucophasiata. Next base: position 22,713,056 of record JAWQUS010000005.1, on the reverse strand, counting down.
ATACGAAAATACACAGTGAAGTTTGAAAATATGTAATGTAAGTGGCAAACAAGCATGCAGTTCACATTGATGTTAAGTGATGACTGCAGCCTATACACACCCACATGAAGACCAAGGCCAAAATGCAGATGCGTTACCACTCCTGAGGCCTAAGGTGTTATGCCTCTGTGCCGGAAATTACAGGGCCGTACATTACCACCTGACCGGAACACGATACTGCTGAACACTACCATTTAGCGGCAAGTAAATTAGATAATGCGGTGGTGCCTACGCCCGCGAGCTCCGTCACTGGAGCTCTACCACCAGTAAAGAGTGTTCTTAATTTTGCTCTGAAATCGACTCTACCACAAAATTGCTCTTGTGCTAAATTAGTAGAATAATTCGCCATGGAATCATTCTACAAAATACTATCATATTGACTTGCTGTGGTGCCTTTTTGCTAATTTACCATTATTGTAGCGGGTTTAACCTTTAGAGGTGTCGGATAAGTTTATCTATTTATTTTTTTGGTCAGTTTAATCTTGAATTAACTGTAGGTATTACATATTCTGTAAAAATCTGTTAAAAAAATGAGTTTGTATTAAGTGATGATTATAACATACGTGTGTTCATTATTTTATCACCAAAGGTAAAAGTGACTGGTGGACTTTTACTGGTGGTAGAGCTTCAGTGACGGAGCTCGCGGGCGTAGGCACCACCGCTTTACCTAATATACTTGCCGCTAAAAGGTAGTGTTCAGCACTATCGTGTTCCGGTCAGGTGGTAATATACGGCCCTGTAATTTCAGGCACAGAGGCCATAACACCTTAGGCCTCAGGAGTGGCAGCGCATCTGCATTTTGACCTCTGGTCTATAGGCTGCAGTCATGACTTAACATCAATGTGAACTGCATGCTTGTTTGCCAATTTTATTACATAAAAAAAAAAGGAGTATAAAACATAGTCTTGAAATATTGGTAAAGCTACCTACATACATACATACATATTGACTACATTAATATATATAATATGTAAATAATATAGATTAACGTAATTACGCCATTCCGTCTCACTTGTCATGCTAGAAGCCCATTAATCATCTCGATAACACTTTATAAACTACCAACATTAATGAAGTTAAATCGAATTTAAATAGGTAATTATAAAACACGTGAAACAAAAGTTTTGTTAATACCACGGAATACTTAATAATTTTTCATATTTCTCTTCGCGCCGATAGCTTTTGAGAACAAAAATAAAATTCGAACAGGATGAAACCTATAAGAAAAATAAGACGAAATTATAAGATTAAATTTTAATGATGTACCATCTGAGGTCGGAAAGGGGTGAAAGCTTTTTATGGGGTTGAAAGCGGCTTATCCATTTCCGGCAAAACTACGAATACCTAGTAATAGTATTTTCACATAATCTCAAAATTTGAGTAAAAAATTAAAAAAAAAAGAAAACATTTTATCGGATGTTTGTTTTTAAATCTATTTTACTAAAAAAGAACCTTTTTTCATTTCAAGTAAACACTTTAATCTTGTTATTTACCCACATTTGATCATCAGTTTTTTGCCAATTGGCTACGGAACCCTAAAAATGCAAAATGAAAAGTTAACGGTGGCTAAAAATGGTCGCTTTCAAAAATCCTGTTTTCAAAACCTGTCTATTCTATGTGCTGCTAAATTGTATGATGTGCTACTGTCTTCCGCTCAAATGGTAAAGTATTTCCCGTAATTTCTGACACAACCAAAAGATAGTTATACTTATGGTTCTAGATTTGCCTCTAACTTATGTTTTTTACGTAACGAATATGGCTAATAAGCATGCAGTTAAAGTGATGACTACAGCTTAGAGACATTTAGGTACACAAAAATCAGTGGTCATAATGCAGATACGTTGCCACCCCTGTTGTTATGTTTCTGTGGTAGTTATTACAAGGCTATACATTACCATCTATCCGGAACACGATAGTGCTGAACACTACCATTTGGCGGCAGATAGATTAGGTAACACGGTGGTGGCCTACCCCCTCGCCCTTAACTGGAACTCTACCACCAGTAAATTATGTACTATCATGTGTAGATAACTTTATAGTACTATTAATTTGACACGACTAATGTTGACTATTAGTTTGACCGCTAGTGGCAAATTAAATGCGCGTTTCCGTGCTTCGGAGGGCACGTTAAGCCGTCGGTCCCGGTTGCTATCGACAGATAGCAGTCGTTAAACCTTGTCGGAGGCCTTATGGGCGGTTTGAAAACATCCGTCAGCGGGTTGGCCACTAACCCACCCACCTCCACCAATCCGCATTGGAGCAGCGTGGTGGAGTAAGCTCCAGGCCTCCCCCCAAAAAGGGGAGAGACTCGTGCCCAGCAGTGGGACGTATAATGGGTTGCCATTATTATTATTATTATAATGTAAACTTTGTTTGTATGACGTTTAAAAAGGTCTCTTTCAAAATAAACTGTCGCATGTTGAGGCCGAGTTATTTCTCGACGGACTCCCGTATGGAATCAAAATAGATGTTTCTTATTCGCTTCAGCCCATGCCTAGCGCCACCGTTCCCTGTTGCTTTGTCCATTCCTTTACGTTCATAATCCACTAAGACTTGCGAGATTGAATTTACTTTGTTTGAATTCTGTCTGTTTGTTTATTTTTGTAAAAAATAATACAAAAGCACTGTAGCAGTTAAGCTCTTCACTTGGTGTTAATTAATTTTTAGTTCTTTCTCGAGCTCTTTTAGGTAATAGCATCCGAAGATGGAAATGTGAAATGTAATTTCAAAAACATTACTAATTAGTTTGCTTTATGCGGACTCTGTATCCGTTGCGATTAACTATATTTTCTGTAGAATTTAATCATTTGATGTAACGAAAAACCAGATAAATGTGTTTTGCTTGTTTGTGCTGTCCTAATGAAAAATTTTAGAGAAGAATTTACTGTAGGTATTTTATATATTATACAGACTTTTGGCGGTGTTCAAGAAAGTTTCTATTCGTACTTCTCTATACTCCTCGAGGAACGTATATACTTTAAAGCCAAATCTCAGCTTTCTACATTTCAACTGTGCGTACGTTGTCTCTCTCTCTCTCTCTCTCTCTCTCTCTCTCTCTCTCTCTATCCCTCTCTCTCTATCCCTCTCTCTATCTCTCTCTCTCGCTCTCTCTCGCTCGCTCTCTCTCTCTCTCTCTCTCTCTCTCTCTCTCTCTCTCTCAGAGTATGTCATTCAATTGCTCAGTAAGTACCGGTATATTGTTTTTTGAATAACATTAATGTCTCTCGTCAGCATCGGGTCCAATTGTGCCAACGAAGTTATTGAGATCGAAGTAGGCGATGCCAGATTTATTTTAAACTTTTTGAAAACAATTTTAGATTGTTTTTAGCCGGAAGTCGTAAATCCAAAACTTGAATAGCGGTGACAGAATGTGATATTTAATTTTCTTCTTTAAAATTTTGTGGTTTATTTCAACTTTGATTTGAAAATAATTGAAAGTTGAAAAGATGTTGTTATGGCAACATTTTTCTTTCATGCAAAACTTGATATAAGTATTTTAAAACAATAAAATGGAGACTAGAAAACAAATTTAATTATACACTTGTCAAATAGAATAAAAAGATGAGGTGTCCTTTAAAAATGATAAGGATTACACCTAAATGTTATATTGTAAAATTTTACAATAGGTATATCATCCGTTCTCTTCTTATATCTTTCTAACTATATTTCTATTAATTTTAACTGTCCCTACCGAACTAGTTATGTAAGAACCGTTCAGTGTTTTTCAGATGTTATTTCGAAGATATACCTAATATCGGAACAGTCATGCACGCTTAAATGTCTTTGCCTTTGGCGGCGTCGTGTGGCGGGTTGCTCACTTCCCTCTAAAATGGTCGAGGAGGGCAATGGCTGTCACATGCGTCATACTCGTGAACGGGTGCTGTTGGTGGGGACTGGTCTGTTCTGGTTTGCAGGGGCTACATCACATTTAGTAGATAGCAGTTTATTTGCATCTATGCTATGGACGTTGACATTATTTGATTTTTCACGATAATCTGTACTAGATTTAAGCTCTCATTTAAAAGAGCTCTTACTGAGTTTGTTGGGTAGCGGAGTTCTTCTCAGTAGTGACTGCACTTGGAACTCTGCTAAGTGAATAACATTGATCTTGACGAATAAGTTTTTCTTTTTCTTCATTTATTATCATTGAAGGAATTGAAAAGTTTTATGATTATTATGTTTTAACCAAATAGTTTAAATTTTAATTTTTAATTTACTATTAATATATGATTTTGCTTTTACTATATGTAATGGTTATTCGCTCTAGGTAGTTTATGATTTATTGACGTTTTGAAAGTATCTGTAAAGATCTATTCGAAATAAAAATATTTTCTATTCTATTCTATTCTATTCTATATGAGTAAAATTAGACAGAAGGTAAATAACTAAATACTTACTGTTTCTTAACTAAACTATATTTAAAAATCTACATTTTTTAAAGAAAACGATGATTCAGAAGTATTATGCTTCCATTTATTGGACAAATATAACATTAAAGTTTTGCAGATATTACATTCAAATGAAAGCTATTCCCAAACACCTTAACTAAATTGAATAGATATTTAGTACGCCATAGACAATGAATTGGCGTGGTGGTGTCACCATAGACGAGGGGGGAGCTCGTTGCCTTCTTCCCATTGTTACTCAAGAGCTGTGAGACCCCACATATTGTCATGTACACAATATACCTTCACAGCCCTATTCACTTACCTTGTTTCACATTTATCATCGCGTTTCCAAGTTAATTTAGCATTATGGAAATATGAAAATGTGAGGTTTGCAATATAAATCGTTTTGTTGCCAACTCGATTGATTGTGAGGATTGTATTGAAATATGGCTTTTCTTTATCGTCGAAATGCTTATAGTGTAGAGTACCTACTTGATAGATATTTGTTTTTTATTGGTTTTGTTCCCATCTAAGTAGGTCATGTTTTGGGGTTGTATTAAGCCAATAATAGATACATGTAAGTATAATGTATAAAAACCGGTGAATTTACAAAAAGTAATTCAGTATTTTTCATTTTAACAATATTTGACGTTGGATAATAAGGCAAAAAAAAATCTATGCGATTTTTTTTTAATTTTTTTTTTTTATGTAATTGAAGTGCCAAACAAGCATGCAGTTCACATTGATGTTAAGTGATGACTGCAGCCTATAGACACCCACACAAAGACCAAGGTCAAAATGCAAATGCGTTACCACTCCTGAGGCCTAAGGTGTTATGCCTCTGTGCCGGAAATTACAGGGCCGTACATTACCACCTGACCGGAACACGATAGTGCTGAACACTACCATTTAGCGGCAAGTAAATCAGGTAATGCGGTGGTGCCTACGCCCGCGAGCTGGAGCTCTACCACCAGTAGAAAGCGATCTGGGTTTTTTCCGCACAATGTCTTTAAATAACACAAATTGTTGAATTTGAAATGATATCTCGTGAGATTTGTAATGTGAAAAGTGAATTCACGTTACAAATTTCACGAGATATCATTTCAATAAATGTAATTGTAGTGGCATTGATATATAAAATTGGATCCTTGACTTTTGCTAACTTACGAAACTACCCCGACATTTCAATTGAGCGGCCGTTTCGGTAACTATAATTTATTGCGCATTACCAACGGCTCCATAAACAATGCTTTAGATTATGAATATCTATGTAAAGGGCTGTAGCGTCCGTTCACTCCGCTCTTCATCTTCATTTAAAGCTATTTCGCCTGTTTTGCAAGAACGCGACAAAACAGGCGCCGTTCTATCCCCTTTTTTTTCATTTTTCGTCTGCTGCTTACATAACATTTGTTTATCTTGAGCTTGGCTCGAAATTAGAAATTCTTTTGTCTCTGCCATTTTTTTAATTGTAAGAAGTAAACGGACAATGCGTTCCTTATGAAAGAGCCACGTCGTCTGATGATACTCCCGGTGTCTTCGCAATATAGCTTCATAAAATCTATAGATGTCTACGGTGTCTATGATATGCGGAGCTTTCACTCGACACGTTCAAATTGTTTTGCTTTCTTCAGCTAGTCATGTTTGCGTTTTGTTTACGGCTTCAACGTCAATTTGAAGTCTGATAAATTCAATTGTTGGGATTATAATAGCGAGCTTATTTTGCCGTGATGTTATTCATGTTTTGTAATGAGAATTTATTGATCTTCTGGATTTTAGGTATACTAAACTTGCTGTGTCGTGATAAAAGATTCGGGCATAAAATGGAAAACGTTATCTTGAGTATTCTATTTGGTTATGCTTAAATTATGAATGATTTTTGGTCGCTCAATATCTTTTGTAGTCGGTGCAACAAAAAACGTGTAAAAATCGAAACTAAATAGAGTCTGGAAGCGTGAGCACGGGTAATTTTGAGCTAAACTTAAATTTTCAGAGAGATTAGTGTAGTCGGATGATCTCTTTGTGGTGCAGTGAACTGAGAAATTCGGGCGGCCGAGACGACGCCATGGCGTGTCGCCGCCGCCCGCCCTGTGCCAACCTCACTTCACTCTCCATTACTAAACCCTTTCTTCACTCAATTCTACTTCGAAAACAACCGGTATATACACGAAAGCCGACGATTCCCACTAAATTTACTCCTCAAACGACACGACTGCGCCCGGCGATAAAATAATAATAGCCTCGCAGAGCCATTTAGACAGTATATCGCGGGATAAGATAAGAGCGGTTCATATATTCCCCTCTCATCACCTCGCCGATATACCGAACGCCATCATAACAGTAAAACACATGATCGAGAAGTTTATCAGCAGTTAAGAGCGCCCATAACCGAGCCCAGTAATTTATGCGATTCCATTAAACGCCGACCAGCGCTCGGTGAAGAGTCGCTGCAAAGGCACCGAGGTTTTTTTCGTTTGGACTTTCGCATCCATAATAAATGAGCGGCCGGCCGCAGCATTAGGCGTTTTCGCCAGCTATTTCCAGCTGTTTTTTTCTTGGGGCGGTGCGCGGGGTTGGCGGGGCGGTGTGCGCGGGGTGGGGGAGTGCGGGGGACCGGCGACTGCGGCCATTAATTCAGCCGTGTAATGACGCAACGCTTTGATGGACGAGAATTGCGAGTTGTGCGATTACATGCTGAAATATTCAGCGAAGATGTCGCGGCCCGAGCGTTCGTCTTTAACTACCGCGCTTTTATTTTCTTTCTGCACCCGCACCCCGACTCCCGACCCCCTGGTCCGCCACCCTTTCGCCGACTGCTCGGTTTCATTCAAAGCATTACGTCGGCTCGAGTGACCATTTTTTGTTGGGGTTCTGCGTCCCGTTACGAGGACTTCCGCCGCGGTCCAGTCTCGGCTGAGCGCGAGATAATTCCACAAATTCGCTTCCTTGCCGTCACCGCGTTCTTTCTGCGTTCCACTTCTTCACGAGTCCTGTAGCTTTTAAGCGCTGTATTCTGATACTTGATATATCAAGATAAATATTTTTTTACAAAGTAAAGGCAAATGTTTCCTCTCGGCTAGAAACGATTGTGGGCGTTTAAATTAGTGGTAAAGGTGCCGCACATGTATAAGGCTGATTAGCCTCGTTAGCTAACCTATAAGTACGGTTCAATAATGCACGCTTCTACTGTGCTCCAATGTAAACTAGAATACTGTACCTAGAGCCAATATGGTCCTGATTAGTTAGCTCTTCTCCACGTTGCTAGTGAACATGTCCAAATTGCCTAGGTTCTGGCATTGTCTTTCTATGGAATTAATGACTCTGTACCCAAATCACTTCATTAGGTAGGTATGGAACTCACACATAATCATAATTTTAATACTCACAAAACCACAAATGATGTCCCATTATTAAAAAAAAATGAAAGCTATAAACGGATTTCAATTAACTTTGTTTTGCGCCAAATTCCTAATGCGACATACATCATATTTTATCAGCTGTGAATAACCGAATGAATGCAATAGGACCATCAAATCATGATTACACAGTGCGATAAAACGATACTTTAGAAGTCTTTTCAAATCATACGATAAAATAGCATTAGCTCGAATTCATCAGAAAAAGGAATCTAGTAAAAAGTATCGTTCGATCGAACTGTCATCCAAAAAATGGGTGTTAAGCGAGCTGCATGACCAGGTGATTAACGGCGGGCCCGCGGGAGCTCCGAGCGGGGCGCGGGCTGAGGGCCGGCGGCGCGGGGCTTCGTCCCCGGCCCGCGCGGCGCCCGAGAAGCGCCGGTGGCCAGCGCAGCCCTACGACGACGAGCTCGCAGCCCCTGCGCCTTCCTCCGATGACGACGATACCAAGGTAACACCATCTAACACGCATATAGACGCCATTGTGTGCACTAACTGTCTTACGACTTATTTGTCAAATTATTTCTTCTTATGTATATATATCTTAAGGGATGTAAGTATGTGACAGATATCAGTTATATTTGCTGTAAAGAGAGCAATTTTTGGAGGGTTTTCTCCAACCACCTCTGCTTCCTGCCACCCAATTGCAACTCGCGCGCTCGGCTGATATACCTATGCGTCACAGACTACGGAGTAGGTGTTCCATTGTTCTTACTTAGAAGTTTTCCTCATATAGCTGCACACTTCACAGAACACCAATCTCGGAGCAGTGCACTTGAAGTTTTCATCTCTTCCTACTGTAGTTTGGATAATAGATACACTAAAATGTCCATTCCAAAACTGTAAATGAAAAATAATGCTGCGTTGGAGGTCAAGCGTAGACAGACACAGATTTTTTTTTATCTTTCTGCCAAACGCAAACAAAATTTACAGATTTGCAGATATAGAGGCAATTCTTTTACAGACCTCAAGAGTGACAACGAATTTTCATCAAAACTTTTGATTTATGCTAGCTCCGGGCACCTCTTCCTACATAAAGACTGTTTATTTAGGTATATCACGACATTAATAAAATCTGATGAACTTCCTTGAACTATAACATAATCCTTGAGAGCCCCAAAACCAATTATGTGTTCGCAACAAGAGAATTTATTATTTGCCCTAACCCTACACCAGAGTAATTATTGTCTGGCTGACCTTTGTTCCCTCGTCCAAACTTCTGTAATTGTTGGACTAGTAACTTCTTTTTAGTCATTACGGGCTTTTAGGTCTGTTATTCTCACTTCAATTATAATTGTTATTTACTGCTCTCTGTATGATAATATTAGTGTTAGTGATGATATTTTCGGAGCTGGTGATTCCACCTTTTATGTATCCACTAAATATCTGTGCATTTCAAGTCAAATGCCTGAACATTATCCTTAAACGTAACTAAATTTAACTGTACCTATTTATTTGAAAACTTGTCAGGTGTAAATCCTAAGTTCCTCTTGATAGAGCGTATTTATCTACGCTGAAATTTATTCTACACTTACCTACCAAATATTGATAAGCCTTTAATAAAAAGTTACTTACAGAAACCGCCTACTTATTAACAATATCTGGAGCAAGAACTTGAGAATTAGTAATTTGTATTTTGCTATTACAGAAATGCATAAGATGGTCTAATTTAAGAAAGTTAATTATTTTTGCTCTTCGATATTGATAGCAAATGTTCTTCTTTAGTAACTTTCCCCAAGAATCACATTTGGTATTCTTGGAGTCTCGAAATTGAGGAGTAAGTATAATCAAATCCTCCCTTATTATTTGGGTTACTGTAAATACATATTAATTTATTTTCTCAAACTTTAAGTACGAGCAGATCACTTACCTAATTGGTTTCTTTCTATAGACATAGGTATGTCTATAGAAAGAAATAGGTACTTACGCCTAAGTGTGAGGAGGTACTTTTTAAATCGTCATATCATTAGGTTGAAAATTGCGAGAAAAAAAATGGAACGTGATTAGTTCATTTTTTTATATTCTTTTAAGACATTGCTCACTTTGTATCTGAACCTATGGACTATCTTTAAGGCTTCGGCAAACCAAACGCAGGACAGTTGCAGAGCAGGTCAGTAGCAGCGCGGGAATCGGCACACTGAACGCAACAGCAGTTTTCAAGCGGTTACAACGCGTGACCGCGTTTAAACCGCGTTCATTTTGACGTGTGCGGCAGGCAGAAGGCTGCAAGATGTCAGACGACATGAAAAATTCATGGTGTTTTTTTCTCTTAGGCAAAAAAAAAGAATTTGGGTTTATGATATCAAAACAAGAAAAGAGAATATGGGGAATTTCATCGTTTCTGCAGAGAGCTGGAAAGTCATGAAAAATTTTTTTTCACTTATTTTGAAAATATGTGAAAAAATGCCCAAAGTTCTTTTGAAGATTGCGGAAGACAGCTTGAAATCGGAAATCATACAAACATTTATTTTTACGCACTAATTCGATTATCTTTTCACTGATATTCATCACGCCGTTGTAAAAAAATACAACAGTCGCCAACCGCTCTCGATGCGCTGCGCTGCACTGCCTTCGGTGTGTCGTGACAAAATGACCACCATAGTAATACAACAGCGTCGGCCCGCGCTCTGCACTGCCCTGCGCTGCGCCTGCCCCGCTCCCGCTCCCGCTCCCGCGCCGCCCGGTGTGTCGTCCGGCAGTTGCAGCGCGGCGCGGCGCGGTGCAGTGCAGAGCGCGGGCCCGCGTTCAAATTTAGTGTGACGCAGTTCAAAGTGTTTCTTGTATTACAACTTGGGCGGGCCCGCACTCTAACAGCGCTGCTACTGCCCTGCGTTTGGTTTGCCCAAGCCTTTAATGTCATACGGAAAATCGTCAATGTTCATAATTGTCACAACAATTAAATATTTCTTCTATTTTGGCATTGATTTTTGTCAGATTTTATTTCACTTTTATAGCAGCTAATATGTTAGGTATCAACCTATCGACTATGTTCTTTCTTTATATAAGATGGATGTCATTCTCACCCTGCAAAGATAGTGGGTAGCTTAAGATTCTTCTTGACAGTTTCAATAGCCTTCTTTAGAAATCAATTAAGTATTAATTCATTATCGGTGTCGACAGCAACATCTCTGGATATAACTTCCGCCACCGCGATAGCTGATCCGCATGCCAAGCGTTTATGGCTTAGTCTCGTTTTATGACGCAAAACATTGTTGTCGGTAAAGGGGAATGCTGTCCAGCTGTGGATGTCTTTCGGTTGAACTAAAGCGGCATTTAAATGAGCGTCGCTGCTAAGAGTTTTCTGGACAGCAATCCTTAAATCTCGAATTGGGTCTGCTTACTCACCGCAGAATCAATTCGCGACTCGACGACATTGAGATAAATTGAAAACCACCTGCAGAGTTCCACCTCGGAACCACCTCGCAACCGAATAGACCAAGTATATAAATGATCGGGGTCCCATTGCAGGTGGAGACTCCGGTGCGGTTCCGCACGTCGCCCCCGCTGGAGGCGCTGAAGCCGCGCCGGGCCGGGGGCGCGGGCCCCGCGGGGGGCACGGCGGGCGCGGGGGGCGCGGGGGGCTCGTGGGACAGCTGCCGGTGCCGCGCGCCGTCGTCGCCGCGCCGCCGCCGCATGCCGCTGCCGCCGCCGCGCAGGCACAGGCCCGCCCTCGACTTTGACAAGATGCAGCAGGTATGTCTCATTTCTGCATGATACCACCTTGCATACAATGACAAAAAATGTCAAAAGATTGCCCGACAAGCAGACGGACGACCTGACGAAAAGTGGTCATCGTCTCCTATTGACATTTGCAACAAACACCAGAGGTGTTGCCGACGCGCTGTTAGCCCTAAAGGACTTTTTTGAAACCAGTTTTGAAGAGCCCCATATTGGCAACGCCATAAACAGGAAATGCTTATAATTATATGAATCTCTATGTACAAAATGAGAGAGAAGTCTGCCTTATAAACGAAAGTCAAAATGAATACAATTCCGCGTTTCTCCCGCTCGGTAGTCGGCGTGTTATCCGATGATTTGCGAATCAATAGCTCGATTCGCATTCGACACATGTTGGCGCGGTAGCAGCCAGAATTTATAGTGTGGTGCGCGCATGGCCATAGGGTTGCAAACTATGTGTGTAGATTACAATTTTAAGCTATTCTACTAAGCATTTACGATTTACGGTAAAGTTTTTAGCTACTCTATTCGATATTCCTGCTATTTTATACCTATTACTGCTGTTATGAAATCCCTTGACGCTCGTGATTAATTTCGGGGACACTCAAGGTCTTGGGCACTCTCGGGTTAATGCCAGGGATAATCAGCTGTTATTAAATCCTTACTATGTATCCGACTATACCGTCCATTAGGGGCTTCTGAGTAACATCGCTCAAGGATCCTGGACTCCAATACGTTTATAGCGGTGAAGGTTTCTTCAGGCATTTTTCTTTTGTAAAGCGGTGTTATGATGTTATGTGGTGACCGATTCATAAAATATTTGCTATTGTAACCAAAGTATGATGAACGTATATTAAGAAAAAGTCACAGTAAATCCCTACTTCCTTACTTTAATATTATAAATGCGAAAGTAACTCAATCTGTCTGTTACCATTTCACGTCCAAACGACTGAACAGATTTTAATGAAATTTGGTACCGAGATAGAGCTGACTTTGAGAAAGAACATAGGCTACTTAGTTATTTATAAAACGACATCCACGCGGGCGAAGTCGCGGGCAACAGCTAGTAATTAATCAATTACTATAATTGCCCAAAATCGGTAGCCCTAGTGCGGTGTCGATGTTCCCACGGTGGCGACGCACATGTGCGACGTGCGCCCACAGCCTTATACTGCGTATGCTTTATTTGGTTACATTTGTTTATTTACGGGAATTACCTCGTCTCTAGTCTAGTGGTAGCAACCTACTATTTTTACGCTAGAATCCATCCCCGGCTCGGGGAGGTTTCAGAGTGTACCTAATGCTCGAAGTTTGGTAATGTGCGCGAAGATGTGAATAGGCTCGCCACCTACATGGGATAAAACTTAACTAACTAGCGAATCGTGGATGTTTGCATGTATGCTTGAATGCATGCATTTGCCTCTGCTTCCCTTTGGGGAATACTTACGCCTGTATTCCCCAAAGGGAATACAGGCGTAAGTTACGTCTGTGGTTTTCTCTTCATTAATTCCTTAGGGTTCATATATTAATTATCATCTAACTATCACGACGATCTCCGTTTTAAATTGCATCACAATCTGCTCTGGATTATGGCCATGAAAATGTTACAAACTGACAGATACATATTCAGGTATAATACTTATTGGTGACGTAGGTATGCTGAATTATGGATGGTATGGACAAGTGAATCTCTCAGACATCTTGCCTGACAGTTATATAACAGTGTGTGTGTGTGTGTGTGTTTGTACGCACGCAAGAAGTTATAGGTATCCACTTCTTTAGCGTAACAATCCAATAAAACAGAAATAAAACAAAACGACAAAAGTTTGTCAACTAACTTCAGACTGTCGCTTTTATCTGTCGGTGTGAATGCGCAAAAATCATCGTACCTACCTATCGCATCGTAAAAATGCACTCATAACTTTTTCCAATCGCGCTAAAAGAAATACCTACCTATAACTACAAAAAATTATCTCAAATCGACAATCGAAGTAGGTACCTACGACTAAAGCATGTATGTAGCAAGGAATACAAGGTAATCCGCGTCGCCCGCCTCGCTTCACTTGACGATAACGTATCGCGTTATCAGATAGCGGGGTCAACGACCCGCCCGCATACTGCCACTTCTCTGCTTTTCATGCATTTTACATACCCGCTTGCATATACTCGTACATTGCCTGTCAGTTTTCATCATTTTCTGTATCGATCCACTGCTGTGCGCTATGTGAGATGTTTTGAGGTTTAAATACGCTGAAACATGCATATTTTTGCTTCTTTGTGTGAAATCTCATCATTATCTTCATACATGGACGCCGATTCCCAAGACTCTGACTCGACCCTCGGACAGTACTCAACCTATTTGGTCAACTTAATCAGTCTTTGAATAAAACAACATAAACGATCCCATACGAATTGTTTTCAGTACGCAGTTTTTTCGTCCTCCTGAAAAGTAAGCTTATTTTACTCTTACGAGGTTTTCGCTATGATGCGTCGATTTATAAAATAATTATGCGTTTCAAAACTATTGATTTTTGCTTTACTAATTATTTAAAATGTCTTTTTTTTTATTTTTACTGGTGATAGAGTTTTAGATGTAGACGTATTCATCACCTTTGCCTACCGATTGACATTAATGCATGGCCCCGAAATTACTATTACAGATTAAGGGCCTCAGGGATGTCAATGATCGACCCCACCTAGTAGAAGAGTATTATTTCGTTACAGTAATCAGTCAATCGAAAAATGACGGTAAACCATTTCAATAGGGCAGTAGCTAATGCAATAACAAGGGGTCGGACAACGTCATATCCCCCTTAATTATGGCATATCTCCCCTTATCCGGCTTTGGTCCAGCAGTAAACTTCTTTGAAATTATAAAATCATAACATCCACCTGAGGTGTCACGTAGGACGTGCCTAGTCGTCACCAAACCGATAGAGTGGGGAACCTTTATGAAAATAGACGAAAAACTCAAGATAGGTATAATAATATAATAATAATGGCAACCCATTATACGTCCCACTGCTGGGCACGAGTCTCTCCCCTTTTTGGGGGACCACCACGCTGCTCCAATGCGGATTGGTGGAGGTGGGTGGTGGGTTAGTGGCCAACCCACTGTCGGATGTTTTCAAACCGCCCATAAGGCCTCCGACAAGGTTTAACGACTGCTATCCATCGATAGCAACCGGGACCGACGGCTTAACGTGCCCTCCAAAGCACGGAAACGTGCATTTAATTTGCCACTACCGGTTACCCATCACACTACCCGACCGCGCCCGTAGTGCTTAACCGAGCAGATCGCTTACGATGTACACCAGCCGCTGGGCCATGCGCGCTTAAGATAGGTATAGGTGGATATAATCATAGAAATATGAATTGTTACATACATTTCCGTGGGTAACCTAATCCTTACTACGCTACGTAACAAACGATTGACCAATTTGACGATATCTCTTGTATCGTAAGTTTGCTTCGGAGAGTGATAATTTACGGCCCTGTAATTTCCGGCACAAATGCATAACACCGTAGCCCTCAGGAGTGGTAACGCATCTGCGTTTTGACCTTGGTCTTTGTGTGGGTGTCTATAGGCTGCAGTCATCACTTAACATCAATGTGAACTGCATGCTTGTTTGCCACTTCCAATACCTACATAAAAAAAGTGATTAGGAATGCTATGAGTTGCCAATTTTATGGTTACAAGTACAATGATCATTTCAGCAGAACTGTATCATAGATAAAAAAATAAACTCAGTTACTGTATTCACATCCGTGGTTCTTTGATAATAGCTACGAGAAAATTAACGAAAGAATAACATTATCTATACAGCATTAAGGATAACTCGTGAGTTTTCCTCGCGTTGAGCAGGCATTGCAACCAATTATAATATATTATCGTATAATCGCAGTCACACGTCACAAATTATCCTAAGAACATGCTTTTTTGCAATTATTTCTGCAGAAAAATCGTCGCTCATTTCGTGTTGCCGGTAAAAACTTGGAGAATTACACAACCCGGTTGGTATCTCCCCGAATATATTGAGTGGGTGCGTCGAATGTCAATGGTGCGTCCATTGAGGGGTGGTGAATGGCAGTGCATTCCTTGCGCGCGCAGACCGGCCGCTGTGCCTCTACAAGGCGCGTCGTGGACACGAAACAGTTTTTGTCTCTCGCCGCGGAAACACAGATTTTCAATGCATTATTAATATCGAAGGTTTTTGTGCCTGTAATCACATACGGCACTGCTTTTTTCGTTGTATGTTCGCGGAAAGTCGCGGATGTAATAGTTTAAGATTGTTAACACCGCTATCTGGCTATCTGGTAGCGTGTCGTATCTTATCCGACGTACGGTTAGTTGTGCGAAATCAATTGATCTGCGGAGTTCGTTTGGAACGTTCTAGGTATCATGATAATGATGCATTTTCTTTTAGATTTTTAAACTAGGCATAAGTTAGAATTTTGGGTCATTTATTCTACAAAGAACCTTTGGAGACTTTGAAGAAATGATGTTCCAAAATTATGGATTTGCGTTATCCAAATGACATATTTTTTTAGCTTTATTTTTTATTCTTTGAGATTTTAATTTTAATTTCATTTCAAGGTACCTGCAGTAAACGAAATGTATATCCTAATAAATATTTAAACAATACCGCCGTTTTCCACTGTAATGGATTATTTAATTACTTACGACTGGTAGATTTGTAAAAAGCAGCGTTCCGATCCTTGAATTTTTTACCAAATTCTAGGTACTTATCATGATTTTAATGGATATCATTGATAGATTCTTTCATGATTTATATCGTACCATCAGTACCAAACTATCTATAATGATCCATTATTATTAAATCGACTTCTTCGATAAGAACTTAGTAGAGTTCCATAGTATTAAAATACCTACTAATTATCATTCTATGTAGGTATGTTTATTACAAGATTTTAATGAGAATAGGATTTCATAGGCGTTTATTTCGTACTCAGAGGCAAACTAATATTTATAATCCCAATTAAGCGTCACAAAAGCATCGCTAGAGTGGCTAAAGATATTTTAGAAAATGTTCATCCTTTGTTGGTTTGTTGCGAGCGGTCTTGCCGTATTTGGCGCGGTTGTTTAGGAGGCGGTGCGCGTGCGCCGCTTACACCAGTGTGTGCGTGTGTATGTGCGGCTCACGCACACATACGCGATGTAGTTGTACCAAACCCGTTTTGTGTTGTAGTTTCTGTGTTTTGTTTGCTAATTGTGCTTAGGTAATATGATTATTGGTAAAATCAAATTCATCTTGGAGTTTAAACATCACACTCTACACAAATAGGCTAAACGAGTGATTGTTTATGGACGAAAATGCATGTTTCGCTTACAGCGGGACTCATTATTCGATCTCAATCAATTTTTTATTTTAATGATCTTCAAACCGTTTGTCAAAATAGACATCACATTAACAAATCTGCAGATGAATTTGTTTTCTGTTATTGGGATGCAGACGGCAGATAGATCAAAACATCGTTTGCAATCAATCTAAATTATTCTAAATTAGTGCGATCCGCGATCTAAGACGCAAATGGGCGAAATTGGGACCTGCCGTTAGATACCAGCATGGATGGACTCGCAAATATTGACACTACTGCTCTACATTTTGAGATGTCTATAGGATGCAGTATTCACTCAGCTACCATCTTTACTGCTTAATAAAAGCCAAGACATAATGTTAAGTACCTACTTATACACAGTAAATAAGTTTGAATTCAAAGAAGGATACGTTATCGTATGTACTTCGGTACTACTTGAAATAATGCACGCAAACCAACGTGCGATGGTTACCTAACTTAAAAAAAAATCTGTGCAAAATAAATTACCTTGATACGACATAAATAATAAAAAATTAAATTATAGATTGACAATGGGTACTACCAATACAAAATCAATTTGCTGCGGGACCACCACTAAAATTTCTTCGTGTATGATCGTGTATGTATGTACAGACAAGCTTGAACAGGCGACTGGAATCCAAGCTCGCCGTAATTGACATGTTTTTATTATCATTCATAACTCCCCTTGTAACACAAGTCACCCTGTCAATGCTGTACCTATACTTTTTAATTCCGATGGCTTCACGGATGTCAACCCGATAAGGCGTTATCGTTGTAGGTACTATGTAAAATCAAACAAGCTGAGACTTTTTTGTACGTCCATCCGATCAGTTTTTGCAATGCACATAGATTTCTGCTACTTGGTTTCTGGAGTTTCAAAATTCTTATGTACTGTTCTATCTTTCTCTCTTAGGTTAATTTATCCCTAACTAGCTGGCCCGGCGAACTTTGTATCGCTTTAAAGTAAAGATTTAAAAATACACTACAGTTTTAGCGAAAGTAACAAACAGCATTTGATTTTTGAAAATTGCATGGCCTGTACAGTTTCGGTAATACATAAAAAAATACGTCATAATGGCGGGCAATTGACATTTGAATTTATAAAATTATTGATTTTATTTCACGAATTATCAAAAGATACTAATTTTGCAGATACATGTTCTCGACTCAGAATAATTATTTTTTTACGATCTTTAATTGTAAATAGGTTTCGATCGAGTCTACCGTAGATCTGTGGCAGACAAAATGACATGTAATGTCTGTGCTTAGGTTCATAATGGCGAATCTTAAAAATTGAATATTAACATTGTGCATTTTTAACCACTAATGTCATCAACACTACCACCACCACAACCACTATCACCACCACCACTGTCACCGCTACCACCTCCACCACCACAAACGTCACCAACGCCATCAACGCCACCACCAACACCAACATCACCAAACACCTATGCCACCAACGCCACCAAAACCACCACCACTACCACCACAACCAATTCCTCCAAAACTACCAACAACACCACCAATGTCACCAACGCCACTAATGCCTCCATCGCGACTAAAAACCACCACCACCACCAACGCCATCAACACCGCCATCAGAGTCACCAACAATACCTACGCCACCAACGACACCAATGACACCAAAGCCACTAACGACACTAACGCAACTAACGCCACTAACGCCACCACCACCACCACCACTACCAACACCACCAATGCCACCAACACCCACTAACTCGACCAAATACCTAAAAATTCTGTGAAAATTTGAGACGTCTACTTGCTACCATTATTATTATCGAGAAAAAAATATATGAAAAAAAAACACGTTTATTGTATCCCTTGAACCCCTTAATATTTTCATTTTCTTATTTTTTGTACTTAATTTTGTCGTTATAGCGGTAGCAGAAATACATAATTTGTGAAAATTGTAGCTTTCTAGCTACCTATCACTGTATATGAGATACAGCCTGGTGACAGACAGACGGACGGACGGACAGACAGACAGACAGCGGAGGATTAGTAATAGGGTCCGTTTTTAGCTTTTAGTTACGGAAGCCTAAAAATGATAGCTGATAGAGAATAGTTTCAAATTAGCATTTATTGAAATAATTAAGTATTCATTACACATTTCTGAACGCACGCGTAATACTGTTCAATCTTTTAAAAAAAACAATACACATAATAGTTTATTCATATATTTTAAATAGTTTATGTTCCCTAAACGGGAAACTTCTATAATTTGTCGTCTCCGCCTAGGTCATTGTTGCTGTCCCGTTTTTCTAAACAAACTTAGGATCAGGGACTCATCTATTTGCGAGTGTGGGCTTGATGATTTTTTCTCTTGCCCTATTTACGATCGTCGTCAATTTCTTAGTTCCCTCCAGAAATTAGTTCCTTTTCCCACAAATATGCCAAATCTCCTATCCCTCCTTAATCCTGATATCCTCTCAGAAATTGTAAATTTTGTAAATAAAAATGAAACAAAATTGTAAATATTGAATTAATGTATTATAAATGTTCATACAAGGCTTTGAGTGTTTCTAACAATGTGTATCGTTTAATAATCTACTAACCTTACCTATTATGTGTTCTCAGATTGAATGATGTCTACGCGGATTTAATTAATTGATTTATGTACCACCTATTTTCAATCATTCAAACGTGATACTGGCGGTTATGCCTCATGGCGGTTGCCAATAAAAAAAAGATAATTTATGAACGCATGCTTAAATATCAATCATTAATTACAGATTTTGATTCTGTGGTTTTAACAAAAAAATGACAGCTCCGAAACCATAGAACTTTTAGGGAAAATAACGCATTTTTCAAGAATTCGTCGATTTTTCTTATTGTTATGATGTATTCTGCTATTTGGGGCGGAGACAAAACCAACAAATCAAAAACCATGAAAATTGGTCCAGCAGATCTCGAGTTATAAATGTTGTAACAAACCCGACTTTGTTTTATTTAAATAAGATTAATTAATATAGTGGTGATCTGGCGATTTTCTTTTTTGGTTGGCAGCCTTTATTTAATAAAAACGATCATCTCCGTCGACTCTTTAGTTTTTATAAATTGAATATTCATTTTCGGTCGTATCTTCTATTAATAGAAGCGAGCGTAAATGGTATACTTATAGGATATAAGGATTTAAGGACATAATAATAAATGAAAATAATGGCAACCCATTATACGTCCCACTGCTGGGTACGAGTCTCTCCCCTTTTTGGGGGGAGGCCTGGACCTTACTCCACCACGCTGCTCCAATGCGGATTGGTGGAGGTGGATGGGTCATCACACTACCCGACCGCGCCCGTAGTGCTTAACCGAGTAGATCGCTTACGATCTACACCAGCCGCGGGGCCATGCGCGCTTCATTTAAAGACCTGTTAACTACCAATCCCAGAATTGCTATGAGAGAGGTTTGCAACATGATTTGAAGAAAATTCTGTAAAAAAAATAATTTGACTTTATAGGAGCAGCAGCAGCGTCCCACAATAAAAATACCGCCCCTGCGATCGCCAACCCGTATGCCATTCGAGGCGATTATGATATACTTCCCTTATGGGGAGGCGTTGTTCAGCGGTGAACGTATTTCCACTAAAATGAACTGTCGCTGTAGCGATCGGTCAGTGATATGTGTTTTGGTGTTCGCAGCTGAAGGTGGGCGGCGGCGGCGTGCGGTCGTGGCGCGCGGTGGGCGGCGCGCACGGCGGCGAGCTCTCCGTCTTCTGCTGGTGATGCGCCGAGCCCCGGTCAGTATCGCATCACACACACTTTACTCCCATACACCGTTTGTACTCATACGTAGACGCCCGCAACGCTCCTTCAGCTCTCGGTGTACACTGTACACACAGACACATTACTGGCTATTGTGCACATAGGTATTTCCTACATATTTATATACAAACAAACACCGGGATATCACAACTGGCTCTCTGCAGGCAAACATAATCACATAATCGGCATCCTTTCATGTGGGTGGATGTATGATAATGATAATCTAGGTCATATGTGCACATTAGGAGCTGAACTAGCCGGCTAGCTCTTGTTATACACGTATTTGCATTGTGGATGCTAATGCGAAAAGGCATTTTGCATGACTGAGTAATAAGTATGTATTTTCTGGTTTCCAGAGGGTTGGAGAGGCGTTCGAGCGCGGGCCGGGCGCGGCCGCCGCCCTGACGCCGCCGCCGCCGACACGGCCGCCGACCGCCGACCGCCGACCGCCGACACCGCCGATACCGGCCGACACGACCGCCGACCCGCCGACGGGCCGAGCGGTCGAACGATCAAAGTACAAAGTCGCGTGTGACGTTGCCCGCGCTCGTCGCCGGCCCGTCCCACCGAACGTAGGATTTTTTGATGTATTTACTCGTTTATGTGATGGACACCGACGGACGGTCCCCGCGCGACCGTCGTTCCCGTTCGATTCGATGGCCTCACCTTACACGATTTATTTCGCCCTGACTCGGTCTCCCCGGTTGAATATAATTCAGCCCTGTAATTTCAGGCACAGAGGCCATAACACCTTGGGCCTCAGGAGTGGCAGCGCATCTGCATTTTGACCTCTGGTCATTGTGTGGGTGTCTATAGGCTGCAGTCATCACTTAACATCAATGTGAACTGCATGCTTGTTTGCCACTTGTATTACATAAAAAAAAAAAAAAAAATATCGAGTTCCCTGTGCGACTCGCTCTCGGTCCGAATCCGGCCCGTGGATAGGGCTCGAGAAATCGTGTGATGTGAGTCTATTAAGCGGTACCGCGAGGGGCGAGGGGCGAGGGGCGAGGGGGGCGAAGGGGCGCGGGGGGGACGTCGCGCGACACCGACGTGGAAATCGAGCCGCAAGCTTTTCCGAGCGCCACCCGACCGTCTCGTGCTGTGACCGTGATCAGTGGTAGAGTCATAGTCCCTCGGATAAACAAATCGAGACGGCTTCGTGATAACGCCGAGGTGTGGACCCTTGGATTGGATTGCTTACATATTTAGAAAGAACCGTTTGCCCACTCCATGAGGTGAAGTAGACCATGAGGCTGTTACGAGATTAGCCCTCTACATAGGTACGTCTAATAAAAAAAAAGACTGCGTGATGAACCTTGCCGCTGTACCTCTAAGACCCAGCTTTGTTAATGAGATCCAATCCTTAGTGTCGCGTAATAATACTATATTCCAATCTAATGATGAAGGCACAAAGAATCAACGTTGGTGCCTTTACTACCGACAAAATAATCTCATAACTTTACCCTCCAATCTCCAATGTAATTGAATTTGTGTTGAAACAATGTCAATGAAAATGACCACTCAACATCCATCCGAGATCTTTCCGTTTGCATTCGTCTTCTACACTTTTTGTCGAAAACCTCGTGTCTACCCTTCAAATGTTACCTTTGAATCTGAGGTATCGAATTCACAGGCTGTGTCCGCAATCCAACTATTCCTAAAAGCAATTACGCACAATCACTAACAGTTCGGCAAATGGGTTAATCAGTGTTTTACTTAATTATAATATTAAATTTCGACAACGTATAGTTGTCTCTTGTCTCATTCTTTGAAGTCTTATTGCCCCTTATTGCAGGTACTTAGAGGTAGAGCGTGCCAAGAAATAAATCCGTTGGGCCAATGTGCAATTCGAAAAATAAATACTTTCGATTGAAAAATAGAAAGAGACGCAAGTACAGCTCTCAAGATTTGTCAGGTTACAAAGTTATCTTACGTTTTACGGCGCTTATTTTCTAATATCAATTATGTACTGGCTAATCTCTTTGATTCTCCATCAATCATACTGTCTTTTTAGCAAGAGGAAAGCATGATGACCAAAAGTGCTGAAAAACTAAGCGGTTGGAAAAAATGATTTTACTTGGCTTTCCATGTGTTCGATATTAAAATAAATTATAAATAAATTCCTCACATATAAAATATTTTGTTCTAGTGAAGAGGACCGATGTTCTTGAACTTAGGGAAACTTATCTCAATATGGTTAAGAGCTTCGTGGCTTAAGACCCGTTTTTGTATGTCACCTGTCTTCTCGGAACCATAGAAGCTACCGAACCGATTTAAAAATTCATTTTAGTTTTAAATACGCAATATAAATCCGTTAAAATTCGTATTTGAAGTTGAAAGTGTGTGATGTGAGATGAAACGAATAAGCGACAGCAAAAAGAGACAGACACATAAATTCATAAGAAATAACGTGGGAGAAAATGAGATAGCAAGCATTCAGTGTATCTCATAAACATTTTCGATGGTTTCACTTCTACCCGTTTTTTGGTTTTAAAAACTGGTATATGATCACGCCTACGTATCGGTAGCGGGTAATAAGTGGCGGGTAGCGGTTAGCGGCGGAAAAGATGGCGGCTCGCGTGTGGAGGCGACACCGCGCCTCGGCTTTTGATCTCGAATTGCGGCACGACACGCCGCCCTGGGGCCGCCGCGACACACGACACACTTGGCTGATTGACGGCCAAATACTCAAACGTCACTTAAATCTTAGTGGGACTTCTTTATAAAACACGTTCAAACGACAGAGATAGCGCACATTTGAGCGTTGCTTAAAATTGAGTGACGTTTGAGTATTCGGCCATACGACTCATGTTTTAATCAGACTTTACGAATTTTTTACATAATCTATCCACGACTCTATCACTATTTATCAGAATCTTTAGGCACCAATGAAGCATTCATTCTTTCTTCTTTAACCCAAGATTAACGATAATTTAACACATTTTTTTTATCCTTACTTTTTGATCCCGTACATAGAGTAACTTGGCTCACCGGCCGCGGCGGACCGGAGGGGAGTAGCCATAGCGTTTATTGCCGATGCCAAAAAAGTCTGTAATTTTTGCGGGGGGTAACTACGTGTAACACACACGCACGCACACACACACACACACACACACACACACACACACACAAGAACAATCGTCGATTACTACGAAACAAACACCTTGACTTTAACAAAATGCATAAATAATTTCACGCACACATTTAAACGTCTAGGCGACAGACATAGGCCCACTTGGTCTTGTACTTTGACAAAGGGGAAAGCCTACATATGGCTAATCCCGTCCGGTCCGCTGCGGCCGGTGGCCCGTCTTGCTCTATGATGCCGTACCTATTGAACTTGTTATTAACGAGCTATAATACCTTTATACAATGTTACAAAAGCATGTCCCATAATAGCACAAGTAACCTCCTCAATTAATTGCTTTGCTTCTTAATTTGTATAGGACGTCACTTTGTCATTTTATTATGAAAAGAACGACTATAGCTGTAGCTTTCATAAGCACATCAACGATAAACACTTACAATGAGTATTGGATATATGTAAGACTAAACACAACGAGTCGTTGGAGCTGATACCGTGTGGGCGTGTTGTCGTGGGGTCCACAAATGGCAGCCGTCACGTGATTCCTTAATAGATTATCAAAATATTATTATCAGTTTAAAATGTCAATTGATATGAACACGAGATTGCGCGGATGTTTTGTGCAATATGGTTTATTTGGATATTAGCTTTGGTCGAGCGCGGACGTCCGCTGCCGGTCTTCCGGAGGGATATTTTAACTTTTGTAGTGATACGGACGATCGGCAGTTCAGCTTCGCACATCGTACTGACATTTCGATTTTTGGTTTTTTTACGATTAGCTGGGTTGTTTGCTGTCGCGATTGGCTGAACTTTTATTAAGAACGAAGTTACTCAGAAAACTAAGAACAAAATTGATTAACACATTTTTTTTGAGAATATTAGAGATACTTATCAGGTTATTGTGTATTTAAGATCAACAACATTATACCTGACGCATCCCAGTGTGCTCTATGATTCGATTATAGTAAATACATATTGTATCTATTGCTCCGCAATAACGTGATAAGCCTAATAGAGCGACAAAAATGTTGTGGATCTAAAAAGCCTGAATTTTGAATGTTATCTCGAAAAACATTGTCCTAACAAAAAACTGTATCTTTTGGGATATTTATTCGCATGCAACGCAGATAATTTCTGAACTAATCGGACACGTGAGCACGATGTGAGATGCAGCGTCCGTTCGAGGCGTACTCGTGGTTCGTCCAAGATATCGGTTGTACCTAGTTGTAACTTATGTTAGTAGTTTATTTAGCAGGGCTAAACCTTCTGTTACTCTTGTTGTGTTATAAACGAAAAACGGAAAAATAATTAAACACAATTAAAAAAAAATGTGGTGCGAGTGGATTCAGTGAATTTAACGATAAAGACATTTAACAAATTTTCAAATTAATAATGAATAAAAAGTACTAAGACTTTAAAAATCGCTTGGATAAAGAATGTATGTACATAGTGTTAAGTTACGTAGATTTTAAGCGCAGTCTTAGATGTAGTAGGTATAACAAATTGTATCGCGGAGGCGCCCGGCGCCCTTTCTTTTGTTAACTTCTTTTTTGTGTTATTTTGAGCCCCGACCGCCAGCTGCGAGCTCACACACCACACACACACTCTCTCACACACACCCTCATACTCGGTGTCGTAAGACGAACTATTCAAATCCCTAAAGGATTTACGATCTCAATTTTAACGCTAGGTAGCAAAGATCTTATGAGTTTATTATGACTTTTACAAAATAAATGTTTCTAGATTTTGTATGATTGACAAATACCTACATAAGAGTTTGATTCGTCTTTCGGCTGAGTATGTGAGTGCATTGATACCACACTATCCCTAGAATTGAAGACCGTATAGGATTATTCTGTAACACAACACTCATTCCACCCGAGAGATGTGAGTTCGCGTGCCTTGCCTACTTCAACTAATGCAAAGCGTCATTTGATAGAACGAGAGCGATCATACTTACAATTTAAATGACGTGAGGATTGTCTTACAGAATAACCTAAAGGCTACCTAAAGACCGAAAATATTGGCAATTTATGTTCACTTTTTGTACAAAGACTCGTAAATTTGAATAGTGTGATGGCGCGTCACCCGGCACCCGGCAACGTGTGCCCGTTGTTGCGTGCGTCGAATGTTGCAGAACTAATCCGCCATTTTATATTGACTTAGGGCGCCATTCAACGACCGGACTCAGACCCTTGTTTGAGTGTATTTTCTGTCTCTCTCTCTTCGACTTGCTTCGTAATTAAGCGAAAGAAAAATAAGTTGAACAAGTCAGTGAAACAAAATTCATATTTAAAGTTCGATTATCATTCCAAGTATGAATGCGGTCAATGAATGTCACCCTGCTGACTAGTGGTCTAAAGTTTTAGAAACACTTGATAAAACGGTCCCAGTCATTTGTACCACTCCTGTACTTAGTTACTCGAATGATTTGGTACAATATCCGACCGAGTACATATACCAAGGCAAATTTTGTATAGATTTTTATCTTTGTATTGAATTAGTTCACGTACACAGAAACGTCTAGCGAGTGACTAATACGGAGATAGTACAATCCGGACCAGAAGTACGGTGTCATGTGGGTATTTCCCATTTTTCTCCAGCACTGTAAACCCGATGACAATTGGGAACACCGTTTTCACTCCGAGGACTGTGCTCGAAGGGAACAGAACATCCTGCCGTAGTACAATACCCAGCAAGAAATATTGCCTAAGAAAGAGGCAATCAGCTAGTTTCGACTTCGTAGAGCGTTATCTCTGCTGCACACTGCCTACACAAGCACTAATGGTTCGGCATTCGGTCAAAACTTGATCAAAATGGTTGATTAACGTCACATAATAAATACAATAATAATAATAATGGCAACCCATTGTACGTCCCACTGCTGGGCACGAGTCTCTCCCCTTTTTGGGAGGCCTGGAGCTTACTCCACCGCGCTGCTCCAATGCGGATTGGTGGAGGTGGTGGGTTAGTGGCCAACCCGCCGTCGGATGTTTTCAAACCGCCCATAAGGCCTCCGACAAGGCTTAACGACTGCTATCTATCGACAGCAACCGGGACCGACAGCTTAACGTGCCCTCCGAAGCACGGAAACGCGCATTTAATTTGCCAGTAGCGGTCACCCATCACACTTCCCGACCGCGCCCGTAGTGCTTAACCGAGAAGATCGCGTATGATCTACACCAGCCGCTGGGCCATGCGCGCTTCGTCACGTCACATAAATAAGATGCGAAAGAGATAACGCTCTACAGACCTGAAATAAGCCGAAGTCGCCTTCCTAAGCTCGATGTGTATTTCTTGTATGATACCTACTGTCTGTTGTTTTAGTACTTATAAGTCAATGCGATTATGTCATCATTGACTCTGACTATTGTCACAGTACAAATATGAACAGTACGGAAACTACGTACAAACGTTCGAAACGGCACACAAACATGCGCAACGATGCTCGATGTAGCGAGTGACTCAGTACTGCAGCACCGCGAGAACCGCTTAGAGGCCTCGTCGATGCGCATGTTTGTGTGAGTGTGACGTTTCAACGTTTTGTACGTAGTTTCCACACTGTTCATATTTGTACT
Organism: Macrosoma leucophasiata; assembly: GCA_036365455.1. Lineage (NCBI taxonomy): Eukaryota > Metazoa > Arthropoda > Insecta > Lepidoptera > Hedylidae > Macrosoma > Macrosoma leucophasiata. The sequence continues at coordinate 22,685,722 of JAWQUS010000005.1, read as the reverse complement.
GCGCCATTGTTTACCATAACGAGTTTTACGCGTGAGTGCCTAATTAAGAACAGCTCCCTGTATTTAAATATACTCTACTCTACAATCAATTCAAATATAATCTGTATTTAATTAAATGGTTCAAGGTCATCAGTTCTGAGAACGTCTGCGCGCGAAGTAAATAGCTTTGGCGATATTTTGTATTTTATTAAATAATGGCTTTACATATCAATAAATTATTTTCTTTTGCAACAATATGTTGTCAGTAACAAATTATTTAAAACTATTTCCTTTGGATAATCAATGCAATGCGATTCGAAACGCAAATAGATCACCCTACTCAACTCTTATTTTGCAACAATGAATAATTGCTTAGAGCGCAGGCGTGGCACAGACCATTTTAAAAAATGACTCTTAATACTAAACAACAAAAGTTTATATTTACATGAAGTACCATACAACATATTGATTTTTTTTTTTAAGTAAAACTAGAAAGAGATGGAATATTGTAGTGATTGCCAAGAAGCAGGAATCCATTTTGTAATACATTTTTTCAAACAACCATAGCCCGATCAAAATAGTTGAAAGAAAACTATCTCTTCTCTTTCTAGTTTTACGAAGGTTTATACGCTTACATTGTCTCTTTAGCTATTTGTCATATTTCTGAAATTGAAATGCATGTTTTGTCTTCTTTCTTCACATGTGCCGTAATATAAACAAATGCGACAAAAAATAGCTATTCAATTGTTCTTAATGAGTGTATGAGCTCTGATCTTAATATAATGATCGTGTAATACAATACAGATTTCATTATTTTTGCATGGAAAATAACCTGTTTATAAGTCCGCTAGGGACGTAATATTTTCTATACAAAAGTAATAATATAAAGTTGAAGCAACATTTGTGTATCCCGATGCTCGCGGCGGTGATGTTGCAACAGTGGTGATATTTTACAAGAGAATTTATATTATGTTTTTATATATTGAATTAACAAGCGTAATAAAGAGTGAGCAATGGCACATCTTATACATTGTTGTTTTATTGTATTTGTTTGTGGCGTTCTTGTTGGTACAACGTGTGACTTTGAATTTCCATCCTCAAATTATTTAGAGCATTTTGCTTGAACTGCTTTGATTACGACATTGTTCTTTTGCCAAATGGATTTTTTACAAATGTTTTACTCATATAACTACTGTAACTTCACACCTGTAATCCCCCAAGGGGTAGGCAGAGTTAAATGCATACATGAATGTTTTCACGATTCACCGATTACGTTTTGGCCCACGTAACAGGTGGCGAGCCTGTTGCCATCTCCGGGCACATTTCCGAACTCCCAGGTACTGGGAAACTTCCAGAAAATGGTAAAATCCATAGAACCAGAGATAAAGGATTTTAAACCGTTATCTCTGATAGCCCTCGACCCGGGAATCGAACCCAGGACCTCCAGCGTAGTAGTAGTGGTAGTAACAACTGTAAACATTATAATCTATAGAGATATATTAAGGTCCTCATTATTTATTGAATATAAAAGCGGTCGAAAGTATTTAAAAATAATGAGAATAAACAAACATTAATTCACGTAATTTCACGTCTCTATTACCCAAATGTGTATCTAAGCAGAGGTATGCATTCAAGCATACATACAAATACCTATGATCGACACGGGACGAGTATGGCACTAGAAAACCTCCCCAAAAATGGAGAAAATAGCTATCGGCCGAATCGAATCTAGGGCCTCAGTGTATCATTGCCACCCACTACCACTAGACTACGGAACCAGTTACATAAACAGGAATGAAAAGACTAAAAACACCATCCAATTCGTTTTCTTTATTCATTAGTAATGCCTACTTAAACTAAAATTGTAATATTTTGATGATTCATGATTTTTCTTCGTGTAACAGTTTGTAATGAAAATTAGCATCATTGTTTTTCGCATACACACTTACATAATGTCAGGGGAGTTTATCAATAATCACTTCTAACACATATTTCTTAAGCTGCACCTCACAATTAGCTATTAAAATCTTCATGACTCTAACACAACTTGCTTTTTTTTTGTAACTGAAGTGCCAAACCAGCATGCAGTTCACATTGATGTTAAGTGATGACTACAGCCTATAGACACCCACACAAAGACCAAGGTCAAAATGCAGATGCGTTACCACTCCTAAGGCCCAAGGAGCGGCCTAACGGCCTAACGGCCCTGAAATTTGCAGGGCCGTACAAGCCTCAAGTTATATCAACTTACGAGTATATCGACACCGTACTGTATCCAACAAGATATATAGCACATCGACCCTTGGGAAGGACTTCGACTTATTTATGATGATTCTGGTGACCATTTTGATCAAGTTTTGACCATTACCAGACCACCAGTGCTTACGTAGGCACCTGTGCAGCAGAAAATTCAAAAATTCAAATCATTTATTTCAAATTGGTCTACAAGGACACTTGCATTGTTGTGGTTATAAGCTACCTAGAGAAAATGACTTTCAATAATAATCCAATAGGTATTAATAAATACCAATTAAATAATAATATTTCACCGATATGGAAATCATCAAATTTTTCAATTCCTTCATAGAAAAAAGAAAAATCTGTTCGTCATAATCATAGTCATTCACTTAGCAGAGTTCCAAGTGCAGGCACTACTGAGAAGAACTCCGCTACCCAACAAACTCAGCGTGTTGCTCTTTTGTCTAAACCTTACGATTTAATACCAATATTATTAAATAGAATTAAAATAGAATAAAGATCATGTGAACGTCCATGGCATATAAATATTTGCATATAAACACATACGCAAATACTCATCAACAGCTTCATACCGTGATAGAAAATAACACCCGCAAATCATAACAGACCAGTCCCCACAATCAGCACCCGTTCACGAGTATGACGAGAGATACACAGAGATGAGCGAATGACTAAACAGATATACAATGCGAATGTGGATGGTTGCAGAGGCCCAGGAAGACCAAGGCTGACCTACCATGACCAAATAGGTCGAGTTCTGTCTGATGGTGGGGTCAAAAGTCTTAGGAATCGGCGTGTATGTATGAAGAGAATGATGAAGGTAGACGAGGCACGAGAGGTTTGTCAGAACCGGGATGTCTGGCGCTCTACACTCTCTGCCTACCCCGTTAGGGACCCGGCGTGAAGATACATACACAGAGATAACAAACTACGAAGTCCAAACTAGCCGATTGTCTCTTTCGTAGGCTCGATGTACAATATTTATTGTAAGGTACTTTATATCTAAACATAGTAAAATCTTTGCGTATCTATATATCAGTACTTCAGGCGAAACAGAAAAAATATCACATTAAAGTTTTTTTACAATAAACTTCCACATACATAATGGAACACCTCACTTAAGATGAGTACTACCAAACCTCTCCGAAGGCAGGGAAAAGGTCAGATATTAAGAAAAACTGCTGATTATTACTCTTTGGCAGCTCCCTTAGCAATTATCACGCAATTAGGTATGCTTAATTAATGCTAGTACCTACTGTAGCTACAAATATTCGTCCGATGCTTGACAAAGGTGTCTCACTGTCCGCAATATTTTCGCAATAAATATGATCACAATAAAAACTTCACGTAAGTATACACATCTACTGTTCGCGCCTATGACGGACGTTCGTATAGTCTATTAGATGTTACAATCTATTTATTATTGAACAATTACCCTTGGCCCTTTCAAATTGGTCCTTCGAGCCGGATTTACATTTGTACGCAAAACAATTCACTAAAAATGAGTTCGACGCCGTTCGTCCAGGTCTGTCTGATCGGGGGGAGTTGCATCAAGTCCCTCTCGTCTCTTGCGAACCGTCCCCGGGATCGTCCACATGTGCGTCATAGGCGCGGACACCTACTAATATTATAATGTGATGGATAACATAGATATCACTTACAAAATTCAAATGGTGTTTCTAACACCATTTGATCGCGATGAGCAGGTTGATACCTCCCTCAAGAAAGTAATAAAATAGTGGCATAACAAGCTTAACTGAACCTACAACTCGAAGATACTTAAATATAAACTTTAGGCCGGCGCCCGGGGACGGCCTAAAGTTTATATTTATTTTATTTAAAGAAAAATGGAAAGAAAAATTTGACTTCAGGCGAGACTCGAACTCGCGGCCTACTGGGAATCTAGTCCAGCCGCTCTTCCAATTGAGCTACTGAAGTCCTGCCCGATTTGTCAAATCTTTCCTTCACATCTATTGCATTGCTTTATGGTAGCAGCAGCGCCATCTATTGCCAACTATGCTAGTTAGGCAACCGATATAATAGACTTTGCAGTTTATTGAATATCGTAAAGAAGTCGCTTTTACCCTTAATAATTGTTTTATAGTATTGACAAATCGGGCAGGACTTCAGTAGCTCAATTGGAAGAGCGGCTGGACTAGATTCTCAGTAGGCCGCGAGTTCGAGTCTCGCCTGAAGTCAAATTTTTCTTTCCATTTTTCTTTAAAATAAAATAAGTCTCCTAAAACTTCGTATATCATTTCAAAAACAGACCCTTAGAAACACCATCCATTACCTACCTTATGAAATGAGATATGACAAAAACATTGATTTGTGTATCCTACACAGTAACACTACGTATTAAATATAAGATACACAACATTAAAAGCATGCAAACATATTTATATTTCATGTACTTGTACTACGCATTAAACACTATCCAAAATTGTCAGACATATAAGAAAAATAAATTCAGTATACACTTACTGCAAAAAAAATCTTTTTTACAACTTGATTTATGAAATTAATCACTGACTTATTTCTGATTCGTTACTTGAATTAAAATCATGCCGTAAAAGATTATCTTCATATACGACATCTATTTACTACTTACCAGAAATACTTTTTGGAAACATCAAATGGGTATGAAGATATACCGATAAGTCGTAGGTAATGTAAAAATCTTAAGATTTATCAAAACAATAAAATATTCTTTAAAATCCTTAACTTTTGTTAGTAAATTTAAATGCATTTTATTTCACACTTTACCTAAATACTTTTATACACAAGGTGTTACCGAAAGGTCCAACAATATCGAAAGGTGTTCATCTATATCAAGTTCTAAATCACTTTACGTAAACAATAAAAATGAAATCACAACTATTTTTTTTTAATTCAAAATTTAATAATTAATTATTTGTTACTTTATTTGACAGCCCTAACAAGTGGTCAATGAGAAAACGCTCGGCACTTCACACACAAGTACCGTGCGTGATGACAGGTGAGACGAACGGTACGCGTGTGTGCGTATGAAATGCAGCATGACATCTCAGCAATTCATACCTACGCACATACGCGTAGCGTTCGCCTTCCACTGATACGCTGTCAGCTGTTGTTATCAGGGTTGAAACACATAAAATTCGAATCAAAGTTTGATTCGTATTAACTGATGATTTTACATTCTCAGCACAAAAAGATTTTCATCCCCCAGGATGAAATCAACATCAGCATAGGCATGGACTTTTGAAATATTGTTGGACCTTTCCGTTACACCTTGTATATATCAAAGAATCGAAAAAAACCTTTTTTTTTCAAATCGTTAAAATAACATGAGTAATATAGAGTGGACAAGGCTACGACTTTGAATGAAAATACTGTTCATAAATTAGATAATAACCATGCAAACATAAACATATTTTTACAACGTATTTGAAATCATATTTTTTTGGACAAACTATCACGGCTTAGCCACATAACACTTTTGCTTATTAATCAAGGCTCGAATACCGGTTCAATTTTTGAACCGGTTTCGTGGTTGGTTATGAACGTAATAAATTATAACGGTTTAACGTATCTTAACGCCTGTAATCTCCGATGGGGAGGCATGTGTGTGAATAATATAGGCGTGAAGTTACGTCCCTAATTTGCCCTAAAGTTAGAGTTACCTAAATTAACTGGTATTCATCAAATATTCGCACTAGTTACAAGTATGCGACTTGTTTTCATAGATCGTAAAGTAACAACGTGCCGCCAAACGGTTAGAAGTGTTCAGCACTGTCGCGTTTTACTTTGTTTATTTAATGAGTCTACTATTGGCAATAATCCAAACCCCCAGATATTCAAATGAATTCAGCTTTAAGATGGGCATTTAAACTAAACCTCCAGACAAATCCACCAGCCACTGAAAGAAATATTTTGTCACCAAATGGGGGATTGAAACCACCAGTTTTAGTGGAAAATCCACTAAGTTGGCAACATTCGTTGGATTTATGGCACGGAAAATTCCGTGGCGCATCGTTACATAAAACTCTAAAGAGTTGATTCGACACTCACAAACAAATTTTGGATTTACGTCAGTTCAACTGACGCGAAAAACTGATCGTTAATGCCCACCTTTATACTACACTGTTTTCACAAATTATAATAAACAAAATAGTTTTGTTACTAAACTTTTAGACATTCCGTTCCATTTTTGGAGGCAAACTGGAAAAGCTGCAGGATATACTCAATTTAATTAATGTCACATTATCTTGTCCACCCTGTATATAATAATGGTATATATTTCAACACAATTCCTTGTTGCACACTCATTTAGCCCTTTGTCAAGTCAGTGAAAGATATTATATACTTCTTAAAATTAAGTAAATTATTATAAAATATCATCAAGACAGCAAACCATTTCGGCAACACTACAACTAGACACAGCACCATTTGTATATCCCTACGAAATATCAACCCTCACTTCCTCAAGACAGATAGATGGTCCACGAACGATTGCTTTACGACGAAACAGATTTGAGGTCTTTCAACCCGAATCCATGGATCCGTTTGTCCGAATGTGTACAGTACGGTACCCAGCAAGAAATATTGAGCCGACGAAAGAGACAATCGGCTAGTTTCGACTTTGTAGAGCGTTATCTCTGCTGCACGGTACCCGTTCATTTTACCGTTGAACGTTTCAAAATTCTTCATTACAAAACGTTTCGCAATGATTTCGTTTCACATCTCAACTTTCCACGACTACATCGCTACATTAATAATTCACTTGGCAAACAGATTATTACAAAATTATTCATTTCATAACTCATCCCTTCGTAAATAAAATACTAGAGTAAAAAAACGTAACTTCACGCCTGCAACCTCCGAAGGGATAGGCAGAGGTAAATGCATGCATTCAAGCATACATGCAAACACCCACGATTCGCCGGTTACGTTTTGGCCCATGTGGTGGCGAGCCTGTTGACATATCCGGGCACATTACCAAACTTTCAACAACTTCAATTCAACAAAAAACAAACAAATTTCCAGAAAATGGAAAAATACCAATAGAACCAGAGATAAAGGACTTTACACCATTATCTCTGATAACCCCCTACCCGGGAATCGAATCCAGGACCTCAGCGTAGTAGTAGTAGCCTGCTACCACTACGCTACCGAGGCAGTTAATAAATTCGTTGAAAAAAATCTTCTCTAATTTTACGACATAGTCAGGTTAGGTCGAAAGGTTTTATACATTTACGTAATCAAACGTTTGCAAAATAATTAGTATACGAATCGTTGAGTTGCGAAATGATACAATTGCGGGAATATATATTTGTGGAATGAATAGTGTACAAAACGTATGTATGTATGTATCTTCACGCCAGGTCCCTAACGGGGTAGGCAGAGAGTGTAGAGCGCCAGACATCCCGGTTCTGACAAACCTCTCGTGCCTCGTCTACCTTCATCATTCTCTTCATACATGCACGCCGATTCCTAAGACTTTTGACCCCACCATCAGACAGAACTCGACCTATTTGGTCATGGTAGGTCAGCCTTGGTCTTCCTGGGCCTCTGCAACCATCCACATTCGCATTGTATATCTGTTTAGTCATTCGCTCATTCGACATTCTTTCTATATGCCCGAACCATCGGAGCATGCCTTTTTTCATTTTTACACCGATACTATCATTCACACAAAGTCTCTTTCTTACATCTTCATTACGAACGCGATCGGTGAGTGATACACCGCAGATCTTGCGCAAAGATCTCATCTCGACCGCGTTCAACTTACTTTCATGCTCTTTCCTGCATACCCAGCTCTCGCTTCCATATAAAAGCGTTGTACAAAACGTTGGTTTAAAAAAGGAAGATCTGCGTAACGTTTGTCGGTGAAACTTGAAATTGAATTATTGAACCCTGCTGCACACTGCCTACGTAAGCACTGATAGTCCGGTATTGGTCAAAACTTGATCAAAATGGTCGACAAACGTCACATAAGTAAGGTGCGAAATAGATAACGCTCTTCAAACTCGAAACATGCCGAAGTCTCCTTTCTAAGCTCGATGTGCAATATCTTGTTGGTTACTGTAGTTTGCTGTTGGACCATCATCTTTAGACCTAGTTTCTAGTCCAAAACGTTTGCCATTTTTAAATGCTAACCAGACATAACAATCTATCACTGACATGACTTCATCATTTTTTATTTGATACATAAAGATATAGAAAATATCAGTCCAGAAAGAATTGTATTCAAGTTACAATTATTTACCTTAAATAAATTAACATTAAGTCTATAGGAAATACATTTCTTATCATTACTACAGGACATTAAACTAATTATCTTTTTTGGCAACACTGAAATATTTGAGTAATGTTCTAGATTTATTACTAGTTTTAGGCGTTCTCTCGGTCACGGAGTTCCGGCGGGCGGGTAAATTTTCCTTTGGACTCAACGGAGCTACGTTACACTTTTCTGTAGCGTCGCTACCCTTCCCTTTCTTCTCTCGACCCATTAGCGTTAGCCAATTTGTAGTGTCCTGTTTCTTCTTGACCGGCGACATCAATCTTAGATGCGGAGCCTCTCCGTTCAACACGAAGTCTGGCAAATTCTTAGTCGGTGTCGTGAACGAAATTATCCTTACTTTACTTGGAGACGTTTTGATCGGCGATCTATTGGGTAAAGTCGTCGGTGATATGGATTTAGGACTTTTCGGAGAGAGCAGTTTGCAGTTTTTCCTTTCGTAATTCTTCGTGGGAGTCAAAAAAGATGTGCCCGCTTTTGGTGACATGTAGGACCATTCACCAGACACCGAACTACAAGGCTCAGGCTCAACGAAGCACTGTCTTTTGCTAGGACTTGTTTTTTCTTCTAAGTGGCGCTTCACTCCCGCCGGCAGCAATCTCTCTTCTTGCTCTGGAATCGCAGGCATTTCCAATTTCAGTCTTTTTGCCGTAACTTCAGATTCTTCGGTATCTTTGGACGCATTCATCAGATCGATCAGGCATCTCTTTGTTTTTATTGCGGACCCATTACCATCCTGCCGCAAGCGTTTAGAGCTATATGAACCGGGAGTTGTAATCAATTTCCTTTTCAAAGAACTAGGAGTTTTTTCTAAAGTTCCCCATTGAGGCAAGTTCGTGATTTCGGTACGTGGAACCACTTCAGCTTGTCCTTTCAATTCCACATCAGGCTCTGGGAACTCCCTGCCGATTCTCCATATCTTGTGTCTCGCGTCGTCACTGCACGTAACGATCTTCGTGTCGCCCTTCTGGCACCACGCCGCGCAAGTCACTTCTGCCCAATGGCCGGCCAGTTTGACGATCGGTTCCGAATATTTCACGTTCCAAATGTACGCGTTCTTGTCACTACTGCCGCTAACTATATACATACTGTCTGGCGATAGACTGGTCTTGATGTAGAACGTGCTGTTCTCGTGGCCAATGAAACGCTGTTCGGGCAACACGTTGTAGGTTGAGATGTTAAAGCAGTAGATCACATTGTCCATACAGCTCGCGTACAATCTCATCCGGGAATCATCTATGATCAGATTTGTGTAGCCGTTCTTGGTTGAGCTGCCACAGTATGGTATAGAGTGTTTGGGAAGAGGCTCCCTCTTGTAGATGTTGTAGTTCTTGCGCAGGTCCCACACTTTAATGTTTCCATCGCATTCCCCGCATGAAATTAAAGTGAGATCGTCTTGAAATACGAGCCCGGTTATGCTTATCGCTCGATGGTTGTCTAAACGAGGTCTTTTGCTGTGCGAGCCTGGGGTTTTAGGTGTGAAACTGGAGTGGCAGTTCATAAGACAATTATCGGGTTTTAAGACTATCGACGGTTGGTTGCTCGCGCGTATGTCCCATACGAGTATATGCCCGTCTCTGGCACCTGTGGCGAATACAGATGGCTCCATGGGGCGGAATACTGCCGTTTTAACAGATCGACTGTGGTTTGAGAAAACTAGAACTCTTTTCGGAGCACCTTCCGCCACATCCCAGAGACATGCTGTGTGGTCGCCTATAATTCAACATTATGGTAGTTATTCAACTAGGTACATAATAAGTTAAGTACAAGAAAAGCGACCGTGAAGTTAGTTACAAGTTGCTGGGAAGAAGGCGTTTTTATGGTCTAGAAGTGATACATACGCGAGTGGGAAAATGGGGCAGTATTTCCGTTTGATCAACATTGAAACTAGATCTATTTCTCGTCTGTGTAATCTGCGTCATCGCAAGATAAGAGACAGCCGCAAAATTTACGCAGACAACTTCATTCAGTGGCATTTAAGAAAAAAAAAACCAAGCCTGGTATTTTCAGAAAGGTCAAGGAAAATCATCAGGTTTATCATCATCATTTCAGCCAAAAGACGTCCACTGCTAGACAAAGGCTTCCCCCTCCCCCTAAGATTGCCACAACGAAGAGTCCTGAGGGCCGACCATCTAATTATAATTCGATTATGACATTATCTTGTCCATTTCGTACAGCCTTAACAACCCTGTAAAACATTTTGCTCAAAACACATACATAAGTACCTGCAGACGAAAACACTTCCAGGCAAATGTTAGGCAGTACGAAACTGACAAGATGATATTTTATTTTTAAAGAAAAATGGAAAGAAAAATTTGACTTCAGGCGAGGCTCGAACTCGCGACCTACTGGGAATCTAGTCCAGCCGCTCTTCCAATTGAGCTACTGAAGCCCTGCCCGATTTGTCAAATCTTTCCTTCACATTTATTGCATTGCTTTATGGTAGCAGCAGCGCCATCTATTGCCAACTATGCTAGTTAGGCAACCGATATAATAGACTATGCAGTTTATTGAATACCGTAAAGAAGTCGCTTTTACCCTTAATAATTGTTTTTATATTATTTCGCATTAACACATGCTTGTGAAATATATTTGATTTAAAGAAAAATGGAAAGAAAAATTTGACTTCAGGCGAGACTATTATATCGGGCAAAGTCTATTATATTGGTTAGTAGCTCAATTGGAAGAGCGGCTGGACTAGATTCCCAGTAGGCCGCGAGTTCGAGTCTCGCCTGAAGTCAAATTTTTCTTTCCATTTTTCTTTAAAAATAAAATATATTTCACAAGCATGTGTTAATGCAAAATAATATTAAAACAGTTGACAAGATGATGTCATAATCAAACGCATCACGAAAGCATTAGTTAGGTGGTCAATCCCCAGGGCAACCCTCATCCAGGGATTGCCTGTGACTATTTATTTATATACATATAAATTGTTTTGCATATAAATATAGTATGTCATTGTTAATACAGTACTTATGCTCTGAATAATTAACCTACATAATAAAAAAACATTAAAATATAATTGATAACTAAATAATTTAAAAAAATTGATTAAAAACATTGTTTTGTGACTATGAAATGAATATCATACCTGAGACAGTAACAAAGTTCATGTGCTGTGGCATCCAAGCAAGATCGAATACTGCATTGTTGTGGCATTGAAACCCTTCTAGTGCCCCTGCCCTTCGTATGTTAGATGTGTCCTACAAAAGATGTAAAGTTAGCTCACAGTGCCTCATAGATTCAATTATTGAAAATGTTCTGAACTTTTAGTAGTTCAGAACATTTTCAATAAAAAAGATTTAAGTTTAATGTGATTATGGTGGCCAACAAGTCTGCTGTATAGCGACTTCTACACTAAAATTGGAGTTCAATATGCAAATTCATTGCCACCCTTGAGGCTTAAGAAGTTTGTTTTTTTTGAAAACTAACAGAATAAGCATTATTAAACATTCCCGTAAGCACAGCACACTGCAGCTGCTTAACCTGCCACCATTCAGCCATGAAACAGGAACAAAACCCTCGATAACAAACTCATATAACAAAAAACAAATGAATTTTTGGTCTTTATCAATGAACATGACTTATGTTAAAAAGAATATGTCATAAATATCAAATGAAACCATGCCAAAAAAAAATTCCAAATTCAAAGCAAAATGATAATAATATTGTTGGTCTAGTCTGTTTATTTTACACTAGCGACCCGCCCCGGCTTTGCATGGGTTAAATTGATTAAATTGTAGTGATGCACCCGGCTTCTTTAACAAAGCCGTGATATCTCGGTAAATGTAAGTACAATTTTAATAAATTATAGATATTAACCTTCCTCAAGGAACACCTTTCCAACATTTTCAAGAGGAACAAAATCCATTCAGATCTTTCCGAGATTAGCTCATACATTCAGACAGAGAAAATAAGGGGACTTTACTATATAATATGTGATAATGATAATGATGGTGTCAAATAAGTGCACAGTTCACATGGACGGTAAGATGTAAAAAACACTTCAACACTTGCATGTAAGGCTTCAGTACTTCAGTAAGTAAATTCACTGGAATATTTAATCCAGAAGTTGCTGCAGGTTTTTTTAATGCCCAAAGTCACATTTTTAAATAATATCTTTAAATTCAGTTGCATATGTTATTGCAATCTATAAAATATTACAACACAAACAAATATCTGATACTGACAAGAAAACAAATACCTGTATAGCTACTCTGCCATCTTCATTAGCCAGCGAAAGTATATGCTCATAGCCCGGGGCTTCCGAAAACCGACACGCGAATATCGGCGGATCCTGATCGAAGTTGGTCGGTGGTTGGGCCGTCTGCAGACCGTAATACGACTCCTCGCCGTTCACCACCAACCGCTTCAAGATACTGTCGTAACTAAAGCGACAATCTAGAATAGATAACAAGTTATGTATAACCGACGCCTACATAGAACCTAGAAATATTTGCTTTCGGGATAGCTAAAACTAGAAGTTTTTGCCTGGATAAATATTTGAAAAAATAAAAACTGTTCGATATCTACATTGTAGAGATATGAGAAGGTTTGCCGCCTCATTTTCACTGCAGCTTTCAACCAATTTTGTTTGGTCGTATTTTCGTGAGCGACGCCGGTTATCAATCAGCGTAGGTTTTAATTATATTTGTTACTTACACAGCCCGAGTTGGCGATCGATGAAATTCTGTATGTCGTTCATTTTCTCATGAAATTTAATAACACTACAACAACATCCCGAAACACGAGAAACAATTTTACCCGCAAAACTACTGTTTGTCAAATTCAAATGTCAAAATGTAAAAATAGGACTGTTTAGAGCAAAAAGATCTTATGCTGCGTACACAATAATCCACACGCCAACGAATGGTCCTACATCATATAACGAACGGTTTAAAGGAGTCCAACGGGCATTTCGGGACGATTTCACAATCATAATTAAATGCGTTTTACGTTATTAAACGAGTTCAATAATACTATTCGGATAAGATGAAAATTGGATGCAAATTTTAAGCTAAAACGCATTTTATTAAACTCAGTTCTCAGAGCAATCGGTAAAATCCGCCCTTATTCGGCAATTCGATCGGTAGCAGTTACATCAAACGAATCGCACTATCGTAAAGATTTGGAACAATACTTACTGGGTTAGAATAAAATAGCACCGGCTCAATTATCGTGCGGAGCCAACACTGTATATATTTTGTTAGGTAGCGGTCGTGGGCTCAATCTGCACGCACCATTATAAAACTGCGTCGGTTTAACCGTATTCAGCAGTGGCAATTTCTCTAAGAGGCGCGTATGGCAATGCCGTACCATAATTTTTAAGCATTAAAATGTAATTATTCATTTAATTACTTACTTAAACCTAAGTACAATAAATAAGCGTTTTACGAGCGCTGCAGTCTTCAATCACGAACACAACTCGCAATTGTCGTCGCGTTCGGTCGGCGCCGAACGCGGCCGAGGCGAGCGATGCTCTTCTGCCAGCGCATGCGGCGTCCATACAAAGTCGTTCGCCGCCCTCTCAATCGCCTAGTATTACTCATGGAGTTTGAATCGCAAGTCTGGCGCTGTGAATGGCGCATTACCTAACGATTTTTCGCATGTTTTTCGTGATAGTGTAGATTTGTGATAGTGTTGGTTACATTTTCGATCGTTCTATTGATTTAATTGACTTTTTATATAGTAATTAAACCCTAAAATCGCTAAAAAGTATCAGCTATTTCATACAAAAATGAAAATGTTAAATTGTATGAAATGTCTTTTTTGGAAAGTACGTTCCACAATGAAAGATTGAAAGTTGTTCAGATTGACCGTCTGAAAAAACGGTTTTCAGGTTTTTAACAAAAGCTGGAGCCACCCCAAGTATAAACACTAAGAATCGCCACTGGTATTCAGGTATTCAGGTAATAAAAATTATGTCTTAAAAACTAAAGTATGTAGTATTGTAGTGCACTGAGCAGTTACGTACAATTGGTGCAAGAAATCACTGTGATGTACAATAGGGAATCAGACAACTTTTGACAATGTGTCTAAAATTATTCTTTGTTTATATAAAAATAAAAAAATATTAATTTTATTATTTTTTACTGGTGGTAGAGCTCCAGTGACGGAGCTCGCGGGCGTAGGCACCACCGCATTACCTAATATACTTGCCGCTAAATGGTAGTGTTCAACACTATCGTGTTCCGGTCAGGTGGTAATGTACGGCCCTGTAATTTCCGGCACAGAGGCATAACACCTTAGGCCTCAGGAGTGGTAACGCATTTGCATTTTGACCTTGGTCTTTGTGTGGGTGTCTATAGGCTGCAGTCATCACTTAACATAAATGTGAACTGCATGCTTGTTTGCCACTTCGATTACATAAAAAAAAAAAAAAAAAAAATTTAAACATGTTAAAGTACCACAAACTACACGTACATTTAATAATTTCAAAAATACCGCGTAAACTGTGCCGAATGACATTGAGCAATGTGACGTCAACTGTTCGCAATCAAGTGAAGCTTTTATTTCCATACGACTAACCAAGTGCAAATAAATTTTGTTGAATTTCGTTTAACGTAAATAACGTAGAAAATATCGAAAAAAAGAGTCAATAAGTCAAAGTATACTTGTGCTATATATTTGTTGTACGATCATATGACGTCACGTCCTGTGGTTGCTGTTTCGTTCGACATGGAGGACAGATAAAAAATATTTAAATTATTTAATAAATCATTAATATTTCACAAAAATATTTAATGAGTTATCGTATCATTTTACAAACATTCATTAAAATCATAGTTTACATTTATTTTCGATAGCTCTCCGATTGCCTATTAGGTATACTTTATTACTAACAGATTGATTAGATCAGTGATTCCCAAAGTGGTCTATATCGACCCCTGGGGGTCTATGACAACCTAACCTGAAAATGGGGGTCCACGATAATGGATCTCAACACATACACTGATAGTACCAATTTACTTACATCATACCAGTGATTCCCAAAGTGGTCCATGGGAGACTCGATGGGGGTCTACGTAGGCGTGAATAAATAATGGAAATATGGCAATGTGATAATAGGTTGGGGAAAAAGTCTTTTCGCATTATAGTATGTATGAACTTGTAATAAAATCTCTTTGGCTGTAGTATTTGTATCTGGCTGGTTTTGGTATCATTGAAAGTTAAAATTTTAAAGAACATAATTCCAAATTCAAATTAGGCAAATGTGTGATTTTCATTTGTTTTTCGTACTGTCAAGATGAGTGAATCTAATGAAGAAATTCGATACATTTTAAAATTTTACTACAAAAAAGGAAAAATGCAACGCAAGCCGCGAAAAAAATTTGCCATGTTTATGGACCTAGTGCAGTGTCTGTGAGAGTAGCACAAATTTGGTTTAAGCGTTTTCAATCCGGAAATTTTCATGTCAAAGATGCACCTCGCTCTGGTCGCCCTATTACGGATAAAATGGATGCCATTTTGGAAAAAGTGGAGCAAGATCGACATATCAGTAGTTACGACGTAGCTGAAGAACTGAGAATTGATCACAAAACAGTTTTGGCGCATTTGAAAAAAGCTGTGTACAAAAAAAAGCTCGATATTTGGGTACCTCACGAGCTCAGTGAAAGAAACCTAATGAACCGTGTACTCATTTGTGATTCCTTATTACGACGTAATGAAACCGAATCATTTTTGAAGAAGCTGATAACTGGTGACGAAAAGTGGATCACGTACGACAAGAACGTGCGAAAAAGGTCGTGGTCAAAGGCCGGTCAGGCTTCACAGACTGTGGCGAAACCCGGGTTAACTCGCAATAAGGTGATGTTGTGTGTGTGGTGGGATTGGAAGGGCATTATTCATTAAGAGCTATTACCACCAGTCAGGACTATCGATTCTGAACTCTACTGCGAACAATTGATGAGATTAAAGCAAGAAGTTGGGAGAAAGCGGCCGGAATTAATCAACAGAAGGGGTGTGGCGTTTCATCATGATAACGCTAGACCTCACACATCTATAGCCACTCAGCAAAAATTAAGAGAGTTTGGCTGGGAGGTGTCAATGCATCCGCCGTATAGTCCTGACCTTGCACCTTCAGATTTCCACCTGTTTCGGTCTCTTCAGAATTCTTTAAGCAATGTTAGGTTAACATCACGAGAGGACTGCCAAATCCACTTGTCGCGGTGTTTTGATGAGAAGTCCCAAAATTTTTATAGCAATGGGATCATGTCCCTACCTACAAGATGGCAAAAGGTTATCGAACAAAATGGTACATACATACTTTAGTTAAATTTAAATGAACTATATTAAAAAACTTTTTGAATTATCTTAAAAAATGCGAAGAAACTTTTTCCCCAACCTAATATAAATGTAGCAAGGACGGGGGTCCACAGAAACAAGAAAAAAATTGTTTGGGAACCTCTGGATTAGATAATAGGTCAAGCAGCAATCACAGCAGCAATGTAGCATAGCAAACTGAGAGGATTACAAAGTATACAATACTTTGTAATCCTCTCCGATCCGTCCGATTGAAATCCGATGTAAATTTTTCTAAACACACCCATTCTATCAATTCTATCCATTGAGCTCTCATGATTCTATCTGCATCTATGCTCGTCTCGTCTCTGTGTGTGAAGTCTGTTTTTTATCTGTTAATCGCTTGCTTTTCTATTGCTAGTTGAATGCAAAAGCTCTTTTTATTTTCTATTTCTTCATAGGATTGAGTCTTTTTAATAGGTCTCATATTTGTGAATTAGAACATTTTGTGTTTATTTTTATATTACGACTGAACACGTATTATCCATCCCCGTTGTGCAATCAGTTTGGTGTATTTACTTTAGATAAATCCGTTTGAAAAAATTACGTTGGAATTCCTCGTATTACGTAGCCAGATTGATATTTTTGAGGATGAATGTAGACAAGTTGCACTTGTGTACAAAGGTATGACTTGAAAAGTGAGTAAACGTCTGTAATTAAGGTGATATTTCGATTCAATAGCGAGAGAACTACACGGCGTCACAATGCTGCAACCGTTTGACAGATGGCAAAATATTCGTGCATTATCGAAGAAATTGCAATGAACACTGTAAACAACATTATATTCTGACTGTTTTGTGGTAATTTCAGGTGCATGGAATGTGAGAAAAATGGGGGATATAGTGCGGCGAGTGAGCGCGGAGTCAAGCGGCAGCGGAACGGGGACGGTGGAGGTGCGCGCGAGCTGCGGCTGGCGCTCCCCCGCGGCCTGCCTGGCGCGCCTCGCGGCCGCCCAATGCGCCTCCGTCTGGGCCCGATTGCGCCCCGAGCCCCGCCACAAGCAAACACTCCCTTTATGAACACCATGGATGAGATATCCTATTGGGTGTTCACCAAGCGGGCGCCCTGCCTGTTCAACTACGATAATTTGATCAAAAAGCAAAGTGAGGAAGCTCATTGCTCCAAACCCAAACCCAAAAGTGTTCACAGCACAACTGAAGAGGTGCCTTCACCGAAAAAGAAAAAGAGAAAATTGAAACTTTTAGATGATGACTCTGCTTCACTGGAGAAGCATCAGAATGTTTATTTTGAGACATCACAGCAACAGACTCACAGGACGGCTCCGAGTGTTTGTAAATCAGACAGCAGGGGTTCCAATGTTGATTTTAATATTAAAAGTCCATTGGTACCGAACAAGTCAAAAAGAATGAGAATGCAAAGAAACAACAGGAGTGTACTGCTCAAAAAGAACAACTTAGTCACTTCCACTCCTAAAGTCACAAATTTACGAAGAAGTGCGCGAAAGGCTCAACAGAGCATAAATAATAATAGTCAACTTAATAGTTCCTTTGAAATATTCAATATTAGTGCCATGAATGGCAATTTAAAACCTGAGATTCAGGATAGAGATATAAGAAAGAGTTCTGACAAACAGATGAGAGAAGAAAGTTTGGAGAGGAGAAAAAACAATACAGTTGAGAAACCAAAAAACGAGATTGCACTTAACGGACATTTTGAAGATTTGAGTGATGTTTCTGGTTTCACTGCTAATTATATTAGATCAACGAAAATTCATTCCACAAAAACACCTCGGAAAATAAGGGGAAAAACAAGTAGAAATCTCATGAAAGAATCAAAACAAGTTGAGCAATATGAAGAGGAAAAGATTATAATGTGTGTCAATAAGTCAGTTAATACTGGCCAACCAAATGAAACCGCCTTGAACTGTAGTACTGACTCCTCGCAGAACATAATTAATTTAGTGACGATGAAGAGTACAGAGAAATCAGCTAAAGTAAATAAAAGTACATCACTGTTGAAGTTTATTGATACAACAAAAAGCAAAGAAAGCTTAGGCAATGGCAAAAGGGACACAGGGAAGAAAAATTTGAATGTCTCTTTTCAATCGCAAACTAGCACTCCTAGGTATCCAACAAGACATAGAAATAATTGTTCAGACATGAAAAATAACGCTATTAATCTTAACGACAAAACATCACCAGATAGAAGAAAGAGAGTTAGCATAAAATCAAGTCAAGCTAATTTAGTAGATACAAAGGAAACTGCTGACACTATGGTGGTGTCAAGAACTAGAAGTGGAAGAAAAATATGCCATCAAAAGAAAGAATGTGACGATTCAGCTAGCTCTATAGTTCAGGTAGTCAATTCAAGTGAACTGGTGAGCTCTAATGCGGCAGTCAATGTGGCAAGTCCCATTGAAAGTAGTGCACGTAAAAAAAGGCATCCAATAAAGTGTGTGAGGCCTGTAAAAAAATCTTTAGTTAAAACCGAACAAAGTCGTGATTCTGTTAGTGGCAAAAGTGAGCAGAGGAGACTGGAAGGTTCTTTATGTTCCCCGGTTCGACAATCTACTAGGTGTTCAGGACTTGTTAGAAAGAATTTGGACAAAAGACAGTCATCTAAACGAGAGTCTTTGAGAGATAAAAGTGGTTTTGCAATGTGTTTCTCGGACAGTGACGAAGACAGTGAGCCTTTGAAGCAACGGAGGTTCTTCTGCTAGCCGATACTCTTGTCAATATTGTAATAGTTACTAGCTTTCCTTGAAGAATCTGTCTGTAATAATGAATATTGGAATTTTGTCTAGTAGCTATATGGAGTATAATTTAACCAGTACACCAAACACAATATGTTTACTTAGGGTGGTGGTAAACTTAACTCAGTGCCTGTATTTGCCCATTATATGTGAATTACTACTGTATTAATATTAGAAATAGATGCATGTTACGGATTTAATTTATTGTATTTACAGAATGGATTGGATGTATTTTAATGTGCATGTGACACAAATTAAATTTGTGTATGGAAATTTTTGTATTATAAAGTGCCATTGTATGCAACATATTTTAATTGAATTATTTGATATCCATGACTATGGCATAAGTTAAGAATGTTTAATTTCTATACAACCCTTTTTTTTATTTTGTATTAAATTTTTTTGTGTATTATACTTGCTTGTATTTAAATTACACAGTAAAGTTAATGTTATTATGTCCTAAAAGTGTAGTTATTTTTTGCACTAATGTGTGCTCGCTTGCAACGGAATATGAGTTGAATGTCTGCAAAGAATTTGAATACTATACATATAGTTACAAAGGCCAATATTCTCTGAAAACAGTGTTTTGGGTACAAAATCGATTTTTAACATGAGGAAAGAGGAACAAAGCTAACATAGTATTTCTATGAAAACATTAAATATTTTATCCAACCTAATGAAAAAACAGTAAGAGTAATTTACTGTTACAGAGCCAGGCAAAACAACAAAATTAGCTATGCATCTGCATTTTATAACTCCTCTGGTTTGTGTCACTTACATCCATGAAAATTGCATACCTATTTGTTTGCCAGCATCATCACATTTTTTTTGGCACACTAATAATAATTAATATTCAGATGAATGGCGAATTCTATCACAGAAGCAAAACAACTTTGGCTGTCAGGTGTGGCAACACATCACACAACTGCATTTCAACAAATTATTGCTAATACTAGAATAGGTGTGCATGTATGAAGAGAATGGTGAAGGTAGAAGGACGGGAGGTATGTCAGGACCGGGATATTGGCGCTCCACGCTCTCTGCCTACCTCGTAAGGGACCTGGCGTGAAGATACATTACCCATACTATAGGTCTTACTGGGTCAAAGCCGTCACATTATGCAGTGTCTCAAGAAACAGGTCTTTGGCGACCGCGTACCGGAAGACTAGCAGGCCTTTAGGATATCGGTGGATGAGGGCGGCCCATGACCGTTCATTGTGGCAATCTTTGATCCCTCAAAGACTCAAAGCGGACCGTCATTAAACGTCTTTTGGCTCATAAGATTATAGGTAACTGAATGAAAAACAGAGTAATTTACTATCACACAGGTAAATAAACTTAGGCCATAGCCTATGAATGAAGGTTGGCAATTCAAATGCATTTTACCTCATTTGGTTTTGTGTAGATGTATATAGGCTGCAGATTTACCATCTTCGTTTTACTTACCATCCATGTATCTTCACTAAAATGAAAAAAAAAAAAACTTTTTTAATGAAATCTATTGGTACCGGTAGTAACTAATGGGTTGCATAGAGGTCGCTTTTACAATTTCCATAAGTGTAACTATTCATTGATAGATGGCACTACAAATACCATAAATTGTTCCGCTATCAGACAATAGATGACTCTACTGACACCATTTTGATAATAATGCATTGAACGAATATTTCATCAAATGAAATCTCGGTAGGTAGTAGTGGCGTGTATTGCGCATAAGCAGAACGAGCAGAGCCTACCTCAGTTTCTTATTACTACTAACGGGTACTTGTATGCTGTAGAAATTCATTTAGCCTGGGTTTCACCACGATATTTGTTAAAGTTAAAGTTATTGTGATATTTCACATCCATCTCTAACTTTAACAGATTTCTATAAGTTAGAAAAACCGTGGTTTAAAAATGCAACCCAGGCTTAGATAGGATATAGGGGTAATAGGAAGGATTAATTAAACCAATAACTATGAATATTTTACTTTTCAGAAAAAAAATGTATTTTCGTTTCCTTTTTTGACGAGATGGTGACGTGCTCTCTACATATATGTATATATAATTTCCTATATGTCACCACCACATATTGATAATGCAAGTATGTATGTATTACCATAATTTAAGAGTCGAATTTAATAATAGTTCTCATGGAAAGTGTATGGGAAAGTTTTAAAAATAAGAATGAAAGAGAAGTTCGACGGGATGCAGTGGGATGCACATGGAATTAGAAGAGCATTGATAAAATTTTCTGCCTTCACAACATTGTAGAGAAGCACCTGGCTATGAGCCAGAAGGTTTTCTGCGGTTTTGTGGTTCTAGAAAAAGCGTGTGATAAAGTAGTACAAAAGGATTTGTCGGACATTTTTACAAAAATAGCAAGCATTTTCTGAAGGCAGATTTTTAATAAAGTCGTTACTGAAAATGCTTACAAACTTTGGCAACGACATGCATGCTATTACTGTAATAAAATTATGTATGTAAGGTAGTTGCTCCACCTATAAAGACACCTTTACTGCCTCAGTAGCCTAGTGGTAGCAGGCCACTACTACTACGCTGGAGTCCCGGATTCGATTTCCGGGTCGGGGGATATTAGAGATAACGATGTAAAATCCTTTATCTCTGATTCTATTAGGATTTTTCCATTTTCTGGAAGTTTTCCAGTACTTCGATGTTTGGTAATGTGCCCGGAGATGTCAATAGGCTCGCCACCTGTTATATGGACTCCGGAACCGGCGAATCGTGGGTGTTTGCACGTATGATAGAATGCATGCATTCACCTCTGCTCATCCTTTCGGGGAATACAGGCGTGAAGTTACATTTACGTTAGACAGTTATTCATCAATTTGTCAAACAGACGGGGGGATTGAACGCTTACCTTATCGTGTGCTCGTCAAGTGCAATCAATTACACCCTCCACAATACAATCGATTATTCGTTTTTATTAATTGAGCACGTGCTACCGGTAGGTACGGTCAGAGAGAGGCCTGGTTGTACACACGTACTACTTTATGCGCTGGTTTTAAGAGCTGTATTTGATTGTTTTTATACAGGTTGACCTTCCGTTGAGTGTAGTGTCGCCCCCTGGCGGCGCGTGACCAATCGCGAACTCATGACAGCTGAGTGTTGTCGAGTAAAGACTTCATCGCACGTGTTGTCTTTTGTTTTATAGACAAGTGCTCGCCAGGTTTTGGTTTATGGCTCAGTGTGGGCTGGTGTATTTAGAATTATGTAGGTACTCTTGTAAGCACTTTAAGTGATAAAAAATAAAGAAATTACAAGTTAGGCGTCAGAACGACTTTAAACGAAAGATATAAGATATAGTAATGAGTATTAAAATTTTCCTAATGTTATGTCTTGGTTTAGTAGTAATCCACTACTATTGTGTTCCCCGTTTTTAATTCCGGGTCAGGAAATGTCTACCATTATGATATTCGATTTTTTCAATGCAGGAGGTTTCCACGTGCTTCTCGGAACTTTAGTAAAGTGCCCAATGAATATCAAAGTTCGTCATCGCTATATGCGTTGCATGTATGCTTGAATGCATGCATTTACCTCTGCCTACCCCTGCGTGAATTAAAAGCGTGAAGTTACGTTAAATAGGACTGCCAACAAATTTTGTTTTAACGTAAGACTTTTATTATTACCTAATTTCCATTTATACAATAAAAAAACTTGAAAACAAATCGACGTGTATTATTACAAACGATTCTATATACCTTCGAGTAATAATGTAAAGAAGTGTAACAAAGCTAAAAAAGTGGTTCCACGAAAATAGACACACGGTGGGCGGGCGTAAAAAAGACACACCTCAGCGCGTCAGAACATTTTCTTGCCGCTCGGCGAAATGATCTTGTCTCGACCATCCGAATGCAGGCATTGTCTATGTTGATAGTGAGTGTTTGTTATGATTGCAGTTAGTTTGTTTGCGTAAGTGGAACCAAAATCGAAGCAAGGATTGTATTCGTAACCTTCAAATTACGTAATTTTACGCCTGTAATCCCTGAAGAGGTAGCAGAGGTTAATGAATGCATTCAATCATACATGCAAACACCCACGATTCGCCGGTTACGTTTTTGGCCCATGTAACAGGTGACGAGCCTGTTGCCATCTCCGGGCACATTACCATCTCCCTCGGAGTATGATAATGTGCCAGGAGAGTACTGGGAAGCTTCCAGAAAATGGGAAAATCCCAACAGAACCAGAGATAAAGGATTTAACCGTTATCTCTGATAGTCCTCGACCCGGGAATCGAACCTCCAGTAGTAGTGGCCTGCTACCACTAGGCTACTGAGGCAGTTCAACCTTCAAAATAACTGTATGAGATTATCGCGTAGTACGATTGGCTACGCTACGTAGCTGCGTCGTAGCTTTCTTAGTTGTAGGTACCTCGTAGCAAAGCTTAGCGCTACGAAGTTATAATTTCGACACACAAGAATGGAACCTAACGAGTTCAAAATGCAGATGCGTTGTTATTGTCACCTCCGAGGCCAAAATTGTTTTGCCTCTGTGACAGTAAAGTACGGGTTATACTTTACCATCTAACCGGCACACGATAGTGTTGTACTTAGCATTTCGAGAACAATTTCTTATTTTTTTTTATGTCAAAGGATTGACAGACAAACAGACGGGCCACCTGATGGAAAGTGGTTACTGTCGCCTATGAACATTTGCAACACCAGGGAAGTTGCCAACGCGCTGCTATTACCCAAACGGTAGTACTTTTGTAAGTGTATACAAAGGTATATCATAATTTCATACTTTTCGGGACAATGGTAAAAGATCTTAGTCTTCAGGTATCGCATCTACAACGAGAGCTCTTGTTTTTAAGACGATGTAAATTACAGTACTCAACAATTAATATTGCACATGCTTATGTTGTACATGCTTATTTGTTTTCTATGACATTTCTCTTAGGTACCAACTTAAAAAATAATCTTTAAAGCTTATTAACTCTTTAAATGCGTTACTAATATTAATGCTATAAATACTGACTCTCAAAGAGATATCAATTACGAGATTCTGCTACCGCATGACAGCTCAAACTCGGTCTATGCCCTAAAGCTGCTCTATCGCCCATAAAACTTCAGCTACAATGTGTGTATTACGCAAAACGTTATACAAACAACGGACTTAATCTGCCGAACTGGTTTTGGCGGGAACCATGAAAGATGCGTGTGGTGCTCTTATTTTATTTTATTTTCTTGGTGTATTTTTGAGTTATATTAAATAAAGTTGGTGGCATTATTACAGTGCTCGGGTATAGTGAAATAGAATAACAGTGCGAAAACACGTTTTTTCGGGTTGCCTCCAAAACTTCATTGTAAATGTTCTGGTAAAGTAGCCATCGCTTTACTAGAATTACTGACTGTGACTGACTGACGGACTGATAAATTGACTGACAACTCTGACTTTTACGCTGCATGTAATACAAATACGAAATATCGTTTTACTTGACACTGGCAATATGCATAACAAGCGATGCCATAAAAAAAAAAATAAAAAAAAAACTGCCGAACAATATTTTCGCCATATGCGTTTACAACTCACTGGTAATCGAGTTTGTATGGAACCTGCGTTTAATTTCACGTGACCGGCTGTCGTCAGTTCTGAAATCGTTCAGTCAACGAGTGAGCAATCTGAATGTGATCGTTCAGAAACAATGAACCGGTTCCCACAACCGCGCCCCGGGCCGCCCCGGTGTAATCGGTGCTTTAATTTTTTTATTTAATTGTTCTCGGGAGGTTGGCAGCCATGCCCAAGGGCGGTGATCGGAATCGCACGTCAGTTTATTTGTTTTAGGAATAAGCTGTAAAAATAGAGTAATTATGAAGGGTTAAATGCATGTTAAATGGCAAGATGGAATATGTTATTGTTACCTGTTTAAAATAAAAACGCGAGTGCGAGTTCGACTCGCGTGGTGTGGGTTCCGTAATTTAAATAAATATATTCGAAAATATTACAGATTTAAAATGCAGGGACATAGCGGTTACGGTGGTACCGGCAGGAGGGGTTATATTATTAAGAATTTTCGATTTAATTTGAATACTCAAACTTCTTATAGGTTTTCCAGTAATCTATAGGCAAAGAACTATTTTCCACATTTGTTTTCAAAATTTTAAGTTCAGTAGTTTCAGAGATAGGGGGAGGGGGGATGGTCAATTTTCGTCGTTTTTCTTAAATAACTTTAAATTTGTTTATGCAAAAATTATTAAAAAAATATATCTGAGATACTGACAACAACCTCTTTCATTTGATATGTCACACGATACAGTTTACGAATTTTTTTTATTCATTTTCTGATTAACCCCTCCAAAGTGGCCCCCTGTTTAAAATTTATTATTTTACTTGACGTGTTCATCTTTGGGTCACCAATTTACATATATTCATCAAATTTCAACTCAATCGGTCCAGTAGTTTCGGAGCAAATTGGCTGTGACAGATGGACAGACAGACAGACGCACGAGTGATCCTATAAGGGTTCCTTTTTTCCTTTTAAGGTACGGAACCCTAAAAAGGGACTTAACGTGGGCAAAGTACATTTCGCGAGGCGGATACAAGGCGGCGACCTTTTTAGAAACTGAATGTGCCCTTGGGTATGTTGCCGGGAAGCAAGAGAGTCATACGGCTATTTATTATGTGCAATATTACGTTCAAAATTAATTTTTAATATACACTTAAAACTTACGCAGCAACACGAGTTGCGAGGCAAACTGTTTACTACTAAATTTAATTACAACAATATGTTGAAAATAAATTATTTAGTAAAAAACTGCTTCAGTATCCTAGTGGTAGCAGGCCACTACTGCAAGGTACGCTGGGGTCTTGGGTTCGATTCCCGGGTCGAGGCTTGTCAGAGATAAAGGTGTAAAATACTTTATCTCTGATTCTATTAACATTTTTCCCTTTTCTGGAAGTTTCCCAGTACCTCGGAGTTTGATAATATGCCCGACAATGTCACCTGTTACATGAGCCAAAAACATAATCAGCGAATCATGAGTGTTTGTATGTATGCTTGAATGCATGCATGCCTACACCTGGAGACTACAGGCATGAAGTCACGTAGTAAAAAACCTGCAAAATTTATGTATCATCCAAATGAAAAATTTACAGTTCTTAGCTTTCTAAAAGAAGTGAAAAAAGTAATTATAGACCAGTATGTTCCAAATGATGCCTTCGTTATCCTACGGTTTCTAATGAATACTCCCAAACTAACTGTAGAATCATAGTTAATCAAAAATAAAGACAATTACAATTAAAACTCGAACAATTGAATCACGCAAGCGATCCCCAATTAGCAAAGCAAGAATTGAATTTCACATAAACATTTAATGACTGCTCTCGAAAACCGAATGTATTAATAAAAAAACGAATTCCCACAATCGTTTTCAATAAATTGCAAAATTCGAGTGCTCTTTTCCCACAATTAGGGATAAGAAAAGGAATGGAAGCGGTCGAGTGGCGATTTCTGAACGGTTGGTCACAAAAGAGCGGGCAATGTCGCCAACGTCACAAACAGGGGCGATGGCGCAAATCGCAGATTAAAGCTATTTGTGTTAAACACCCGCCATTGTGAATGTGCTTATGCGCCGTTTGTTCCGGCGGTAATTGCTTACATCGTTTGTTATTGAGATTACTGAGTTGAGATGGCGCTGAGAAATGTCGAACTTGAGAAAGTATATTTCGAGTGCGTTTCAATGATTGCCGGATTAAATGCAAATGCCGAGTGGATATTGTTCGCGTAACGGTACATTTCACATTGGATTATAATGAAGTTGAATTGAGTTGAGAAAACTTATTAACTGAAATGATCATATTTCCGGGTCCCCTTAGTTTTTTTCGATGTGTCGATTTCCTTTTGATTGCATTCTTGGACAAATTTTATCACTAATATTTAAAACGGTATCTCGTAAGTATTTAGGGATTAAACCATCAGAAACATCACACTGGCCGACTTAACACGACAAAATGGTTTATAAATAACCAATTTGTAATTCAACCTCACATACAATTTTTTACTTAGATCGTAGAAAATATTCGAGTTTTAAGTGTCCATTGCAATTTGGAAAGACCGCGATTTGGACATACATCTCTAAAATAATGTTGTAGTGCTTATGTTATACTTAAAAATGTTACATTTATTTATAGATCTACATCAAATTTGAATGAGATTAACATAATAATAAGTTTCGAAAAACGTATTTTCATTCACTAAAATGCCCAAAACTAACAATGACAAACATAATTGCAATACAAATAACATCATCATCCGGGTCCTTAAAAATCTCAAATCCCACGAGCGTCGCGTGCCGCGGCGCAGTCCGCACGCGACTGACCAGAGATAATAAACGAGTAACTGTGTTGCCAACAGCCATACGTGATGGGGTTGCAAGTAAAAATAATTGGCGCCCCGCGGACCGTCATGTGCTAATGTTTTGATAATGACGAGTGCCATTGTCCGGATTCCACGGGATTAATGTTTTTGTTTTCAGATTTGTATGTTTTTTTGTGAGGGTGAACTTGTTGAGTAAATAGTTGATCGTTATTTTTTAAATGCAAATACATTTCTCTATTCGGGTGCTTCTATGGTACTCGATAAAATAAACATGTTGGAGAATACAGCATGTAAATTGTGTAGGAACAACGTCAATCCTACTGTTAGTAGGCTACGGAACCCTATAACACATGTTTTTTCCGAAAACTAGAAGTTTTCGAAAAAAACACGTGTTAAAATTGTATGTTTTTGTAACTTCTTGATCAACACTTGGAAAAACATAATATAAGATATATTTTAGGTGTCGTAAGCATGGTTTAAATTGTACTCACTTACTAACTTAATACTCATAAGTAGGTATGTAGGAATGTTATAACAACTGCCTCAGTAGCGTAGTGGTAGCAGGCCACTACTATTACGCTGGAGGTCCTGGGTTCGATTCCCGGGTCGGGGGATATTAGAGATAACGGTTTAAAATCCTTTATCTCTGCTTCTATTGGGATTTTTCCATTTTCTGGAAGTTTCCCAGTACCCCGGAGTTTGGTAATGTGCCCGGAGATGGCAACAGGTTCGCTACCTGTTACATGGGCCAAAACGTAACCGGCGAGTCGTGGGTGTTTGCATGTATGATTGTATGCATGCATTTGCCTCTGCCTACCCCTTCGGGGATTACAGGCGTGAAGTTACGTTATAACATAAAAACCTGAAGCGACTGGAGTCCGTCAAACAGAGCTCGCGAGCGTAGGCACCACCCCATTACCTAATATGCTTGCCGCTAAATGGTAGTGTTCAGCACTATCGTGTTCCGGTCAGGTGGTTATATATGGTTCTGTGATTTTCGGCACAGAGCTGCAGAGGCATAACATCTTAGGCCTCAGGAAAGGGTAATGCATCTGCATTTTGACCTTGGTCTTTTTGTGGGAGGCTGCAGTCATCACAAGTAACATCAATGTGAACTGCGTGCTTGTTTGCCACTTCCATTACATAAAAAAGCGAAACAATGTGTTCCACGAAAAACATCATCCATATGCCACAAGACATCGGATCACAATTCGCGTCACAAACCGATATCATTCACGTCTGACACTCAAATATTTCTAGCCATCGATATGTTTAAAGAAGAGCTACAAAAACGCTCGCTTGCTACCTACTTACATAACAAAAAGGTTGAGCGATAGGATAACGGTAGCGGGCGGGTTGCTCGCTGGCTTGATGGATTGTTTTGGCCTTACAACAACATATTTACATGTGTATACGTGTTACACAAAGAATACATTGAACTGTTCGCGAAACGGAAGGGTTTTTGTGTCATTTTAGTGGTAGAGCTTGTGGGTTTTCGGGTGGTAGAGCTCCAGTGACGGAGAATTGCGGCCGTAGGCACCATCGCATTAACTAATCTACTTACTTGCTGCTTAGTGGTAATGTAATTATTTGTATTCATTGTAATGTAGAGCCATATATAACCGACATTTTATTTTATGTAATGGAAGTGGCAAACAGGCATGCAGTTTACATTGATGTTAAGTGATGACTGCAGCCTATAGACACCCACACAAAGACCAGAGGTCAAAATGCAGGTGCGTTACCACTTCTGAGGCCTAAGGTATTGTGCTTCTATGCCGGCAATTACAGAGCCGTACATTACTACCTGACGACGATAGTGCTGAACTCTACCATTTAGCGGCAAGTATTAGGTAATGCGGTGGTGCCTACGCCCGCGAGCTCCGTCACTGGAGCTCTACCACCAGTAAAATGACATACAAGTCATAATCTCAGGATTGGCTATGCATATGCAATACATTTTAACTTACTATAAATGTGTTATAAGCGCTTGTTTTATTCACAACATAAAAATCTATTTGCCGCAAAATTGTAGTATTTAGCACTATCGAGATCCGGTTGTAAATATAGCTAAATTTATAACCGGATCCTGATAGTTATATTAAGTCCTGTAATTACTATCACACAGGCATAAAAACCCAGGCTTCTGGCTGGCAGCGCAGCTCTGTTCTGATCTTTGCTTTTTGTTTAGATGTCTTTAGGCTTACAGATGTCACTCTCAATCCATGTAAACTTGTTTGCTACCCTACATTATTACCTAAAATGCTTTAGAATTGAAGCTAATACGATCGTATTCAAGCAACTTCAAAAAGTATGCTTATAATGTGTTTCAAATTCCTTAACGTGTTGAGGAGCTGCATCGTTAGTGTGTCAGCGGTTACAATACAGCAATTTGGAACTGTTCAACTACACATATTTAAAATATAAAAGAACTTATACACGCAATGTACAATAAACATTGTGTTGAAGCTGTGACGGTAGGTACGTGCCTTGAATCTACTTGTTAGTGGACACTACCTACCGCGGGCTTGCGTATTCAAATCATTATTTACATAATAAGGTATCCAATTAAACATTCTTAAAAACAGTGGAAAATGTATGGCCCAGTAATAACTATCACAGAGACATAACAACTTAGGTCTCAGGGGTGGTGACGCATCTGCATGTTGACCTCTTGTTTTTGTAAATACATGTGTATAGGCTGCAGTTAAGCAGTTATCATTTCACATCAATGTGAGCTGCATGCTTGTTTGCCTTGCCACCTTCTTTACATAAAATAAGGTTGTGTCTGTATATCCTAACTAATTATCATCATATCTGAACTATTTGATGAGTGCGGACAAATAGTTCTAGATGTAGTTAACTTATGCAATTAGATGTAGTTGCATATGCACCAGTGCTGGATTTAAGCATAGGCACACCGCGGACACTCCGCCAAAATTCCATACAAACGCTTAATTTGGTCTCTATTACACAGACATCAATCAGTGACGTGTATTAACACGTGCACCTGTGTGCGTAGCACGTAGAAAATACCAACCGTCGCCCATAAGAGGGGAAGGGGTTTAGTGAATCGGGCGGGACGTCGAAGTGTCCATTCTATACGTAGTATTATTACATATTCACTGGCACAGGCAACATAGGCAGTTGCCTATGGGCCGCCACCATAAGAGGGCTGCCACCACACCATATAAAAATCGGTAAAGGCTCAGTAGAAACATAAGAATTCTGAATTTTGTTACAAATAATCACACAATATTTTTTTTTCTTTGAGCTTGAGAGAAAAGTCAACATCTCTTCGAGATCAAGCAATCCGAAATATGAACACAAATGGCGCATTCTACCGCGCCGCGCTAGATCAACAGCAACAGAGGATGACGGCGATTTGAGGGCTTCCACCACATCCTCTGCCTGTAAGCCACCGAAGTCTAAGTCCGGCACTAATAAGCACAATTAAATAATTATTAATGTACGAGTACTTGTATGTGAATCCTAACTACACAGCTAAGCTTGTGAGTTAGAGTTCGTTGCTAGGGTCGGAAAAAATATGAAACTTTTACTTACCCGTCAAGGAACGTAAAGCCGCCGGCGGCTAGACACAATTGAAAATCAAATTTTTCTCATGACTTCACAGGTTAAGTACCCTTTTTACTTGTTTTATATTATTTCGCATGAACACATGCTTGTGAAATATATTTTATTTTTAAAGAAAAATGGAAAGAAAAATTTGACTTCAGGCGAGACTCGAACTCGCGGCCTACTGGGAATCTAGTCCAGCCGCTCTTCCAATTGAGGACTTCAGTAGCTCAATTGGAAGAGCGGCTGGAGCCGCGAGTTCGAGTCTCGCCTGAAGTCAAATTTTTCTTTCCATTTTTCTTTAAAAATAAAATACCCTTTTTACGTCATGAAGTGACAAACAACATAACTAACTTACATATTGATGGTAAGTGAATTCTGTAGCCTGGAGACATCTACACAAAACTAGAGATTTCGATATAGATGCGTTGTCACTTCTCAGATCTTATCTTCTTATATCACACTACCCATCATTTAACGGCAACTAGATTAGGTAATGCGGTGGTGCTCTACCAACAGCGAAATACCCATTTAATTGGCTACCCGTAGCGTTAAGTAATTATTAATGTCCATAGACATAAAACTTATTACGAAAAATAAACACATACCTAATAGGCTAGTAGGTACGTAAATACCTACTTGCTTGCATTAATTCTTAAATTATTATACCCAAAACCTTCACATATTGCTCTGGACAAAAAGTCATGGAATTATGCATAGTATGTCTACAAGTTAACGTCACTATAAGAATACTAGATAGCATTACCATCGTTGAATTATTGTAGGAATACCCTATTGATACGATTGTAACGTTGAAACGTCAGAAGTTATGGCAACAAACAAAAACCCAGAATCACATCGCTCGAGCCCTTTTATACGTCAAAAGATTTACTCATAACCTACATAAAGACATCTAAACAAACGAAATAAATTGTACCTATCTGTATAACAAGATACAAATAAAGGATGCGGCATCTGCATGAGGCAGACACGATCAATTATCACCATTGTCAGAAACCGACAATACCATCTAACACGTCGTCGCGACATATTGAGATGTTACTGTGTAACATACTGGCAGTATAGAATTAGACCTTAGCTAACAGAATTTAAAAATGAATGTTGTCTATGGGCGCACGTTGACAGGTGCGTTCGGAAACCGGGGCAACCTCCCACTGCTTGCCAACAATACGACACTAGGCACAAAGCAAAGGCACGGCTCCATTCAGCCATGTCGCAAATGTTAAGGACTTAATTAAATCGGATACGTCTTCGTATGTAGGCAGATGATTTATTTATCAATTGAACTCTCTCAAGACTTGTTCTATTTACATTTCTGGGGAATGTGGTAACTCGGAATTCCCACGCGATCTTCGAGAGCTATAGTTTCTGGAGGCCATAACTTTCGTGCTTTTAAAGGGCGCCGATCCAATTAGATGTCTCGCTAAAAATATGCGCTTATATTCACTTAGTTTAAGTAATTATAGGAAAGCAACAAATGCACATCATAGTTTTTATGTAAACGTAACGTAAATTCACGCTTGTAATCCCTGAAGCGGTAGGCAGAAAGATATATAGAGATAGATAGAGAGTAAATGCATGCATTCTACAGCATATCTACAGATGCAACCCACAATTAACCAGTTACGTTGGGTATCTACCAAGCCTAATTGATATTTTTGGACACATTACCAAAAACGCGGGTGTAACTGAGAAACATCCAAAAAAGAAAATATTCCAAAAATGTTTAAGTATGGAAGATATTGAAATCGTTTTAATTAATTGAAACAATTACAATATTAATAAGTCTATATATTCGGTATTTTTACCAGAACAGAAAAGCAATAGAATGTAGATGAAACACGGGAGGTTAGTCTGGAACGGGATATCTGGCGCTCCACACTCTGTGTGGAGGGACCTTAAGGGACTTGGCGTGAAATTATAAACATACATACATAAAAGCAGTAAATCAAAATTTATATTTTTAATAGGTACTTACCTACCTACCTCTACCTACATAATAATAATACATCCTATCTGTAGAAGATAGACCTTCCTACTATTAAACAAGAGTAGGTAATAATAAGAAAACATGGGTTGACTGTGCAGATATATTTGAAAATAAGGCATTAGTTTCGTCCCAAGCTTAAGCTGGAGAATTCACATCAATTACAATTGTACCTAATCCTCTTTCCGACCTCAAATGGTCCATACTTCATAGAATCAATCGTTCGCAAATCCGTCACATTCGGACAATCAAAAGACGGCAAACATGCAATGAAAAAAAATAAACTCAAATGTAATCGTGTATCACAAACCCGACCCCCCGGTGACAAAATAGGATCGACTTGGTGCAAAAGTGTTAAAAAAAACCGGCAGAATGGACACGAGTCTGTGACAGATGCATTAAAAAAAGTTTCACGTTCAAAAATCTCATTATGGCCGCTGTTTGCGGGGGTCGGACCGGTCGTTTGTTTCCAAATTGGAAGAAATCGAGCGTTGAAAGGGTGACAAGCGGTTTATAGCAATTATTTTTGTTAAATATCAATTTATATTAATTTAATTTATCTAACTTTGAATATTTCATAGTTGTTTGAGGGTATGCAACCGATAACAGCAAAGAAAAAACAATTCGTGCCATAGATAATAATAAAACTTTTAAAATGCAACTACATTTACAAGGGAACATTTTATGTGTATTTATTGTCTAACAATAACGGCTTCAAAAGGCATTTCGTGTTACGAACAAACGAATGCAATTAAAAACTGCGACGAGTTCTCTGCCGACCAACATAACTTTGTTCTTATTAAAAAATAATGTTCACAACGTAAATTGAACCTTAGCATATAGTATTAGAGTTGAGAATGATGAAGGTTATGTGCGAAGTTTTCGGAATGATTCCTACATCGTATATTGTTATAAATCTGCAAGGAAGTGGACATCGAAATGTTTGTGTCCGTTGACAGGATTTTGATTATATTTCAACGGTACCTATGAAATAATTTTTAATTAAAATTTAGCGTTCCTTCTTAAAAGGTAACATAGTGATAAAAAGGTTCTCTTGTCTGTCTTTTGTTTAAATCTTAGGTTGGAAAAAGCTAGGAAAACCTAGCTTAGAGCGTTTTGATTTTAGATGTTTTCCTAGCACATAAATTAATAACCTTTATATAACTTCTTCATACTCGCGAAATAACATTGTATAATTTAACTTGCTTTATATAGGGTCGTAGGATTAAGTATTCTTCTACCTATACATTAAGCCTAAAATTGTCATTAGTTAAGCTATTCTTAAGTAATGATTTGTACATAATAACTAACAAAATATAGAAATTTGAAATTTGTTTTTTTTTTACTACTTTAAAAAGTCTAATGGTCTAATAAGTTAGAATCCCACTGCTGCATCATTTAGTTCATCCAGATATGCTGCAAACCTATTTTTTACGCATATTTATAATTTAGAAAATATATATCGTAAAAAGTTTTAAGGTGCGGAACGAAAATATGTAGGGGCGGGCAAGTGAGCAACGGCAGCCTTCTTTGATAGGCAACCTAGTTTGCCTATCAAAAAATGGCCGCAAGTATTTTTTTATGTTTTTTTTTTTCAATAAATTATCGTCCACTTCATGGCAATATGTATAAAGTGCCGTTGCGCACTTGACCGCCCCTACATATTTTCGTTCCGCACCTTAAAACTTTTTACGTCCATAACGTACCTGTTTAATTTATATATCAAAAAAAAGTTTTGTTTTCTCATTATTATGATATACGAGAGCTAAATCAAATCGGCCGCAAATAAGAGTTGCTGGCTTTCCATCAGGTGGCCCGCCTGCTTGTCTGTCAACTCTATGACCTAAAAAACGTTGACGTTGATATTACCTCCTTGAACAGCAGAGTTAGGTTACCACCATACTGTAGCGAAACGTACCTACATTGGGTAAATATGAAGCTCTACTAATGTCGCCTATCTTTAATACTACTACTATTACCACAATCTAAAGAAAGTATCTATGAATAACCTATATCTTATACTCAGCTATTATAGCTATATAGTTAACCTAACTAGCATAGTTGGTAATAGATGGCGCTGCTGCTACCATAAAGCAATGAAATAGATGTGAAGGAAAGATTTGACAAATCGGGCAGGGCTTCAGTAGCTCAATTGGAAGAGCGGCTGCACTAGACCCAGTAGGTCGCGAGTTCGAGCCTCGCCTGAAGTCAAATTTTTCTTTCCATTTTTCTTTAAAAATAAAATATATTTCACAAGCATGTGTTAATGCGAAATAATATAAAACAATCCATCTTGCTGCTTTCGCAGAATACGCCCATAAAAACAGGTAAGTATAGCATTTGCAAGTGTAGCACGCTTTACCGGCAGCTGTTACCAGTCCTAAAGTACATTTTGAAATGAACAATACATTACTAATACATTTCTGATGGCGCCTTTCAGTGGCTAAAAGTGTCAGCGGGGACCCTAAGCTTCCAAAGCCTATCGACATAAAAAAAGAAATGTTCCATTTTCAAACACTGCTGTCAAAGTAACAAAATAAATATAGATTGAAAATTGTTTTAAATGTGGCCGCGCCCAGGTGCGTGTGGCTCTCAAATTTAAAAGCCACTTCAATGTCGAGCGCGTTTCAATTGGTGCTTAGATAAGTACCTAAGTACTTTTAAAATACATAACTCTTTATTTAGGTCGACGAAACCAATTTGCAGTTCTTTTGTTTGGTTACGTTTTTAGCGTAGAAATATTATGAAATTAAACTTCAATTTTAATTTCTATTCGATCCATTAAACACTTGTAGAAAACAATAAGCTTTTAAATAGTAAATGTATGAAGAATAGAAATAGAAATTGAATATTATGTACATAATAATACGTCAGCTACAATCTCTACGTCTTGTATCAACACGTTCAATATTTTACTTCATATAATTATTATTATAAAACATATTTAATTTTCTCTAGATCATACATTTTTCTTTTTTTTTATGTAATGGAAGTGGCAAACAAGCATGCAGTTCACGTTGATGTTAAGTGATAACTGCAGCCTATAAACACCCACACAAAGACCAAGGTCAAAATGCAGATGCGTTACCACTCCTGAGGCCTAAGGTGTTATGCCTCTGTGCCGGAAATTACAGGGCCGTACATTACCACCTGACCGGAACACGATAGTGCTGAACACTACCATTTAGCGGGAAGTATATTAGGTAATGCGGTGGTGCCTACGCCCACGAGCTCCGTCACTGGAGCTCTACCACCAGTAAAAAAACATAGAAAAAGAGCCAGATTCTCAGGTAACCTGATTAGCTTTGTTATCATAAAATGAGTTTATTGGTAAAATTCTGCTAATTAATGACCAGTGTTAAATTTATTCATCTTTTCCGTTTAAAATTTAATATTCCTGCACCTCTTCGTTGACTTTCTGCTCTATTCGCTGGTTGACTGGGAGATAATGCCTAGGGGCATTAAGTCCGCCATATGTCCTTCTCATGTGCATTTAAGTATAAATAAATAAAGTCAATTCGGGAAGGACTGTCTGCAGCGTTAAGCTTAAAAAACGAGCTGTTCCACTATTCCCTACCAACTTATCCCCGAGAAAACTAGAGAAGAATGGATTTTTTTTTCATCTATCTCTAATGACGCAAAATTAAGATTCTCCTAATGATATGATAATAATTAAGGAAAGTATATGTATTTATTTAAAAGCTGAAAGAACCCCACTACTTATATTATGAAATTATTTTTGATAATATTTATACATAACCGTCTATAGTGCTTAATTCAATTACTGATACTATTAAAAAATATGTGAATAGATCAAAATATATGATTATAATACTATAGGTTGGGGAAAAAGTCTTTTCGCATTATAATATGTATGAACTTGTAATAAAATCTCTTTGGCTGTAGTATTTGTATCTGGCTGGTTTTGGTATCATTGAAAGTTAAAATTTTAAGGAACATAATTCCAAATTCAAATTAGGCAAATGTGTGATTTTCATTTGTTTTTCATACTGTCAAGATGAGTGAATCTAATGAAGAAATTCGATACAGGAGTTTTGGCGGGCACCTTGAAAGAGGCGTATGTATGGTGCTCTTATTTTATTTCACTTTCTTGGTGTATTTTTAAGTTATATTGAATAGAATAGGTGGCATTTTGTTTGATATAGGTTTATTACAGTGCCCGTGTATAGTGAAATATAATAACAGTCCAAAACTACATTGTAAATGTTCTGGTAAAGTAGCCATCGCTTTACTCGAATAACTTAATTGTAACTCACTTGACTGACATATTATACTTGATAACTTATATACTTGATACTTACATATTATACTTGATGACTATATTATACTAACTTTTACGCTGCATAAATATGAAATATCGTTTTACTTGACACTGGCAATATGCGTAATAGCGATGCCATAATAACAAAAAAAAAATCGATATATTTTAAAATTTTACTACAAAAAAGGTAAAAATGCAACGCAAGCCGCGAAGAAAAATTTGCGATGTTTATGGACCTAGTGCAGTGTCTGTGAGAGTAGCACAAATTTGGTTTAAGCGTTTTCAATCCGGAAATTTTGATGTCAAAGATGCACCTCGCTCTGGTCGCCCTATTACGGATAAAATGGATGCCATTTTTGAAAAAGTGGAGCAAGATCGACATATCAGTAGTTACGACGTAGCTGAAGAACTGAGAATTGATCACAAAACAGTTTTGGCGCATTTGAAAAAAGCTGGGTACAAAAAAAAGCTCGATATTTGGGTACCTCACGAGCTCACTGAAAGAAACCTAATGAACCCTGTACGTGTACTCATTTGTGATTCTTTAATACGACGTAATGAAACCGAATCATTTTTGAAGAACCTGATAACTGGTGATCAAAAGTGGATCACGTACGACAAGAACGTGCGAAAAAGGTCGTGGTCAAAGGCCGGTCAGGCTTCACAGACTGTGGTGAAACCCGGGTTAACTCGCAATAAGGTGATGTTGTGTGTGTGGTGGGATTAGAAGGGCATTATTCATTATGAGCTATTACCACTAGGCAGGACTATCGATTCTGAACTCTACTGCGAACGACTGATGAGATTAAAGCAAGAAGTTGAGAGAAAGCGGCCGGAATTGATCAACAGAAGGGGTGTGGTGTTTCATCATGATAACGCTAGACCTCACACATCTATAGCCACTCAGCAAAAATTAAGAGAGTTTGGCTGGGAGGTGTTAATGCATCCGCCGTATAGTCCTGACCTTGCACCTTCAGATTTCCACCTGTTTCGGTTTCTTCAGAATTATTTATGCAATGTTAGGTTAACATCACGAGAGGACTGCCAAATCCACTTGTCGCGGTATTTTGATGAGAGGTCCCAAAATTTTTATAGCAATGGGATCATGCCCCTACCTACAAGATGGCAAAAGGTTATCGAACAAAATGGTACATACATAATTTAGTTAAATTTAAATAAACTATATTAAAAAACTTTTTGAATTATCTTAAAAAATGCGAAGAAACTTTTTCCCCAACCTAATATTTAATTGTTTAATACCTCTTTATTTTACAATACAGATTTCTATCTGCATCTATTTTAGAATTAAATTATTTGGTTTTGCATTTTAAGGATTTATTTCGATCAAATGTTTTTCGGTTCCATGGCCTTGATAAAAAAAGCAAAGCGGATTCAAATAACGAACTCAACAAAAGATACCTTAGCTTGCCAGATAAAAATTTAATATAACAATATGTATAATAAAAAATGTGGATTTTTGAAGCATACTCGAGCCTCTCGTCGTAACAAAGGAGACAAAAAGTATCTAAACCGGAACGTTATCCGGGCAGAGGGCGCTGACATCCGCTTCCCGCGTTCGAGAGCCAATCCAAGATGGCGACAATATTAATCAATATTTCAACAACATTAGCTCGAGCCTGCTGCTCCTCAAGACGAGACGGAGCTTAGTCGTCGTTTTTGAGTGGTTTCAATGATTTATTATGAGGATCAACTCCCTTCTTCCGTCACGTGCATTTCTGTTCGCGCCTTTTAAATGAGAGCATTCGCAGTTGTTTGGAAAGTGTTGGGTGCTGGCGCTGTCACTCTTTGTGTGCCTTCTTGATTTTATGGTATTTCAGTACACTAAATTAGGAAATAATACGTCCTACTAGGTTTTTCCCGCGACATGAATATTGCATGCGCAAGTGCATATCCCTTCAATAGTGCATGCAAGATGCCAGAGGTTAATTTCGACCTCGATTTACCGTTAATTTTTCTTTAAATTTTTGATCATGACAAATAATACAACTTGAAGCCTCATCTCTACCTACGCAGGGGTACCTTCACAGCGGCATTCACACAGTCATACACACAATTTGCATTTATTATTTGAGTATTATTCCCGAAACTCGATATGCGCTTAGAATCTGCACCAAAATGAAAAGGAAATTGGAAAACACAGCATCGAATCGAGTCTTAAGGTCACGGGACCCTTAACCAAACTGATAAAATTTAATGGAAACGTATACAAAGCAATTATTAGTTACTGCACACGGCTGCAATAGCAAAACTGGACAATGGCTACGTATTTTTATCTCACAACTATTTTTAATAGGAGCTCCCTTGTTTATTTGCCCGTGATTGCTATTGTTCCCATGGCTTCATCTTGTTTGTGACACTATATTTGTACGGTTTCAGAACAATATTTAGAATGGAAGTTAGTAAAGAGAAATAATTAAAGTGGCTAGTACAACAGTGTCGTTTAATGGAGGAAAGAGTTTCTAATTTTGGTTGAATTATGAGATAACTAATTAATGCGGAGTATACTCACAGAAATCTTAATAACAAGACGATATAAATGTCGTATTTTAAAACGACCATAAAAGTATGTCGATTTGTATATTGACTAGATACCTACTACATACACACAGGATGAGGAATGTCTTTTTTCGCCTACGTCCTACAATAACTTCGAAATATCCTTAGAACAAGACTTATTATAACAAGATATATTATGACATTATTAGATATGTCACTCGATATTTTAAAAGTGGTTTTAATTCTAAAATAAATTTATTTCCGTTACGCCTAGAGGGCGCCAGGGTCTCATAGCCAACGGGCGCAACACGAGCTAGAACCACTCCTGCCCGCTACAGTGCAGCTGGCAATGTAGTCGTTGATTTTTAAAAGGATTTCTAATATTATGAGATTTAAAAAAACAACTGGTAAATCGTCACAATGTGTTGTATACTGTGTGAGTAAACAAGGGCGCACTCAAAAGAAAAATTGAAATACTTTTAGTTAAAGAAAAATGGAAAGAAAAATTTGACTTCAGGCGAGACTAGAACTCGCGGCCACTGGGAATCTAGTCCAGCCGCTCTTCCAACTGAGCTACCGAAGTCCTGCCCGATTTGTCAAATCTTTCCTTCACATTTATCGCATTGCCTTATGGTGGCAGCAGCGCCATCTATTGCCACACTATGCTAGTTAGGCAACCGATATAATCGGTCAGGACTTCGGTAGCTCAGTTGGAAGAGCGGCTGGACTAGATTCCCAGTGGCCGCGAGTTCGAGTCTCGCCTGAAGTAAAATTTTTCTTTCCATTTTTCTTTAAATAAATATATTTCACAAGCATGTG
The DNA here is from genome assembly GCA_036365455.1 of Macrosoma leucophasiata. Classification (NCBI taxonomy): domain Eukaryota; kingdom Metazoa; phylum Arthropoda; class Insecta; order Lepidoptera; family Hedylidae; genus Macrosoma; species Macrosoma leucophasiata. Next base: position 22,644,668 of record JAWQUS010000005.1, on the reverse strand, counting down.
TTAATGCGAAATAATATAATAAACAATTGAAATACTTTCCAAATTAAAATTAAAGATCTGCAAAAGTCTCCAAACTTCTATAATAAAATTCACACATGAATGATGCCTACTAGGAATTGCCTACGATATTACACAGACGGGTCGGAGCAACGTTTGTTAATATTTTTAATGAATCCACCAAACATTTTCTTATAATCACACGTAACATCGTCACCAACGGCAACAGTTCGAGCAGTGCACAGCGGGTAATTGCTCCAATCTGGACAAAAACACGCACCGAACTCGTATTTATTTATTTACCCGGTATTTACTGTAACAGACTGGAACTGGGAGTTTTCTTGTAGGTTTTTGGATCGGAAATCCGTGGATAATACTAGTGAGTTGGGGTTCTGCTTTATTTTTGTAAGAGTTTTTTAATGGTGGTAGAGTTCCAGTGACGGAGCTCCGGGCGTAGGCACAACCGCATTACCTAATGTGGTAGTGTTCCGGTCAGGTGGTAATATACGGCCCTGTAATGTCCGACACAGAGGCATAACACCTAAGGCCTCAGGAGTGGTAACGCATCTGCATTCCTACCCGAAGTCAAATTTTTCTTTCCGTTTTTTCTTGAATTTCTAACGCATCTGCATTTTGACCTTGGTCTTTGTGTGGGTGTCTATAGGCTGCAGTCATCACTTATTATCAATATGAACTGCATACTTGTTTGCCCTTCCATTACATAAAAAAAGCAGTAAAGACGTGTATGACAATCAGTCTCCGTGTTGTAAACCAACCGTCATTGTGGAGCTGACTGACGGCGCGGCTTGTTCAATATTTGCAAGCGACTGTTACACTGAATATGGTAAGTTCACCATGGATACAGTGTTATATGGGATAGTCCAAGATTTGATAATCGTTACATATCGTGAGGGAAAAACTGAGTATCCCTTTTTACTGCACTCCGAATGCTAGTGTTTTATTTAAATAATGCATAAAAAAAAGATTTCATCAGGAAAAAAGATCATTACACATTACCATGTATGAATGTTAAAACAAAAGTAGCGATTATCATAGAGATTAATTATAGAATCCAGAGTTAGGTACCTACATTTCATGTACCTATATCAGACGAATTTTGACCATTGAACGATCACTAGTAAAATAAAATACGGTTAGGTACTCACTGCCTCCTACATGGTAACCTGTGTCGTGGCTACCGTTGTACACACACAAACATCCAGCCCCGAAACAAACATCTGTAGCCCATACCTTACAAAAGTTTGGTATATGCTTCCCGCAGTCCATAACAAAAGAATAACATTCCATATCATAAAAGTAACAAGCTAGCCATAGAGCAACACGTCCATATGCAGGCTTTCCCCTCTGTCAAAGTACAAGCCCAAGTGGGCCTATGCCTGTCGCCTAGATATTTAAATATGTGCGTGAAATATTTATAGGTTCAAGTCAAGGTGTGAGTTTTGTAATAAACGATTTTTGTAGTGTGCGTGTAATACACGCATTTCCTCCCGCAAAAATGACAGACTGTTTTGCATCGGTAATAAACGCTATGGTTACTCCCCTCCGGTCCGCCGCGGCCGGTGGGCTGAATTGCTCTATGCAAGCTAGCATACAAGTATCATTGTTGATAAGTCTCTACTGGCGGTAGAGCTCCACTAATGTATAGCAACATGTATCTGTATCGTATTTTCCAAGGAAGTCTCCTAAAATATTGCAGTATGGTGTGCCCAGCAGATTGGCTCAATCGTGGCATAAACACGCGCCGCGGTCGGGCCGGCGTGTCGCGCTGATACCGCGCCGGTCTGAACACGCCCTTAGGTACTACACCCGTTCTGTTGGTTCATCATTTTGACGGAACTGAGTTTGGCCATAAATAGAACAGGGGGTAAAATATGGGAGAAATATTATTTTGTATTTTATTGTATTTATAGGTGCTATTTTCTTGACGATTAATACGCTTACACGCAATAGATTAAGCTACGATTCCGAACTCCTCTGCACGCAACAGTGCAGTAGATTTACTACCTCAGAACATAGATATCTAGTTACTTAATTACATTTAATGATTTTATACGCCAAAATTATGATATTTAAAATATATGTATATATAAAAATGATATCATCTGGAGAAGCCACTGATTCCCGAAACACAGTGAATACTAGTTCGGGAATCTATGGAGTAGTGTTGTTGCAATAGTAATAGTCTATCGATAGTATTGTGAACTATCGTGACCTCGAAAAAATAGTCGATAGCGCGATAGTACTATCGAAAATATCGCCATGCTGCAATACTATCGATAGTATCGATAGTATCGATAGTATCGATACTATCGATACTAATGACCTTATTGACTATTGTTTATAACAATACTATCGATACTATTGATCTTTGGCAATAGTATTGCTTATTTTTAACTATCGATACTATCGATAGTATTGCAGCATGGCGATATTTTCGATAGTACTATCGCGCTATCGACTATTTTTCGAGGTCAACTATCGATAGCGCAACTATCGATAGCTTAGCAACACTGCTATGGAGTCAATATTTTAAACGATGAATTTATTTTTTGTCAATAATTGCATTTTTTACTTTTTTTTTTACTGGTCTCCATATATTGTCTATAAGTTTACCTATATGAGATTACATTCCAAGCTACGCGACGAAGTCGCGGCAGCAATGCAGTAGAAAATAGAGAAATATGCACTAGATAAATATATAGCACTACGGCGGCAGCACTGTTGCGTGCAGCAGACCATTGTCAGAGAATATGTAATAATACTACGTATAGAATGGACACTTCGACGTCCGCCCGATTTTCCCGCATCACCCAACCTCCTCCCCTCTTATGGGCGACGGTTGGTATTTTGTACGTGCTACGCACACAGGTGCACGTGTAAAAACACGTCACTGATTGATGTCTGTGTAATAGAGACCAAATTAAACGTTTGTATGGAATTTTGGCGGAGTGTCCGCGGTGTGCCTTTGTACACACACAACACATGCAATAACTAAGTATGATGATTATTTTTAAATATTTGGACACAAGTATATTTGAACTCTAATGTTTCGTGTGTGTGAAAAACAACCACCCAAATTTCATCCTGTATGAAACTAATAGCGACACGACCAATATTTTACCTATGCGGTTGTCTCTTTTTTAGACAACTAGGCATATTTGCAACAAAGTCATGTGTTTTCGAAAATTGTAAGCTTTCGATTGTTTTCAACAATAAAACCAAAATGTAAAGAGAATCTAACTAGAAAATTTGATCAAAAAAAAAACTTGTTGCCTGTAAAGTCGGTTTTACGGGCGAAGATTTTACGTGACAACGTCTTTTTCTCGGTAGAAAGGCATTCGCCGGTCCGGCAGGCCTCTCTCGTTCGGTGACTCATCGTTACGTTACCGGGCGTTACACTTTTTCATGAGTGACTCCGAGCCGCAATCTAATTTAAGACGTTGTCACGTCAAAAAAGTTTTTGGAATGGCATTCACATGGCTCGCTGTCTGTTTGTTTGTATCGCCACGTAGTAACTATCACAAAGACATAACAACTGAGGTGGCAATCTGCATTTTGATCTCTGGTCTTGCATGCTTCTTTGCCACGTTGGTCACATTAAAAAATATGAATGCATATAGGTACCTATATTTACACCTTTGCCTATCTCTTCTAGGATATGTTTTGATTGCATCTTAAACTCAAAAATATTGTTATTAGCCCAGGTTCTATGATTCTAGAAATTAATAGCTACCAAGTACTAGAGGTTGGCTATAAAAAAAAATCAGCTTAATAATAAGTATAAGGAAACATTTCAAATCAAAAACAACCTGTATAAAGGCAAACTGTGTGTGTGAATGTATGTAAACAATATAAAACAACGCGGAGGGCGTGGCTGCGAGTGGGCGGGGCGTGTCTCCAGACCTAGGTGTTCATGGACATCTATGTAGATATACGAGTAGTTATGTTTTGGGAACAGCGAAGTTAGCTGAAATGTGCTGTAGAATTTTTGAAGATCTTTATTTCATCTTTCATATTTTACCTTGGTATTTAATAAGCATTCAGCGAATATGGATGGTGTCTACTGGGAACTAAATGATTACCCAAAAAACCGGCCAAGTGTGTGTCGGGCCACGCACAATGTAGGGTTACGTAGTTTTAAGGTTTGATTAATGCAATGAAAAAAAAAATATTTTCTATTTAGTTGTTCAAACATTTCGAGTCCATAGGTATTACGACTATTACTCGCAAACTTGTGAAGCCAACTTAAGTGTGATAGTTTTCCTTTTAATTTCGTTATATGTAGCTACTATTGCAGTAACCTTTGAATTTCTCACAACAACCGTTTAGATGGTAGAGGGGGGGACACGTGACTCTAACGAAAATTGGCGCTTTAAAGCTTTAATAAGTCACGAACAGTTAACTAAATCCAAAAATATAATAATATAAATATTTGCACACCCCTAACATTTCTGAAAGACCTATCCGACGATATCCCACACTATATGAAAAACGAAAAATTAAAAAAATAACCGCGCGATAAAAAAAACCTCATGTTTATATTCTACCAGTTTGTTGGCGTAATAAGGATGTATACCTATTTGTGAAAAATTTCAAGTGTCCAGTACTAATAGTTTTTACGCTAAACCGCGGACGGATAGACAGACAGACAGACAGACGGACATGGTGAAACTATAAGGTTTCCTTATTTACTACGGAACCCTAAAAACGATATTAATAAAAAAACAAAATACAAAATAAATCATTTATTTCAAATTGGTCTACAAGGACACTTTTGCATTGTCGGGATATATCAATGTACCTACTTAGTTATTTATTTAGGCGAAAATATTGCGACCCGGTATTGTACTTTGATGGTCCGGTACCGCGTCGTGATCGGGCAATTGGACACATCTACACGCTGGTAGATGTCTATCTGCAGCATTCACTTACCATTCATGTGAACTGCATGCTTATTTGCCACCATCATTATAGGTGTATTTAGTTTAAAAGAGCACATACTGAGTTTTTTTTTATCTAGGTATTTCTCGGTAGTGACTGCACTTGGAACTCTAGGGTTTTTAAGTACCTACTAAGTAAATAACTTTGATATCGACGAATGAGGAAATTGGAAAAGATGATATTATTGTGAATGCTTTTTGTTTCTTTCAATTTATTTTAATATCATCTGCTTTTGGACCTCTGGTCAATGTGTGGCAGTCTGTAGGCTGCAGTCATCACTTAACATCAATGTGAACTGCATGATTGTTTGCCACTTTTATTAGGTAGTTAAAAAAACACCCATCATTCAGGTATTGTGTTTCAATAAAATGCGGCTAAATCAAAGCATGTCCTCAAGGCAATCAAGCATCTAAATCATAGCAAACCCTATGGCAGACGGATAAGGGTTAGTTAATAATAAGTTAATAGTGTCGTTGGAACCCTTTGGATGCGGAAACTTAAAAATAACTTATTGGAAATAATTGTGGAACGTAAACATAATAGTTTGAGGTTGAAAAGGTTATCTAATTATTAATTATTTTACTTTATTTCATAGATATATATATATATATATATATATATATATATATATACCTATATCTATATTTAAATCGGAAAGTTGATTTAAGTATAGCTACCTATTGTATGATAGTAAAGTATCTGGCAAACACTTACAAAACTTATAAGCTTATGTGATATTTGGGAGGAACATAGGTAGTAGCAAGAACATAGTATACCTTGCCTACCTTTTATCCCAACATTGAAGACTATAAACATTATGTCGATATCTTTATAAAATAAACATAACACATTTTTTTATGTTATGGAAGTGGAAAACAAGCATGCAGTTCACATTAATGTTAAGTGATGACTGCAGCCTATAGACACCCACACAAAGACCAAGGTCAAAATGCAGATGCGTTGCCACTCCTGAGGCCTAAGGTGTTATGCATCTGTGCCGGAAATTACAAGGCCGTACATTACCACCTGACCGGAACACGATAGTGCTGAACACTACCATTTAGCGGCAAGTATATTAGGTAATGCGGTGGTGCCTAAGCCCGCGAGCTCCGTCACTGGAGCTCTACCACCAGTAAACATTTTTATCAAACAACGCAATAATTACCTACCTATGTAACTAATTTGAAATTTTATAATAAGTATGTTTATCTAGATACCTACTTTACTCTTTGCATGTAAATTACTAATATCGCGTGTGTCTGAGTATAATAAGTTTAGTATAATTATGCAATTAATTCTTATAATCATCATCAAAAACTACCAATGCGTAAAACAAAATTTCAAATAAAAACAACAAATTAGGTATTCTTCGCGACAATCTTCTCACGAAAACAGAAAACAAAAAAATTGTAACATTCCATTAATCTTCTTAAAAAAAAATCGTTCAAAAAATAAAGGTGTTGAAACAAATTTGTCATACATCTCATTACGAATTCATTGTTGCCATAATTAATGATAGTGCGTTCATTAAGCACTAAATTTCCTAAACAACCCATGAAAAGCAAATAAAAAAGTTTACGACGCGTTAACCCTATCTGAAATCGGCAAACACCATCGCAAAAGCAACTCAATATCCGTGCAAAAGAGTCTAAAATACTTCTGGGTTCCATCCATATCGCCCCACTGTATTTAGCAGAGCGACGCTAGGAGGGGCTTCAAGACAGGGCGGCGTCAAAGGCGGAGCCACACAACCAGTTGCTCTCGCGTCTTAGTTGAGTGCGAGCGGCTCGCGATGCCGGACGATGAGTCCTCCGAGTTTCGCCATCCGGGACCTCCTGCCCGAGGCGTCCTCCCGCTCTCCCTCGCCCTCCGACACCGAACTCGACGTGACAGGAACAGAAACCCCTCCGCCCGGGTCCTCCACAACAGAAGAGAAGAAAAACGAAAAACCAGCCTACAGCTACAACGCACTGATCATGATGGCGATACGAAGTAGCCCTGAAAAACGGCTCACTCTCAACGGGATATACGAGTATATAATGAAGAACTTCCCCTACTACAAGGAGAACAAGCAGGGCTGGCAGAATTCGATCAGACACAACTTGAGCCTGAACAAATGTTTCGTGAAAGTGCCGCGACATTACGACGATCCAGGGAAAGGGAACTATTGGATGTTGGATCCGTCTTCGGACGACGTGTTTATCGGCGGGACGACGGGAAAGCTGCGCAGGAGGTCTACGGCAGCGTCGCGATCGCGTTTGGCTGCGTTCAAAAGGGGGGCGATCCTGCATCCAATGTTTGGGAATCCTTACGCGTCTCTGGTGGGACTGTACCCTCCTTTGCTGTCTGTGTACGGGCGGTACGCTTTGCCCAGCCCGCTGCTGAGGCTGCCGCCGCCGCCGACGCACTACCACCAGCTGTACAGGAGGATCCACGGCCTGGCCCCCGTGAGTCCGCCCAGCCAAGACGAACACTTGAAGCATAGTTGATTGTCTTCCCGAGATATCGTGTGAATACCTCACCGAAGACGACGTTTTAGACTGTGATAGAACGATCGCGTGTGTATTATATGTAATTGTATTTGTACAAAGTGGCGCTATTTATTTATTGACGTAAGATGATATTTAATTTAATGATAAGAGGCTAAATTTAAGTTGTACGCAATAAATGTTTCTGAAAGGTTTGCTTGCCGAGTGCCTTTTATTCGTTTCTTTTGTTTTGGGATTGAATTGGTCTGGGTCTTTTTGTTTGGTGCGGGTCTGATAAGTTTTTTCCTATTAGTTTTAATATAAGGTTGGGGAAAAAGTTTCTTCGCATTTTTTAAGATAATTCAAAACAATTTTTGATATAGTTTATTTAAATTTAACTAAAGTATGTATGTACCATTTTGTTCGATAACCTTTTGCCATCTTGTAGGTAGGGACATGATCCCATTGCTATAAAAATTTTGGGACTTCTCATCAAAATACCGCGACAAGTGGATTTGGCAGTCCTCTCGTGATGTTAACCTAACATTGCATAAAGAATTCTGAAGAGACCGAAACAGGTGGAAATCTGAAGGTGCAAGGTCAGGACTATACGGCGGATGCATTAACACCTCCCAGCCAAACTCTCTTAATTTTTGCTGAGTGGCTATAGATGTGTGAGGTCTAGCGTTATCATGATGAAACACCACACCCCTTCTGTTGATTAATTCCGGCCGCTTTCTCTCAAATTCTTGCTTTAATCTCATCAGTTGTTCGCAGTAGAGTTCAGAATCGATAGTCCTGCCTGGTGGTAATAGCTCATAATGAATAATGCCCTTCCAATCCCACCACACACACAACATCACCTTATTGCGAGTTAACCTGGGTTTCGCCACAGTCTGTGAAGACTGACCGGCCTTTGACCACGACCTTTTTCTCACGTTCTTGTCGTACGTGATCCACTTTTCATCACCAGTTATCAGCTTCTTCAAAAATGATTCGGTTTCATTACGTCGCAATAAAGAATCACAAATGAGTACACGGTTTATTAGGTTTCTTTCAGTGAGCTCTTGAGGTACCCAAACATCGAGCTTTTTTTTGTACCCAGCTTTTTTCAAATGCGCCAAAACTGTTTTGTGATCAATTCTCAGTTCTTCAGCTACGTCGTAACTACTGATATGTCGATTTTGCTCCACTTTTTCAAAAATGGCATCCATTTTATCCGTAATAGGGCGACCAGAGCGAGGTGCATCTTTGACATCAAAATTTCCGGATTGAAAACGCTTAAACCAAATTTGTGCTACTCTCACAGACACTGCACTAGGTCCATAAACATCGCAAATTTTTTTTTGGCTTGCGTTGCATTTTTACCTTTATTGTAGTAAAATTTTAAAATGTATCGAATCTCTTCATTAGATTCGCTCATCTTGACAGTACGAAAAACAAATGAAAATCACACATTTGCCTAATTTGAATTTGGAATTATATTCTTTAAAATTTTAACTTTCAATGATACCAAAACCAGCCAGATACAAATACTACAGCCAAAGAGATTTTATTACAAGTTCATACATACTATAATGCGAAAAGACTTTTTCCCCAACCTATTACAAACACTAATTGAACTAGTTACTAGTTGAAAGTTGCTTGTTACACAGAATTCATGTCAAGTACATATTATTATACCTAATACATATTGAAAATAGAATTAAAGTTGAATGCAAGATTGTTTATTAATTTAAAATTTAGATACCTACTTGTTTGCTTTTAAAATTTGTTGTAGGTGTTATACTGGAAGGCAGTTAGACCTACATGTATACCTACGCAGTTAAAGGTAGGTATTTTGTTCTAATTGTGAAAGTGCGTTCATAAAGACTAGACTAGCTATATGTTATCATTGTAGTTCCACTTTGATTCTTTTTGACTTTACAGTGGGTTCTAGTAGGATACCTACATTATAGGTAAGGTAAAGAGCGTGTATCAACCTACTTCAAAAGTAGGTTACTTAGGTATACCTATGCTACAAGTTGTTCGTACACAAAATATGATGTGCATATTATTATTCATTTTCGTAGTAAATAGATAGTCTCGTTATATCTTTTCTATCTTGTTTATGTTTGCTTTTATAAATGTTGAACAGCTGCGACTTGCCTAATTCTGCTAACGTGAGTCGTTGTACTCGTCGACGACACAGCGCAGCTTCTCTGTTCTATCTAATTGTTACTGGATCGCGATTGAATAACTAGCAATTGAATAACTATAGCTCATATATTTTATTTTTAAAGAATAATGGATAGAAAAAATTGACTTCAGGCGAGACTCGAACTCGCGACCTACTGGGAATCTAGTCCAGCCGCTCAATATATTTCACAAGCATGTGTTAATGCGAAATAATATAAAACAATTATTAAGGGTAAAAGCGACTTCTTTACGATATTCAATAAACTGAAAAGTCTATTATATCGGTTGCCTAACTAGCATAGTTGGTAATAGATGGCGCTACTGCTACCATAAAGCAATGCAATAGATGTGAAGGAAAGATTTGACAAATCGGGCAGGGCTTCAGTAGCTCAATTGGAAGAGCGGCTGGACTAGATTCCCAGTAGGTCGCGAGTTCGAGTCTCGCCTGAAGTCAATTTTTTCTTTCCATTTTTCTTTAAAAATAAAATATATTTCACAAGCATGTGTTAATGCGAAATAATATAAAACAACTATAGCTCAGCTAATCACATCACAAACAAAACAACCTACATACCTACATATGATAACTATACCTGCTGCGTCAGTGGTATAGTTTAGAGGTAATCTCCTAATGCCAGGTAGTCTACTAAGGCTAAAGCTCCTGGTTCTATAGAGAATTGTATTTTCCAATTAGGATGCCTTTCGATAAACTTCAAATATTTTTTTTGACGACCCGGTTAGTCCAGCGGTGTGAGACGGCCGTTTGATTCGAAGGGTAGCGGGTTCGATCCCCGCACTGGGACAAATATTTGTATGGCCTACAGATATTTGTTTCGGGTCTGGGTGTTTGTGTATGTGTTGTGTGTGTACAACGGCACCCACGACACAGGTTTATACCTAGTGTGGGGCTGTGAGTGTAAGCGTATTTTATTTTATTTATTTATTTTAATTGTTGCAAATTGGCCTACAAGGACACTTTTGCATTGTTAGGTTATAAATTACCTATAGTGAACGACTTATAATAATAATTCAATGTGTATTAATAATAATCAATTTATAAATTCAATTTAACCGATAAACTATCAAATTTTTCAAAAGAAGAAAAAGACATACCTATCTACTTATCATTAACATGTCATTAACTGAAGCGCGCATGGCCCAGCGGCTGGTGTAGATCGTAAGCGATCTGCTCGGTTAAGCACTACGGGCGCGGTTGGGTAGTGTGATGGGTGACCGCTGTGGCAAATTAGTTGCGCGTTTCCGTGCTTCGGAGGGCACGTTAAGCCGTCGGTCCCGGTTGCTATCGATAGATAGCAGTCGTTAAACCTTGTCGGAGGCCTTATGGGCGGTTTGAAAACATCCGACAGCGGGTTGACCACTAACCCACCCACCTCCACCAATCCGCATTGGAGCAGCGTGGTGGAGTAAGCTCCAGGCCTCCCCCCAAAAAGGGGAGAGACTCGTGCCCAGCAGTGGAACGTATAATGGGTTGCCATTATTAACTTAGGAGATTTGTTTTTAAATATCCTAGAAGCAATTGGGTCATATTCAACTCGAGATGGAACCCGGAACTCTGCTCATCGTTGCCACTACACTAACGAACTCGACGTATTTTCTAACACATGGTTGTGTAACGAACCAACTAACATTCACATATACCTACATATTAATGATACGAGGTGATTGCCCTTTGTTTCGTGGAGATTACGATTACCTACAGGTCATTTGACCTTGTTTAGGTGTCTGTCGCACAATGGTAGTAGGCCAAAATACTGATCATAATGATGAGATAATTATCAGTAACAACTTTGATTGAAATCGAATTTTAGAAATTAAAGTATAAACGGAAAAAAAATGACTTCGGGCAGGAATCGAAATTGCGACCTCAGGATAACCAGTCCAGCCGCTTTACCACTAAGCTACCGAAGCCAAGTTGTAAAGCGGCTGCGGTATTCCTGCCCGAAATCAAAATTTTATTTCCGTTTTTTCTTTAATTTCTAAAATTCACTCGCATGTGTTATTGCGAAAAATAAATATTACAATGAAAATCGTATTGTAGAATTTAAACTTGCGGATTTTTTCGCGTATACAGCACTCCCAAACTTCTTTATAAACCATCGAATCGGCTGAACATCGTCGAATTAGTCTGCTCATGACCACGGTAGCTAGAAAGCGACCGAAACGTCGTGTATGAGAAGAACTGTGAGAGTGTTATATACGCGAAAAAATCCGCAAGTTTAATATCTACAATGAATATAGCTTTTTTTTTTGTTATGGAAGTGCAAACAAGCATGCAGTTCACATTGATGTTAAGTGATGACTGCATCCTAGAGACACCTACACAAAAACCAAGGTCAAAATGCAGATGCGTTACCACTCCTGAGGCCTAAGGTGTTATGCCTCTGTGCCGGAAATTAAAAGTTCCCGAAAACCTGCGAAAAAACTAAAATCTAATTAAGTATTGGAAAAAAAATCATACACACTTTTATCCCCTATTTGAGTTCCTTGACGGTTGATACGTATTTAAAAAAGTATGTATGCATGTATCTCCCCGCCAAGTCTCTTACGGGTAGGCATAGAGAATGAAGCTCCAAATATCCCGGTCCTGACACACCTCCCGTGCTTCTGCTACATTCAGCATTCTTTACATAATATAATAATTTCTTTATTTGAAGGAACTTGGGCTCACTTGTTAGTATTACAAAAATCTTATGACTAAGTTAGTAAAGTTACATTTTAAAACAATATAGCAACAACAATAAGACTGCACTCTGTATATTATTATATTATTATTATATTATATTGCCAAACTCCGAGGTACTGGGAAATTTCCAGAAAATGGAAAAATCCCAATAACCAGAACCATTGATAAAGGATTTTAAACCGTTATCTCTGATAACCCCCGGCCAGGGAATCAAACCCATACATACGTGGAATCCGATTTCTAAGACACATTGATGGGCAGATTTTGTGGCCTACAACTGTTATGCTTATAATTATATACCACTTACTTTACTATCTACCTAGCCTACCTTATCTACCTAGGCAATCAAACGCAAGTAAAAGCTAGTAACTCTTATAAATTCCAGTCACAATAATTTAGACTTAAAATATTCAATCAATTAATCAAACGAGATTCTAATCAAGAGGTAGATATAGCCGAGAATTCTGTAACAGACACACCTACAGTTATTTATCTGTTAGATTAAATTCCTCTGGATAAGGATGCCCAATATGAATAAAATCTTCAGAAAATTCTATCTTTTAAGGTACAATTTGTTAATCGATTTTTATATCACGTTCTAGATTTAGATCGAATCACATTCTTTTTATAAGTTTCAGTTTTAGAAGTATAAAAATGGCAATTACTATTACGAGGCACGAGAGGTATGTCAGGACCGGGATATCTGGCGCCCTACAGTCTGCCTACCTCGTTAGGGACCTGGCGTGAAGATACACACACTATTACGCTGGATTCGATTTCCGGATCTGAGGCTATCAGAGATTAAAGGTAAAATCCATTATATCTACTTCTTTTGGGATTTTTCTATTTCCTGGAAGTTTCCCAGTACCTCGGAGTTCAGTAATGCGTCCGAAAATGTCAACAGGCTCGCCACCTGTTAGGTACATGGGCTAAAACGTAAGCAGCGAATCGTGAGTGTTTGTATGTATGCTTCGGGGATTACAGGCGTGAAGTTACCTATAATTTCGTTGATATTCGTTTTATGTGTCTCCTTTACTTTACTGGTGGTAGAGTTCCAGTGACGAAGCTCGAGGGCATAGAGATCACCGCATTACCTAATATTATTGTCGCAAGTGTTCACTGTCCTGTTCCATTGATGTGGTATTGTTCGATCCTGCAATTTCCAGCACAAAAGGCACAGTAGCTAGGCCTCAGGAGACATCTACATTGCAATCTCCAGCTCTATGTGCTTAGATGATATTAGGCAACAGGCCATTAAGGTGAACTATGGCAATTTTTTAATGAAGGTGGCAAACAAGCTTTCAGTTTACATTGATCATGACCCACACAAAGACCTGAGCTCAAAATTCAGATGCGTTGGCACCCCTGAGACATTAGTTGTTGTCTTTGTGATAGTTATAACAGGGCCACGGGGTAGGGGAGTATGCGTATTTTATCTCCATGATACTATAAGCCTGGTAAGAAGTAGTTCTCGTATTTGAATTCGATTCAATCCGCGAATCGAGTCGTTACGATTAAAAATCGATTCATATCAAAATATCGGGCATCTCTATTCTAGATTACTTACTACCTAAGGAGATAGTAGAAAATTATACAAGATCAGGCATTAGGAATTATATTTTATACACATCCGATATAAGATGATTTGTTAATTAATCGTCTGCGACGAATAATTCATTAACGCAGTGGTTATACTCTTAATTAATCGATACACTTATTAAATTTGTCATATATATGAGATATGCAATTCAGGTTTTGATAAATTTTCTAGAATTTTTTTATTTTGTCTTATCTGTTAATGTAGGATCTTAGAGAGCGTAGGTTTAGTTTAATTATGTATGTTCACGCCAGTTTTCTGACGGGGTAGGCAGCGAGTGTGGAGCGCCAGATACATAGTTTAATTAATAGTTAGTTAGGCTCAGCACTGGCGGCTCAATGAGGACGTCATCGTGGCAAGCGACGAAGGGGGGCACAAAGCCCCCGTGGACGAGCCTTATGGAGGTGAAATGCAAGGGGGGAACTGGGGCAGTGTCAATTCCTCCTTTTCATGCGGTGGTTTTAGAGGGGTAGTCCGTATGTCGACTCTTCACCTAAAGAGCGGGTTGAATGCAAAGGCTTTTCCACCTAAAAAAAAGGAAATAAGTGTGCCTTTTAAAATTGGTATCTATAGGGAATTTTCGAGTGAACATTTTTTATAACCTTTTTTATTATTATGGCACAAAACGTATGGAAAATCGTATACGTATGGAATATGGGTATTTGAATATATTTACATACTTGCATACTTGAATGCATTCATTTACCTTTGTCTACCCCATCCTGGAGTAAATGTATAAAGTGATATCTTAAAAAAATATACCAATGACTCTATATTGAGATATCTATCTACATTCAACCCAGTACCGAAAAATAAAATATGGCTTCCTTATTCTAATGAAGACATGTCGCGATGTTCTACGCCAATATTGAGTGTGGCGAATTGATAACTATTATTTTTGTCTTCATTAGCGTTCATTATATCGAGGGTTCCGTACTTCGAAAGGAAAAAATGGAAATCATGAAATCAGTGTCAGTCTGTCTGTATGTCACTTTCATCCATTTACTGGTGGTAGGAAGTACTAAGGGTTAAGTCGATTGTGTAGGCATCACCGCATTACCGTGTAGGCATCACCGCATTACCTTATCTATCTGCTGCCAAATGAGAGTGTTCAGCACTAACGTGTTCCGGTTAGATGGTAATGTATGGATAGTAACTATCACAGAGACACAACAACTAAGGTTTAATGGTTGGCCACGCAACTGCATTTTGACCTTTAGTTTTTGTGTAGATGTCTATAGGCTGCAGTCGTCACTTAACATCAATGTGAGCCGGAAGCTTGTATGCCACGTTCTTTACATAAAAAAATGCGTAGCCGAATATTCGGTAGGTATTTAGTCAAATTACTATTCGTGGCATCTCTAATAAAACCATAACTCTTCGTGATGCATTGGGATAGATAATATAACACAGTAACGAAATAAAAAACATGGCTTCCTTATTCAAATGAAGGCATGTTGGCACGTTCCCGCCACTACTGAGTGTAGCGAATTGATAATTATTATTTATGTCTTCATTAGCGTTCATATTTTATTTTTAAATCGTTCCTAGTACAAAGGATATACTTCTTAACTAGATGTGCCCGCGTACGCGTAGAATTTATTCCCCATTTCTTTTTACATTTTTTTAAGTAATGAAGCGGCAAACAAGATTATAGTTTATATTGATGGTAAGTAAGACTACAGCCTATAAACATGAATCCAGAAATTTCAATGCTACTCCTGAGGCCTAAGGTATTATTCGTCTGTGCCAGAAATAACAGGGCCGTACATCACCACCTGACCAGAACACTACAATGCTAAACACTACCATTTAGGAGCAAGTAAATTAGGGGATGCTGACTACAGCCCACGTCGGCACCAGCCTACGGATGGGAGCTCCATCACTGGAGCTCTACCAGTGAAAAAGCCGCCGGCTACATCTTGCGTAGGTGCTCCGCGAGCGTATCATATTAAACATAGAACACTTTTTTTTCCTCTTGAATTAGTAGTCCTTGAGATTAGCCCGGTCAACAATGCAAACAATTCAGCTTTATAATTGTAACTAGCTTTTACCCACGACTTTGTCCGCGTGGCATTCGTAACAAAAATGACGGATTAACATAAAAACTTCCACACTCCTAATA
Source organism: Macrosoma leucophasiata (assembly GCA_036365455.1). Taxonomy (NCBI): domain Eukaryota; kingdom Metazoa; phylum Arthropoda; class Insecta; order Lepidoptera; family Hedylidae; genus Macrosoma; species Macrosoma leucophasiata. The sequence continues at coordinate 22,628,637 of JAWQUS010000005.1, read as the reverse complement.
AAACTCTTCAAGTGTTCAATTTGAAAAAAGTAGTCCAAATTTCATTAAAATCGATTTTACCTTTTTGAAAGCCACTCAGAAAGATAGACAAACATACAGATTTTTGCATTTAAGAGATTAGCAAGGGTAAGGGCAAATAAGAGGGACATGGATATAATTATGTACAAAATAAGTCATGTTATAAAACGTAACCGGCGAATCAAGGGTGTCTGCATGTACGTTCAGGGATTACAAGCGTGATGTTACGTTACGTCGTGTTACTGTTATGTATGTCTTGTTATGATTGCCTTCATTGCAAAACGTTTCTTCTCATAGTTTAAACTTCCATATTCTTTCTATTTCTACGCAAATTAAAAGTTATTTCATAGTGTCGATGACCTTATTTCAATTGCTTGAGAAAACATATTTTTTAGATCGTTTGGATATAGTTTTAATGACCATATCTAAATAATACTGTTAAGAATTTAGTAAAAAGAAGTGAAGTGTAATTTGAGATTCGTACGCCAATTTAAGGGTATAAAAATAATGGGGTTATATCTGGCTCGTTTTCTTTAACATTCGAGATATTAACACTTTATTTAGAAAAAACCCAATGTTTATCAAAATAAATACAATAAAAATAAATCGTTATTTTTACATATTACGCATTACTTAATCTATTTGCCGCCAAATTGTAGTGTTCAGCACTATCGTGTTCCGGTAAGATGGTAATGTATGGTCCCGTCATTATTATCACAGAGGCAAAAGATCTTAGTTTTCAGGGGTAGCAACGCCTCTGCACTTTGACCTCCAGTTATTGTGTAGATGTCTATAGGCTGCAGTCGTCACTTAACATCCATGTGAACTGCATGCTTGTTTGCCACCACCATCACATAAAAAATATCATTTGGTGATGACAAATGATGTGTGATTCAGTTTCAATATTTATTTATGGAAATATATTTTTTTGTCTATTGTTTTATTATTTAAGATGTTTAGGTGAGTACTGTTGTATTAACTGACGTTTTGTTTTTTTTTTATTGGTAATCCAACAGCGATACATAACTAATATAAGTACAGAACAAAAATCAAACTATATGGACATTCAAGTATTACACTTAGAGTACATATAATGATAAATACAGTGTTTAAGTTTTAATACTAGATTAATTAACAGTTCTGAGTGTGTGTGTGTGCGCGTAGGTTATGCTTGTTCTAGATAATTACGGTGTAATTTCATTATTTCCTTTATGAGAGAAGCCTTAGACAGATGGAATATATCTAACTCTGAATACGACTTATTGTAACATCTAACGAATCTTGTTAAATAGATGTTTTTCCATAATTAGTCCTTTTTATCGGACAATAGAGAAGTATGATCCTATAAAAAGTACAAAATGTAGTCGTCGTTCCCATATTTAATAATTAAGTACCTCCCTAACTCAATCTTAGCTTTACACGTGTAAAAATTTTTAATATGCCATCACACACTTGGTCTAGAATTTGATGTCAGATTCAAACCATTTTCTATCTCAACAAAGTTTCCCAAAGATAAGTAAATTAATTTTGATAAGAATTCAACATTACTTATTAATTACCTCAGATGGGTTATAATTAATCTCTTTTAGTGATTGACATTTTATTAATTATTAACAAATATTATGGTCTGTGTTTTTTACGAGTGTTTTTAATCTCAACAACATTTGTAAGGAAACATTCTTACATCTTTTACCCACCGTTAATACTGTCTTTGAAGAAACACGTTCATTACGCTATTTTTTTTTCAAATTTTTTCACTGCCTCAGTAGCCTAGTGGTAGCAGGCCACTACTACTACGCTGGCGTCCCGGGTTCGATTCCCAAATCGGGTGATATCAGATATAACGATGTAAAATCTTTTATATCTGATTCAATTGGCATTTTCCCATTTTCTGGAAGATGTGAACTGCATGCTTGTTTGCCACTTCCATATCACATCCACACATAATATTTCGACATTGACACCTACTGGAAGGAAGAATAATCTCCCATTGGTAGCACGGTTCCAGTTTCGAGGAGTCAATTTACCACTCCACATAGTAACCTGACAGATGACGTGGAAACGTCTCACTTATATATCTCTCATGTTAATTTAAAAACGGAAGCAACTGTTTGTTTTTGGTATCTTCTCTATTTATTAATTTTATTATATTTTATCATGGTTAATAATAGGGGACCCCAAGAGGGGATTTTTGAATTTACTCCAGCCCGTCAGATTAAGATATAGGAGATACCTTGCGCCCTGTTCAGTACCTTCACCAAATCTAAGATTTTCATAAAGGGCCGAACCCTTAGGGCTTCCGCCACGAGCTTACCTTGCATCCAAATCGTCAGAATTTTGGATGAGAGCTTTGATTGGGTTCACTTTACATCCTCTCTGAGTATCTGATATTCTTGAGTAATTTTTCACTTTCATTTTTGAATCAACGTCATGGGTCAAAAGCTTGTCAGATATGTTGGGAGGGTGTAAAATGTTCGTAAACAATGCTCCGATCCAAAATTCAGACGACTCAGAAGATGAGTAAGATCGTAGCGACCTTTAGAATTATTTTTTTTAAGGGCTACCCTTCGTGCGCGTCTCTATATTCAATCTATAGATTTAGTGTAAGTAACCAACAGGTGCAAGGGCTAGGTATCTCCCATATCTTAATCTGACGCGCTCGAGTAAATACAAAAATAGCATTCTGAGCTCCTCTACTATAATTCTTTTCATCAGTTGACACGAGCGATGTGTCAAGATTGTTCTAGATTTATACTAAGTGACCACTACAGCCTATAGATATCTACACAAAAACCAGAGGTGCTTATTAAAATATCTAGCTATTCCTAAGTGCAGCACAGTTTTAGCGGCAGGTAGATAGTTAAATGCAGTGTTAGCTAAGCTACGACACTGAAACTATTTTAAATTTGCTAGTGGTAGCAGCAAAATTAAAATTGTACCTGTATGTGTTGCTATAATATCGCAATCTTAACTGTCAAATTGATTATTTTTTGTATCTTTTAAGTATACCTATATATTTGTTTATAATGTTTCTATCCTAAAAAGTGTCTGTTCGTAAAATTGTACCTACTTATTTTTTTATTTTTTGTTCTCTGTTGTTATTAATTAAGAATGTAGGTATAGCCGTCTATGACGAAACTTGGTGGTCCTAACGGAAGACCAGCGCTGGTTGTTCTTCAACCAGCACATGCTGAGTTAGGACCAATTTGTATTAATGTAATTTTTACTCGTTGTTACTTAAAATACTCTTCGCACATTGGTACAAATAAATGTTCTTTCTTCTTCTTCAATAATTAAACATAGTTACTGTACATTTTATTAATCGGGTCCAAATATTTACCGTTGACTCACGCGCACCAACTGTCACTGCTACAAAAATTTAAGATGTCGCCGCTGCCAACGAAAACATGTCAGTAACACGACACCGACATAATCCGGTAATCCCCGCCATTTCTCAACCGATACAAAACATCTTGCGCTCCAGAAATATTGTGAAAAGCTACGTTGGACTCGCCTCCCTATAAATCAGACGTCCATCTTGTATCGCTGTTCCCGCGCATTTTCCCGACCACAGACAATTAACAGCGAACCATAAACAACTGAGCGACTAATCCATGGATTATAGTGAGGAGACACAAGCGGTGCGAGGAGTTCTGGTAAATAAATGTAAATCTGTGTCAAAACGCATCGACAAATACATATGTTAGGATTACTGGATGGATTAACCCGTTTCGTGTTTTATGCGAAGCGGTGGAACTGTTGCCAGTCTAATCTCAGTTTAAATATGGTTGGGTATCAGGGATAGGTCTAAATATGGGTTTGCCGTTTTTATTCGTTGCCTTTTGCGTTATTTTGATATTCCAAGAATACCTGAGTATTTTTTGAAATTACTTGTAAACAAGTATTTATAAATGGCAGTGGAGCTTTAATGGAATTGTAGATTAGTAGATGAGTATTGGGTACCAAGCGAGAAAAATCACGAATAGTGAATTTAACTCAACAACTGCACCTTATTGTAGACCACAACGTACACTTGACCTGAATTCAAACAGTGTCAGAGAATAGACAGGTACTACTACTTGTAATTGAGAGGTCCCAGCAGTAATGGTATATCCACATCACAGTCATTTATCTTCGATTTTTACCGAATTCTTTTTCAGGGATTCGAATGCATATGCCCAATGCCTTAAGCTGAAGTACCCACCAAGGGTTCCCTTAGATTTTGGTTTCACTTGCAAAGTGAAGAAGACGATAAAGCTGTCTCGAAATTAGCCGTGTACATATGTCCAATAAAAAAACACATCTGCTTTTTTACTGGTGGTAGAGCTCCAGTGACGGAGCTCGCGGGCGTAGGCACCACCGCATTACCTAATATACTTGCCGCTTAATGGCAGTGTTCAGCACAATCGTGTTCCGGTCAGGTGGTAATGTACGGCCCTGTAATTGCCGGCGCAGAGGCATAAAACCTTAGGCCTCAGGAGTGGTAACGCAACCGCATTTTGACCTTGGTCACATTTTGATCATCACTTAACATCAATGTGAACTGCAAGCTTGCTGCCCACTTCCTTTACATAAAAAAATAAAAAATTGAAAGCATGAATTTATATTTAGAGTTCTACAAGCTGCAGTTACTACCTATCGATGTTCACTGAATGATTGTTTGCGACTGTCCTGACAAAAGAACTGGACGTACCACATACCACAATGGATATTGTAACATACCTACAAAATATTAATACAGCATCATACAAAACTGATTTCAGTACGTCATGAATACAATTGCAAAATGAGATTTCGTCAACGTTAATCCGAAAAAGGATTACGGATGGTCACAATCTAATATTTATAGTGACTATTGTGCGTCTGTTTGTGCACATTTAGTTTATTCAGTGCACCAGAAACTGTTTGTTTGTCATTTTATTTGCACATATTATCTATACAGAAAACGGATGTTTATCCTGCGACAATAGATTTACGTATTAACATTTTTGAATTTATAACAATCCATTCATATTTATAAGATGTACCATTTTGCTTTGTTGACGAAGTAAAGATGGTATGTGAAAAGTATTGAGTGCATATTTCCAATCGGTTGGTTGAACACGATCAGTAGTTTTTTTAGAAAAATGCATTTCGGTCATGAGTTTTAATGGGACTTATTATATGAATTGGAATTGGCTATTCTTGAATCTAAAATCTGAAATGTCCATTTTAACATTGTGTAACTCAAGGTCTTAATGTTGAAGGATATCAGATTTAAATTAAATTATAATTAAGTGGTTATATTACTTGAAACCTCAATTACTTTTTTCAATCATGAACTTAATTTTATTCTTATAGTACAAATATTTTTTATAAAAACCTTACACAAACAATCTTAATACTTTTAGGTATTAATAGGTACACAATTCGACGTAGATAATAATATATTTTTATGTTTTGAACGTAACTACACGCCTGTAATCCCCGAAGGGTTAGGCAGTGTTAAATGCATACATTCAAGCATACATGCAAGCACCCACGATTCGCCGGTTACATTTTGGCCCATGTATGACAGAGATGAACAGGTCACCTGTTCAGAGATGAACAGGTGACGAGCCAGGTTGAAATCTCCGGGCATATTACCAAACTCCGAGGTACTAGACAACTTCCAGAAACTAGAAAAATCCTAATAGAACCAGAGATAATGAAGTTTACACAGTTATCTCTGATAGCCGGGAATCAAACCCAGGAACCCAGCGTAGTGGTAGTGGCCTGCTACCACTAGGCTACTGCGGCAGTTGTTTATGTTTCGAAAGTGGCAAAATAGCAACGAGTTTACGGTGTTATAAAAGTACACATCAAAATGATCATACGTGGAATTGCCACTTCTGAAGCCTAAGATTTTTTGGCTCTGAGTTCTCTGGATCATTACGAAGAAAAGTTACTGTAATAGTATAATATACTATTATCACAATAGTTGTAGTACTGTACTGTTAACTTTAGTTTCACAAATAAATATTAGTAAATAGGTATGCTACGTAGCTAAGAAGGTCTTAAAGCAAAACTGTTTATCAGATGTTGAAAAAATCTTAAAGAACACAGCTTTATCAAAGCGATATTTCCTGATTGTAGAACATCAATGGGCGTAGATTAAAGAGCCCATCGTGGCCTATTTCAAAGGTAAACCGTTTTTCGCTATTATTGTCTCCGCGGTGGCCTAACGTTATGGCACCTTCAGAACGAACACGTCTACATTCTCGGTTTTAGTTATCTGTCCAACAATCTTGATACTCGTAGATATGTGTGTTGTTTCCACACGAGGAAAAACCATAGTTCAAAAAACGAAAAACATGTAAGGGGCTATGAATTTAATTCAATTAATTTATCATTTAAAGCAAAACATCCAGTTCTTTCTGTTTATCCGTTAACGCTCGAGTAAAAAAAGCGTGAAGCTTTAATTGTTTGTAACAAAAATGTTCAGCAGCCAGAATCTAAAAATATCTCTGCTATTTGATAAGCTTGAAATAATTTTCGAACATGTAGGTATTAATAATGAATTTAGCCCTGCTATTTTTTCGTTCGTTTTATTTTAAGGCTTAATTAAATGGAGAGAACTTTCTCGTTATTTATTTATAACTTCTTTGTGTATGCGTGATGCATGACTGACAAATTATTTTATTCCAATTTTTGTTGTTTTTTTTCGATTGGCATTTCGACTTAACTACATAATTTTTTACTACAACGTCTCAGCTACATATTAAGGTATACTTCGATACTAGAAATCTGAGCCACAAGTGGGTTCTATATTGATAATATAAGCACAAGTTGTATAAATTGATTGTTATTACTCGAGACCTCGTGAATAAAAATAATTATAATTTTCCTATTTTTCTATTCCTACGCACAGGGATTCCCCATTATCGATATATAAATGTGATAACTGTTGTACCTACACGTAGTATTTGTATACTCTTTGGTACCTACTCTGTACTTTTATACTCTACTGGTAGAGCTTGAGTTTTGGAGTTCGAGGGCGTAGACAACAACAGATTACCCAATCTATCTACCGCTAAAAAGTATGTATGTATGTATCTTCACGCCAGGTCCCTAACGGGGTAGGCAGAGAGTGTAGAGCGCCAGACATCCCGGTTCTGACAAACCTCTCGTGCCTCGTCTACCTTCATCATTCTCTTCATACATGCACGTGGATTCCTAAGACTTTTGACCCCACCATCAGACAGAACTCGACCTATTTGGTCATGGTAGGTCAGCCTTGGTCTTCCTGGGCCTCTGCAACCATCCACATTCGCATTGTATATCTTGTTTAGTCATTCGCTCATTCGACATTCTTTCTATATGCCCGAACCATCGGAGCATGCCTTTTTTCATTTTTACACCGATACTATCATTCACACAAAGTCTCTTTCTTACATCTTCATTACGGACGCGATCGGTGAGTGATACACCGCAGATCTTGCGCAAAGATCTCATCTCAACCGCGTTCAACTTACTTTCATGCTCTTTCCTGCATACCCAGCTCTCGCTTCCATATAAAAGCGTTGGAGTAAGTACAGCATTATGTACGGCTAGTCGAGCCCGCTGGCTGAGATGTTTAGATTCTAGCAGCTTACCCAACGCTCCATTCACGCGATTCCCAGCAAGCACTCTTCTTTCTATGTCAGTGGTGTACCTACCATCCTTGCTAAAAGCACATCCAAGATATACAATTTCATCAACCTGTTCTAACACTGCATCATCTACTACTACCCTTGCATTTGTTCTCTGTTCATCTCTTTCAAATACTAATACTTTAGTTTTGTCCACATTCAATTGTAAGCCTTTCTCCATACAATCCTCTTTCATGACTGTGACTAGTGCTTGTAGCCTAGATGGTGTAGAGCTAACAATTACCGCATCATCTGCGTAAAGCAGACAGTTCACCACTAAGTCACCCATACGTACTCCCACATCCATCAACTTCTACCTCTGGAGGCATTTGTCCAGATATATAAACAGAACGACGAAGACGAAAGCACGCAACCCTGTTTGACACCGATGTTAACATCAAACCAGGGTGACATGTTACCATCTACCCGCACACATGCTTGACAGCCCACATACGTGGACTGTATTGCACGGAGCAGACTGCCTGCCATCAATACCATATTCTGGCAAAATGTCCCACAGCTCCTTTCGTAATACCCTATCAAACGCCTTCTCCAAATCCACAAAACCGCAGAAAACCTTCTGGCTCACAGCCAGATGCTTCTCTACGATGTTGCGGAGGGAGAAAACTTGATCCATACATCCTCTTCCAGTTCTGAAACCACCCTGTGCATCCCACAACAACCCGTCGGACTTCTCTTTCATTCTTCTTTCTAAGACTTCACTTTAGCTGCCAAACTGATCAAACGCTAAAAAATGGTTTGTTTTATCGTGTTATGCATATGTTTGGCCTTAGGAAGACCATTACTAATATGTAGGTTTGCATTGAGAACTCTAATATTGTTATGGACTTCTAATTGTACAAAATAAACACGAATGAAAACTGTGTTCTTGTTTGTCGTTTTCAACAATACATACAAAAAGTAAAATATACAAACTATTCTAGTTTGCGGTTATGTAGCTATCAGAAGTATGTGGCTATCAGTGGATGTGAATGTTCAAAACAAACCGCGCGTAGTATGAAGGCACCTTAACGTATGTTTGTATGTCCCGGGTTCCATGTTCATTAGCTAATGTAACTGCGCCCACAGCGGTGTTTACAAAACATTAGCGATGAACTCTTCGCGGCTCTCTGTTCTTTCATAACATTTTAGACTTTCTCGGAAACTCGGAATTCACTTCGATTGTTTATTTGGTCCACGTAAAAATTATTGTATTTTTTTAGATTTTGTACGATTTTTACAATATTTTAATTTTTGTTTTTTTTGTGATATCTTTTTTTTTATTTATTTATTTATCATATAGAAAAAACATACACTTGGCAAATAATAACAGTGCATCTAAAAAACCACAGAGGTTTGTAACGATGCTACTATAGTTCTACGTTGTTGTAACAAATTACTTAAAAATAAATAAAATTTAAACAAAACGGTTAACAATGGTCAATTCGTCCCTTTACAATTTTTATTAAAAAATGTTTTAAGCTTGGATTTCATATTTTTGGGACTTATAATATCACGCACATGTGAGGGTAGTGCATTAATTAACCTAGGTAACAAATACGCCGATGTCCGTTCACCGTACACGTTTTTGCTCGAGTTGTACATAACCGGTTCTGTGCAACTGCTCGCGTGTATGCTGAATGAAGGATGCTGAATGTTTAACTTTATTGTGTCATCGAAATAATGTTCTTTTAATAATACATATTTGATTTGATCAAAGATAGATAATACTTTACAATGTCGAAACAGTTCTATTTCATTATCATGGTATTGTAATAGAATATTGGGTGATACGATTAATTTTATGATTTTTAATTGAAGATTATAAACTTTTTTAAGGTAAGTGAAGTAGGTCCGGCCATAGCTACTTAGACCGTAACGTATTATGGAATCTGCAAGGGAATTATACAGCATAAGCTTTGTCTTGAATGGTAGGCGTGAATTGAGTATTTTTAGGTTTGCTAAAAATTTACGCAGTTTGATACAGACATTGCTAATGTGCTCATTCCAGCACAACTTACTGTCTATCGTCAATCCTAGATATAAGTGACTCTTAACCTGTTCAATTGCAGGACAATTACACCCATCGGGACCGGCTGTATGAAGGCAGACATGATTGTTAGCTACTATAGGATCTAATTGCTGTGATTTAATGTAAAGAGACTTTATATATAATAATTTCGTTTTATTAGAATTTAGAACAAGGCCTGCATCATGGCACCACTTGACTAAATTGTTCAAGTCTTCCTGTAGATAAAGACAGATGGAATTGAGATTTTTACTAGTAGCAACAAGACAAGTATCATCTGCAAACTGAAAACAAGTTGAATGCTTTACGCAGTTGCTCATGTCATTTACGTACGACAGAAAGTGCAAGGGACCAAGCACTGAGCCTTGAGCCGTTCCAACAGTAACGGGATCGCTAATTGTATTATTGACCTTAACGACGTAAGAACGGTTCATTACATAATTTTCACACCATTTCAGAACTGGTCCTCGAATCCCACAGTCGTCGAGAGACTAGTTCATTATGATTCAAGGTATCAAATGCACGCGAGAAATCAATAAATAAGACCAGAACATGTTTCTTTTCATTTAGATGCTTGTTGACATCATCAGTAAATTTGGCGAGCAAATCAGTTGTTCCCTTTCCTTTCTGAAATCCATATTGATTGGGACTGATGACTTCATGTTTTTTATAGAATTCATGTATTTGTCCACATATGAATTTCTCAATTATTTTCTCGATAGATGACAGCAGCGTAATAGGTCTGTAGGTCGAAAAGTCGTTGTGTTTACCTTTTTTATATATTGGTCTAATACAGCCCTTTTTGAGTGCATTTGGGTAATTCCAAGCCTTAATACTACTATTAACCAGATTAGCTATTGCGACCGCTATGTGTTTACCAATACTTTTAATATGTTTTATTTTAATGCCATCAATACCAGGAGCTTTATTGGAGTTTAGGTTTTCTATAATTTTCAGTATTTTAACGGGGGTAGCCTTTTGGAATAAGATACTTGCATCTGCGGATTTACGGAAGTAGTCAGAATTGAGTAATTTTATATTACAATTTGGAATATTAGTTTTGAGTATCTTATCAAAAGTATTGGCAAATCCATCAGCTATATTTGTATCTGAAAGCCCTTAAGCAACGAAAGCTTTCTGAATAGCTAAATCAATTGACGATATCACGCGACCTTGCATTTCATTTACTATCTGATAGACCTTTTTTATGTTACTAAAATTGTCTTGAATCTTGTTCAAAAAGTAGTTATTTCTTTTGGCCTCTAAAACCTTAAGTGATTTGTTTCTAATTTGGTTGTAATAACACCTAAGTTTAGTATTTGTTGGATTTTTTTTCCATGTACTAAACAATTCATCCCGTTTTTTGCAAAGTCTAACAACCTTATCATCCACCCAGGGCATTCTGATCAACATAGTATTTTTTCGATTTAGATAGTTTTAATAATTGCGTTATGATAAGACTTATAAATAAATTCATTAATTACGAGTTGGACAATCTTTTGTTGGACGAGCTTTGCGGTCCGTCGTCTACGCATGCAAACATTATGGTACGGTGATCGGCCAGTACGCTATCAAACACCGCCGAGTACGGATTAAGAGTGGGAACCCGTGCGTATATTATATGGTCAATACAAGATTTAGTGACAATATTTAGTTTTTGTTCTGTTCTCGTGTAATCGGTGATTCCACACATTAGTCCGTGTTCGCTGAGTGTATCTTGATAACAGTCAGTAATTAATGACATGCTTTTCAGATCAATGTTGGTGTCTCCTATAAATAATATGTTTTGATTAACATCAAAGTTAGTCTACGGCGTAGGGTCTGTTGTATTGGTTGGTTGTGCCTTGAAGATGTAGCAAGTAAATTGTTAGCATTATATGAAAAAGTGTTCAGTACAGATGAAACACAGGGACGCTTGATATATTAGCTATATAATTTTATAGTTTTATAATTTATAATTTTTTACTGGTGGTAGAGCTCCAGTGACGGAGCTCGCGGGCGTAGGCACCACCGCATTACCTAATATACTTGCCGCTAAATGTTCAGCACTATCGTGTTCCGGTCACGTGGTAATGTACGGCCCTGTAATATCCGGCACAGAGGCATAACACCTTAGGCCTCAGGAGTGGTAACACATCTGCATTTTGACCTTGGTCTTTATGTGGGTGTCTATAGGCTGCAGTCATAACTTAACATGCAGGAACTGCATGCTTGTTTGCCACTTCCATTACATAAATAAATGTTTAGAAAATTTTCAATTGTAATTTTATTACCAGCTTTTAAATCTAGCCAGAGCCAACGCCTAGATCTAACTATTGTTACACTCTTTAATGTATTTTTTACACAATTTCCAATGAAAACATTATCGGCGTTTCTTCAGAATGTTTACAGTAATTGTGCACTAACGAGAAACAGTGACGGCGGCACATCAAAGGCGGCAGATCAAAGGCGCGCCGCTAGAGGTGGTTATCGAATGGTTGACTTTCTTTTATAGATTTATATCGGTTTATTATTAATGTCCCGGTTGGTAAGGCGCAAATTGTGATCAGGTACGTATCGCACGTTTAGGACCTGTTCATTTTTTTCTTTAACTTAAGGTTTTGGATCAAAAAACAGTAAATAATACTGGGTAATGAACTATTGTGCGTATGAAGACAAATCAATTTATTGATGCAACCGTGAAACTTGTCAGTCTTGTCACACATCAATCGTAAACATTTTAAGACCACGAGCAAAACATACAACAAAACTACATTTAAAATAAACTAAATTAGGAGAATGTCCAAAGTCAAAACGACTGAGGTCTAAGGTGTTTTGCCTCTGTGCCGGAAATTACAGGGCCATTCATTGCCATCTGACCGGAACACGATAGTGCTGAACACTACCATTTAGCGGCAAGTAGGTATATCGGTAATTCGGTATTACGGTAATACGGTGGTGCCTACGCCCGCGAGCTCCGTTACTGGAGCTCTACCACCAATAATTATATAGTATAATATGTCTCACGGTCGTATGAAATAAGTTCAGTTTTTACTGGTGGTACATTCCCAGAGTAGGGACTGAAGGGCGTATGCGTAGCCTTACATAATGTATCTGCAGTCAAATGGTAGTGTTCAGCACTATAGTGTTCCGATTAGATGGTGATATATGGCTCCATAATAACTATCACAGAGACATAACAACTATGTTCTCGGGAGTAACAACACATCTGCATTTGACCTCTGGTCTTGTAGATGTCTATAGACTGCAGTCATCACCTAACATGTGAATGTTCGCATTCATGCTTGGATGCAAGCCTTTACGTCAGCATACATCTGAGAATACAGGAACAAAGTTTTTCATTGAAGATAAGTAAAATAATAAAGCCCGTGCATGTAGCGCATCCCTAGCACACCGCAACCGCGAGAATGAAATGTCTTAAACAAGACCTTCCGAGAAACTAGCAACACCGACAAAAACTGTGTTGATAACAAGTTAATATGAACATGTTTGTATCACCTAATATTGAGGTACTGGAAGAATATTAATTACATATAACTCTTGTTAAGGAGAGCGAGTTCAACCTTGGTGAGGTGCGAATTACATTTTGGCATGCAGATTAAGCGCAGTAATATTTTTACTTTCAGAAGAATACTAATTTATATGTATTCTAGATTCCCGCTGCGGAATTATTTCGTTCATATGCTGCAAACCTAATTTTTACGCACATTTATTTGTGATCTAGAGATTCTAGAGAATACCTATTTAACCACTAGGATGCCTATCAAAATATAGCCGCTAGTATTTTTAATTATATTATTTTATCTTATACAGCCGGCAACCCTTATTTGCGCCCAGATGCCAGAATGCTTTAATCTTGTATACCTATATAAAAATCAATTACTGTTCGTTAGTCTCTTATTTGCTAATTTTGGTTTGATTTTTGGAAGTCCAGGGAAGGTTTAAAAGGTAAGAAAATATGAATAAATTGAAAGGAAATAGTAAAAACCACATTTCTTATTCCCATACAAATAGTCCGTATCTATCAAACCTTTGACACATTATTTCATTTTATTTAAAGAAGCATGTTGCATGTTCACAAGCATGTGTTAATGCGAAATAATATAAAACAAACATTTTATATTATTTCGCATTTTTTCAGCTAGTTTGATATATAAATAATCATCTCTACCTAGATATGCGTAAATATTAGGTTGGCAGCAACTCAACGTAGATGTCTTTCTTCGGCATATTAACATGAAGTAATCCTTGGGATTATTTAATTTGTTTGCGCATTTGATTTCATAGAGCCAAATCAAACAAGAATATTTTATTCCTTAAATTCCAAGCATATTTTTTTTTACAAATTTCGCTTTCAACTTACTGATGTATACTGCTAAACTCTCAATTTCACATTCCACCGATTAGAATCAGATATAATGACATTGTTTGCCGTAATTATAGGACATATTCGCCGTTCTCAAATTTCGTGTGTTTTAAAATATTTACCTTCAACACAATACGAGTAATTCGATATTTTCGACGATTGCGGATAATTATAGGACGTTGGGGTGGTTTAAGGCTGTTTTTGTTCGCGTGTACTTATTTATGCGTGGCTTGATAGCTTTGTTTGTTTCTTGGTTATTGGATATCTTAAAAGCTATGCGATAAAGTTGGCATGGAAATACTGACTCATTACAGGTATTTTTATTTTTAAGTTATGAACTGTTCATTAAAATTCTAATGTATTATAGGCGACACAAGAATGAATGCACATTTTATACGGCTTTACATTTTATCGGGAGCGTTGTCTTTTATATGATACCTAACGGAGTTGCATGCAGTTTTTGAGTTAATCGCATTCAGACAGTTTTTAGGGTTACATAGTAAACAAGAAACCCTTATAGTTTCGCCATGTCCGTCTGTCTCTCTGTCTGTCTGTCTATCCGTCCGCGGTTAAGCGCAAAAACAAAAACGATTGGTACTAGAGAATTGAAATTTGGCACAGGTATACACTTTAATCACGCCGACAAAGTGGTAGAATAAAAAACTGAAAAGAAAATATTTAGGGTACCTCCCCTATATGTGACGCGCGAATAATTTTGTTATTTTTCGTTTTCTATCTAGTGTGGGATATCGTTGGATAGGTCTTTCAAAAATGTTAGGAATGTGCCAATATCATTTTTCGATTTACTTAACTGTTCGTTGCTTATTAAGCTTTAAAGTGCCAATTCGTAAGAGTCAAGTATCCCATCTCTACCAACCAAACAGTTGTTTTTGAAAATTCAAACGTTACGGCAATAGTTGTTACATATAACCAAATTAAAAGAAAAACTATCACACTTAAGTTGGCTTTACAAGTTTGCGAGTAATAATCGAACAAATGTGTTTTACGAAAGTTTTGAAAAACTCCTTAATAATAATAATAATAAGGTTGAGAGGTTCCTGTCTCTGTGTCCCTAACCACCGGCAGCTTGGACCCTGCTCTCGCTGCCGGCGGCACACTATTTTTTAATTTTTTATATATGTATTTGTTGTTTTTTTTATACATATATATGTAAAAAATTATAAAATAAGTTGAATCAATAAATAAGTGGAATAATAATAATAATGGCAACCCATTATACGTCCCACTGCTGGGCACGAGTCTCTCCCCTTTTTGGGGGGAGGCCTGGAGCTTACTCCACCACGCTGCTCCAATGCGGATTGGTGGAGGTGGGTGGGTTAGTGGCCAACCTACTGTCGGATGTTTTCAAACCCCCATAAGGCCTCCGACAAGGTTTAACGACTGCTATCCATCGATAGCAACCGGGACCGACGGCTTAACGTGCCCATCGAAGCACGGAAACGCGCATTTAATTTGCCACTAGCGGTCACCCATCACACTACCCGACCGCGCCCGTAGTGCTTAACCGAGCAGATCGCTTACGATCTACACCAGCCGCTGGGCCATGCGCGCTTCTTAGAAAATATTTACTCCTATCTATTTCATTACATTATTTAAACCTAAAACCTACGGAACCCTATATTGCGCGTGGCCCGAAACGCACTTGACCAGTTTTTAAGTATAATTTAATGTGTACACTGTTTGAGTTTCTATAACATGAGTATATTCGTACATTCCCAGTAGAGTCATTGCCGTTGGTGACTAGGTAGGTATTATAAAAGTAAGTATGTAAATATAATATTATGTTCCTCGTAAGCATAGAGTATAACCTATGTAAGGATAACCTTTGTTAAGATTGCAAGGAGACATAGGCCCGACACGTAGAGGTCTATATAAATCTTTTGGTCTAATTTGAAGTCGGTTATCCGTTATCTT
The DNA here is from genome assembly GCA_036365455.1 of Macrosoma leucophasiata. Taxonomy (NCBI): domain Eukaryota; kingdom Metazoa; phylum Arthropoda; class Insecta; order Lepidoptera; family Hedylidae; genus Macrosoma; species Macrosoma leucophasiata. The sequence goes on along the minus strand of JAWQUS010000005.1, from coordinate 22,612,640 downwards.
CTTACTCGTATTATATTTTATGTAATGCACGTGACAAACAAGCATGCAGTTCACATTGATGTTAAGTGATGACTGCAGCCTATAGACACCCACACAAAGACCAAGGTCAAACCTGCACACCATGTGCGGTTTGATTCGACTTGAAAGATAGGATAACTTACATCTTAATTTATACTACTTACATCTTATTTTTAACTGCCTCAGTAGCGTAGTGGTAGCAGGCCACTACTATTACGCTGGAGGTCCTGGGTTCGATTCCCGGGTCGGGGACTATCAGAGATAACGGCTTAAAATCCTTTATCTCTGCTTCTATTGGTATTTTTCCATTTTCTGGTAGTTTCCCAGTATCCTGGAGTTTGGTAATGTGCCCGGAGATGGCATCAGGTTCGCCACCTGTTACATGGGCCAAAACGCAACCGGCGAGTCGTGGGTGTTTGCATGTATGATTGAATGCATGCATTTACCTCTGCCTACCCCTTCGGGGATTACAGGCGTGAAGTTACGTTTTTAATTTATACTCGCAATATTATCTATATTGCACCCGTGCAAAGCCTGTGCAGGCCGCTAGTATTGTACCTATGTTATGCATGTCCTCCAATTTTGTTGAGGTATCCAGAACCAGTGCAGTGTAGATACTGGTTCAAATAAAAATCTGTTATACCTAGCTATCCTAGCGTAGACTGAAAGCGAAGTGGGTAGAGGACCCCTACTATGAGCTTACACGGTAAACAATTATCATGAGTGATTGCATCAAATAGACTTGAGACGAATGTATGTTATACTTTCTTGTTTGATACTAACTTTTTGAAAATAGTGTTTTGGTTGATTAAAACCTAGACATTAAAAGTATTTACCTATTTCATTTTTGGTTTTCCGATATGTCAAAGAGGTAGATATAGTGTTGAGAGTATTGTGTACAGAGTTGTCGAAAGAAATATATACTGCGAGTACTTTCAAATTAATCAAATTTATTAGAAAACGTAACGTGACTTCACGCCTGTAATCCCTGAGCTCAGTAAAAAAATAGAAAAATCCCAATAGCCCTCAATCGCCGAATTAAATTAATTCTGAAGCAAATTGGCTGTGGCATACAGACAGACAGACAGAAAGATACACTTCATAACCTTATAGAATTCTAACCCTACACTGTGAGCGGTCCGACACGCGATTGGCCGGTTTCTCCTCTTTAGGTACGGAACCTTAAAACACAGTATCTATCGCATAACGTGAACACATAGTAGCATCTCTATAGATCACCGCATAGAGTCTGTCGTTATTAAATTACATTGTGACCCCTGCGCCGAGGTTAACTCCGGTAATTGGACCTCTAGGCCGGTTGTTATTGGTCAATAAGGGCCAGCAATTTACTATTGTGGATGTCTTCTCGTGTTTTGAAGGATGTACGATACATTGGGTACGTTCCATTAATCGATCACTACGACCGCGACCTCGCACTGAAATGGCATATCTTGAGCGTTGTGTTCTCGATGAAATCGTCCTTTTTTCGAATTTTGGTGTAAGCCCACTCCAACTCACCAATATTTTGTGGGCGAAGTGGGCTCGATGCGTTGGCGGACAGTGACGTCATCTATGACGTCGAACGATCGCTCGCGACGACCATGAGCGGTGGTAGGTGGCATGATACAGCGGGTGTTACAATAGTTGCGACCGTTTAGTGGAACGCGCCCATTGTGTTTAGATGTCATTTCCTTCTGGATCTTGGGACTAGTAAACTGTGGTGACGTCAGATTGAATTGAATAAGATACAGTCATAAGGTTTGGAGCACACTGAATAAGTCTATTGGAACCTTAAGTCTTTTATGGAGTTCCAGTGTAAGGATTCAAGAGCGTAGGCGCCCCCGAATTACCATATTATTATTTTTTTAAATCTGTTCTTAGTATTATATTCCAATCTATTTGCCGCCAAACGGGAGTGTTCAGCACAATCGTGTTCCGGTTAGATGGTAATGTATGACCCCTTGATAACTATCACAAAGACATACCTAACAATTTAAGTCTCAGGGGTGGCAACACATTTGCATTATGCCCTCTGGTTTTTGTGAAGGCTGTAGTTCTCACTTACCACCCATGTGATTGGAGCTCTGCCACCAGTAGTATGATTTGTTTCTTCCATCCTCTCACATACGAAAAGTTACCAGAATTATTCTGTATTAATTTGAAAAGGGAAATTAATGGTTTTGCGTATACACAGAAACGTTGGGAGTCGTCGGCGTTCAGTATTCATAATTTAATGATTTTACAACCGCAGCGATTAGTTCGCACCCTCGCACCCATTGCCGTCAACTGGACTGTCAGCAGGGGTGATAAACTTATCGAACAGTTTGAAAGGAATAATAATTGTTTTATATTATTTTGCATTAACACATGCTTGTGAAATATGTTTTATTTAAAGAAAAATGGAAAGAAAACATTTACTTCAGGCGAGACTCGAACTCGCGGCCTACTGGGAATCTAGTCCAGCCGCTCTTCCAATTGAGCTACTGAAGTCCTGCCCGATTTGTCAAATCTTTCCTTCACATTTATTGCATTGCTTTATGGTAGCAGCAGCGCCATCTATTGCCAACTATGCTGCTGGACTAGATTCCCAGTAGGCCGCGAGTTCGAGTCTCGCCTGAAGTCAAATTTTTCTTTCCATTTTTCTTTAAATGTTTATTGATATATTTTTAATTATAATTGGTATATTAATTTTAATTATTGGAGTTTTAATTGGAGTTGCTTTTTTAACTTTACTAGAACGTAAAGTGTTAGGATATATTCAAATTCGTAAAGGTCCTAATAAATTAGGAATTATGGGAATTTTACAGCCTTTTTCTCAACTGCCTCGGTAGCCTAGTGGTAGCAGGCCACTACTACTACGCTGAGGTCCTGGGTTCGATTCCCGGGTAGGGGGTTATCAGAGATAATGGTGAAAAAGCCTTTGTCTCTGGTTCTATTGGGATTTTTCCATTTTCTGGAAATTTCCCAGTACCTCAAAGTTTGGTAATGTGCCCGGAGATGTCAACAGGCTCGCCACCTGTTACATGGGCCAAAAAAAACGTAACCGGCGAATCGTGGGTGTTTGCATGTATGCTTGAATGCATGCATTTACCTCTGCCTACCCCTTCGGGGATTACAGGCGTGAAGTTACGTTACGTTTTTTTCTTAATAATAATTGTTATATTTTATTTTTCGCAATAACATATGCGAGTGAATTTCGAAACTGAAGAAAAAAAAATTAAAGTAAAATTCGACTTACCGCAGGCAAAATTGCGACAGCTGGATAATTAGCCCAGCCGCTTTTATACGCACGCTTTTTAACTAATTATCACGGTAGATTCATTAGGTAACATTCATACTAGTATTATTTATTTTAATCCCAAGAAAAGATGTCAAAAAGAAGCGAGTTAACTAATATTAAATAGCCCACTATTTTTAGATACCTATTGTAGAATAGATAGACTATCTAACTTCGTTTCTTTTATTGCCATTAGTATTTTAATATATATTTTTCTTGTGTGTTTTTTTATTCCTAACATAATATTATGTAAGTAGAATTATCACTGAGATAAAACATAATCAAAACTTCTCTAAATTGATTTATAAAAATAAATTAAATTATACTGATACAAATTGACACTGAGGTCAAATTTAAACCTTGACTTAAGGACATAAGGAACAAACTAATAAACCGGTATCTTCTGGCATTAGCACTTTTAATAAAGTCAACAGTTTGGTAGTATTACACCAAAATATTCAAGGGTTGCATTCCAAGTTATTGGAATTAGAACTAGTTCTGGAGAAATTCCAGTATGACATTGTTTGTTTATCTGAACATTGGTTAAAAGAAAACCAAATCTTGATTAATTACAAGAATTATTCTGTTGTTAGTTGTTACAATCGAAAAGTTATGCAACATGGTGGCACTTTAATTTTGATAAAAAACTCAATGTAATCCAGGGAACGTAAAGACATAGTTGAGTTATCGATTGAACATATTGTAGAAGTTTCTTGTGTTGAGCTGGATAAGCATATAATAGTGTGCGTTTATAGACCACCAAATTATCAGAATTTGACTGTGTTTGAGTCCACTATGGAAGATTTGTTAAAAAAACTATGTTCAGGTAGAAAGTCTGTAATTGTATGCGGTGATTTTAACATTAATATTTTAGAAAATAATTCAAACAGCAATAGATTACTGAATCTATTTAAATCATTCAACTTATGCAATATTTTTTGGAACCCACCCGAGTGAGCCCAACCTCGGCAACTTGTATAGATAATATCTTTTGTGAATGTAAATATATATCTACAAATATTGTTAACTATTTGCCATCTGATCATAGCGGCCAGACAATTACTTTTCACGTAGATAAACCTTCCAGCAAAATTGAAAAAACACATAGACCAGTAACATCTGTTAGATTGAATAACTTCAATAATATTTTAAAAGAAAAATTATATTTTCAAAATTTTGACATAAGTAGTGCAAATGATTTTTATGCACAATTTTTTGATACTATTAATACACATTTTAATAATATTTTTAAAATTAAAACAAGAACCGCAAAGTGTAAATTTAGTTTTTGTGACTGGGCAACTGATGGCATTCGAAGAAGTAGGGAACGATTATTTGTACTTTATGGTCTTAAAACTTATATGCAAAATCCAAATTTTAACAAGTATGTCGCGACATATTCAAACATTTTTAAAAGAGTTTGTGAAAACGCAAAGTCAGTTTATATAAGCAATAAAATTGAAAATGCAGACGATAAAATGAAGGCGACCTGGAAAATAATAAATAGTGAAACAGGCAAAAACAAGCGGTCTGAAACTCGTGTCCTTTTGGAGACACCACATTTTAGGCTCAGATTTTGACATTGCTACACACTTTGAAGATTACTTTGCTAATATCCCATTCAAAATTACGGCACCTTTAAATTCTTCTACTGAATTATCGATTGACATTCTTAAAAGGAACGTAGAGTATTAGTCCACAAACAATCATATCCACATTTAATCAGCTTAAAACAAAGCTACTGAAGATATTTATGGTATGTCTGTTAAAGTGTGTAAATCGATTATTAGTACTGTAGCGCCTTATTTATCTTCAATAAATTAATTTATGTATTGAGCAGGGAATCTTTCCGGATTTGTTAAAACTGAGCAAAGTCGGACCATTATTTAAATCAGGGGATAGTAAAGACCCGAATAATTATAGGCCGGTATCTGTTCTTCCCGTTATTAGTAAAGTTTTCGAGAAAGTGATACTTAATCAATTGCTGCAGCACTTTAATAAAAATAAGATCTTGCACCACCAACAATTTGGTTTCACAAAAGGTATACAATGTAATACAATTGATGCCGGTGTTGCTTTACTTAAACATATTTATGAAGCTTGGGAAGATTCGCAGGATGCTAAAGGAATCTTTTGCGACCTCTCTAAAGCATTTGACTGCGTGGACCATAATACGTTAATGTGCAAACTTGAGCACTATGGCCTTGGATATAAAGCCCTTCAACTTATTAAATCGTATCTAGAAAACCGGGAACAGAAAATACAAGTTAACGGAGTAAAATCACCAGGCTCTACAGTAGAAATGGGTGTACCACAGGGCTCGATATTAGGTCCATTTCTGTTTTTAGTATATATAAATGACTAGCTGTTGCCCGCGGCTTCGCCCACATGGATGTCGTTTTATAATCCTGAATTTTCTTTGCTATAAACCTCACGGAGCCCGAGACCTTTCCAATGAATGCAAAACCGTGGAAATCGGTTCGTGCGTTCTGGAGTTATAGCGTCAGGAAAGAAAACCCGACTTATTTTTATATAATAGATTTGCTCCATTTGATGCCCATCAGTGAGCCTAAAACAATTTTATTTGCCGATGATACCTCGCTGGTCTTTAAAGTGAATAGAAAAGAACCAAATTATGATACTATTAATAAAGCCATACAAGAAGTACATAATTGGTTTACAGTAAATAATCTTGCATTAAATAGTAAAAAAACTAAATGTATTCGTTTTACTCTTCCAAATGTCAAAAGTAAAGAAGGGGAAATATTCTTCAACAATGATAAAACAAAATTTGTTAGTGAAGCTGTCTTCTTGGGTATAACGCTGGATTCAAAATTGCAATGGGGTCCTCATATTTAAACTGTTAGGAAAACGTCTAAGTTCTGCTGCTTATGCTGTCAGGAAGATTAGACAGTTAACGGATGTCGACACTGCGAGACTCGTTTATTTCAGCTACTTTCACAGTGTCATGTCCTACGGTATTTTGTTGTGGGGTCGGGCAGCTGAAATTGATTCAATATTTATATTACAAAAGAGAGCTATTAGAGCGATATATAACTTAAATAGTCGTGACTCCTTGAAAGAATTATTCAAGCAAATAAATATAATAACGGTCCCTTGCCAATATATTTATGAAAATATATTGTATTCTAGGAAAAACTTGCACTTATTTAAGAAAATTAATGACATTTATACTTATAATACCCGAAATAAAAATAAATTAGTATTTCCAAGTTTTCGCCTATCGAAAACACATAAATGTTTCTTAAGATGTTGTATACAGTTTTATAACAAAATTCCGTCCAACATTCTTGACCTTACAGATAATAAATTCAAGTCATGTATTAAACGCACACTATGTAAAAATGCGTACTATAGACTCGATGACTATCTAAAGGATAGAGATGCCTGGACAAATGCTGGTCTAGCTCCACAAGACTAAACAATAATTTTGTGAAATAAATGTGCACTGTACTTGATATTGTAAAACATAGTTATAAGTGTCATATTGTGAAAATAGTTTTAAGGAACATATTTTGAAAAGACCCTACTGAGTTTTGTTTTGGCAGGTTTTTTCTCAGTAATGTGGGCTTTGGAACTCTGCGTGAATGACAAAGAATGTCCCATATTTTTTTGTTTAGTCTCTTCTTGCCGTTTGTAAAAGAAAGTATGGAACATTCTGTTGATACCTATTTTTATCATTAAGTATTTTTGGACTATTATTTATTTTATTTTGTTTACTTTGACATATTAATCAACGTATCAGTTGTTATTCGCTTTAATTTTATATTTGTAATTTGACCTATCACAAGCAAATTCTATTATTTCCAAGTGATTAAATGAATTTTTGAGTTTGAGTTTGAGTTTGGACAACCACCTAGATTTTGTGTTTAGTTATATTATAACAAATATTCTCAGGTTTAGTATAAAGTATAAGTACGTACGTGTTTAGTAACACCCACGAGGGAATAAGGCGTTATTCATGACTTTATGTTTCTAGTTGTTTGATATTTACCCAAACCGAATGTTGAGTACCCCTGCCCTGACCGGAGCCCGCATGCTTCATCTAATACAGCAATTATAATAACTCTCCACGACTAGCCAACACCCTGGCCACTTCTGTTGGCACCCTTCTAATAGGGCTGTTAGTAAACAAACGTGAGATTTTAAAATTAAGTTGGTAGAGTTTTGGTGAATCTGATGAATGTAGGGTGATGAATGAAGTAGGGTGTAAACGCTCCTGCACTTGATGATATGAAATAGGACAGAGGTACACATGACACGTTTAACTTAAGTGTTCCGTGAAGTAAGTTATAAGTCTTTTTTTATGTCGTGGAAGTGCCAAACAAGCATGCAGTTCACATTGATGTTAAGTGATGACTGCAGCCTATAGACACCCTCACAAAGACTTAGGTAAACATGCAGATGCGTTACCACTCCTGAGGCCTTAGTTATGCCTCTGTGCTGGAAATTACAGGGCCGTACATTACCACCTGACCGGAACACGATAGTGCTAGTCACTACTATTTAGCGGCTAGTACATATATTAGGTAATGCGGTGGTGCCTACGCCCGCGAGCTCTGTCACTGGAGCTCTACCACCAGTAAAAGTCACTACGAAGAACGTGATTTCATGGTATAGAAGGGATACGCGAAGAAGAAAATGTAAGAAAGTAAAATAAAGAAGAAAGAAAAGCTTTTAGCGTAGACCGCCACAATTGGAATGATTTGACCGCCATCATTCTGATTCATTGATTAACTGCAATAATATAAGAATTATTTTCCATTTGAAGAAAATTCTTCTGAGTTGAGCAACATACGTGCCAATTCGCTGAGTTGAGCAACATACGTGCCAATTCGCTGAGTTGAGCAACATACGTGCCAATTCGCTGAGTTGAGTAACATAACTGTTTTCATAACTACCTTTACTTTCTAATTATTATACTTTCTATATTACCTAGTATTATTCAGCTGAACAGAGTATCTACTAGAGTTGTAAAATTATTTCATTTTGTATTGAATATCTCATTTAAAAGCAAGCAAGCTTTAGCTAAGCTAAAGATTATATTATAACATCACGCTACGCCTAATTGGAATGGATCAATTGAATATGTAGCAAAAACAGTAAAAAAGCGGGCACAGCTTTTTTATAAATATAGCCTGGATTTTGTGGCGGCTTCCGCGATACATATAATCTGGTTTGAGGCTATGAGGTTAAGAGTTAAGCATAAATTTTTCCTCCTTTTATTTTGGACGATGATCCTGGATCATCTGTCAACCCTATATGAAAGAGAATCAGTCACACTGGGCATTGCGGGTGGAACGGATCGCTTTAACTTCCAACCCTCTTCCTTTATGTGGTCCAAGTCATGGACGCTCGTGTCTTGTGGTTTTGTTTTTAGTTTAAGTTATTCACTCTTCATTGAACGCCATCGTGGATAAGTACCGGTGTGATTTATTTGCGGACAAATGGAGAGATTTATCTTCAGTATGTATGAAATTCTGTGAGAGTATTGTATGGTAGTGTGTCTTTGATTACTGCAATTGGTATTATATGTATCGTTGAAATCAAATAAAAAAATGAATAAATAAAGGTGAATACACAGCGGCTGCATGCAAATTTATTTATTTTCACTGAATTTTAGCAAAAATAACCAACTTGAAAATGTTACAACATTTCTTAAAAAGTAAGTACAAATGTTATTTCAGAGGAGAACCTTATGACATCCTTAGCACTTTACTAAGACCCAAGGATGGGAAATTTACCAAAAATAGAAAAATCTCAATAGCACATACACCCTAATGCGGGGTTCGAATCCAGGGCGTAATGGCTAGAAATTAAAATAACTAAAATACTATGTATTTTTTTATTTAAACACTTTTTAATTCTTTTTTTTATTTTTAACCTTATTCAATGTTTTTTAAACATAAAGGGTGAATATTTAGTGGCCGCGGCAAAACGGCAAAATTATTTTGTCTTAGTAGTAGGTATAATTTGATCTATAACAGAATATCGGTACAATAATCGCAGAATCCACTTGCCACATGCTTACAATCTCGTTAGGCAGATATTTGAACTCCTTATCCTTCTCAAATTTCAATTTTAATAATGATTTCTAAACCAAAACTTCTCGTCTCGCTATCTCACTATCCGCCTGTCACTTGGACCTCAACCCTTTAAAGTTCACAGATCATGCCACGTTGTTTACACTCCATACCGTCTGATCTATGTGACACGGCCAATTAATAACAATCTTTTTTACGTCCATTATGCTTTCATCCATTATCGTTCTATAAATCAATATTAACTCTAAAATGTAGCAATTATTTTAGTTTATTATGAAATATATTTTACAGTTCTTCGGTCACATTTCATCGTCAATTGACCAGTTACCGTTTATTTAATTTCATATGGTTTAATTTAATACAGTGGTACCTAGTAACTTTAGAATTCGTAATACTATCAAAGCTGAAAATTGACTGAAAAATCGCGACAGCGGTTTTTATTTTATATCTTTTTTAATATAATGAAGGTGGCAAGGTTCACATTGATGTTAAGTTATGACTGCAGCCTATAGACACCCACACAAAGACCAAGGTCAAAATGCAGATGCGTTACCACTCCTGAGGCCTAGGGTTTTATGGTTCTGTGCTGGAAATTACAGGGCCGTACATTTCCACCTGACCGGAACACGATAGTGCTGAACACTACCATTTAGCGGCAAGTATATTAGGTAATGTGGTGGTGCCTACGCCCGCGAGCTCCGTCACTGGAGCTCTACCACCAGTATACAGCTCTACCACGCCATTTGACCTCGTCTACTAAAGCTCTTGAATATATTCCTTTTAATATTATGATTGATTGTTCCCCAAGCTTCAGTGATCTCATTCTGTCTCCTAACATCTTCACAACAATACACCAGTCAATTGACGAGTGCAGATTCTCAAACGGTGACGTACCCAATACAATTAGTGTTGAAAGCATTGATATTTGTGCTCAATTGTGTCCTAATGGGTAAATGGTTGGGCATTGTGGCCTCTTGGCCAATTGGCCGGCAATGGGCCCGTATCTGCTATTGTTTCGAGCTGATTTTGTGATGGTGGGATGGGGAACGCTAAACTGTTGGTAAAGTTTTGTTCATTTTACAGACGTTAGTCCAGGGAACAGGAGACTATGTCCTGTTATCTTATTTCTCAGCTGTCAAATAATTTACAACCCAGTTGGTCCAGCGGTGTGAGACGACCGTTTGATTCGAAGGGTCGCGGGTTCGGTCCCCGCACCCAAACAAATATTTGTATGGCCTATAGATATTTGTTTAGGATCTGGATGTTTGTGCATGTGGTGTGTGTGAACGACGGTACCTACGACGCAGGTTTATACCTAGTATGGGGCTGTAAGTGTAAGCGTATGAAAAAATTGTTACATCGTTTGTTCAGTGCTGCCGTATTCTAATCAGATAGTATTGTTAGGATGTTATTTCTGATAGAACGATAAGATATTTCGCATCTACCTCACTTTTACTGGTGGTTGTATCACCATCTTTGCTGTTGGCCCTGGTAGATTTCCAGCGCTGGAGCTCGATCTAACTGCCCCCAATTGGTGGTAATCAGTTCTATATTATAACGTCCAGTGTTTATTTTGATACCTCCAGTGTGTATACTGGAATAAAAAAAGGAATTCACTTCTTTTATTGTGATGAAGGTAGCATAACAATAAGCATGTAGTTCACATGGATGTTAAGCGATGATTGCAACCTATAAATATCTGTACAAAAACAGAGGTCAAAATGGAGATGCGTTGCCACCCGTGAGGCCTACGCTGTTATGTCTCTATGGTAGTTATTACGGAGCCATACATTACCATCTATTCAGAACACGATTGTGCTGAATACAACCATTCGGCGGAAAATAGATTAGGCAATGCGGTGGTGCCTACGCCCTGGAGCTCCTGAGCTAAAACTCTACCACCAGTATAATTATTTTCAACGGAGGTGCTTGGGAGCTTTGTTCTTATTTACCTAAAATTAGGGCGAAAAATTTCTTCGTGGTCCTCTAGGCATCATTCCTACAGAGTCTGTCCTGTTTCAGGCATTCGTTTACATCATATGTCTGCAGATTTTATGATGTCATCCTCCCATCTTAGAACATTAACCCCTTTGTTCATATACGTATTTTAGCAAAAGTTTCGCTAATCTCTCCTTTGTTTTTTTCTATCCTGCACATTTGACAATGCAACTGACAAAGATAAAGCATTCTATAGCTAAAACGTATCTAATGTACGTTTATGAATAAGGGGGTAAGTTTTTAGTACATTGAACTAAATTATGCTAGAAAAAATTGTCAAGACATCTCAAGATAACATCGAATCAATTAACGCTGTAAGTGCATAGTGCGGGTACAATGTAATAATTTGTATTTATAGTCCTGTTGTCCTCCCGCCCCTGCACTCCCCGCACCCCGTTACCCTCCCGCATTCCCTCTTTACCGGATTCTGGAAACGACCAGCGTTATTGTCATGTAGCATTTAGATAAGGATAATTCCACAATGGCACAAATATTTTTATAATTTTTTTTTGTGGGGCTTAATATTCACCGAATCTAAAAAAAATAATGTAGGGGTAGGAATAATGTGGGGACCGCTAGATATCCCGTTTCTACTACATTCTTCCATACTTCTATATTCATCATTTCCTTCATACCAATACTTCTACATTCATCATACCCTACGTGCACACCGATTGCTAAGACTCTTTAGCCTACCCCCCGACAGTACTCGGCCTTTTGATGTATAAAAATCAGACATTAAAAGAATACCAGTGTGCACGCGACTTATCCCAATAAATTCTATTACAAGACGACCAGAGAATTAGGGACCACAGATTGATTCCCCGTTTTGTAACATTTGTGTAAATTGCCCACTCCAGTGATTTGGGGCATGCGGGACGTTTGTGCTTTCACACACTTTGCCTTAATATTGTGTGCAATTACTATTTAATTATTTGTATTGTCCATTTAAGACGCCCGTATATTAAGATTGATTTTGTAAATATATAGCTTTTATTTAAGTATGGCCATCCCTTAATAACTATCACAGAGATAACTAAGGTCTTAGGGATGGTCACGTATTGCATGTGGCTCTGGTTTTTGTGTAAATGTCTATAGGCTGCAGTCATCACTAAACATCTATGTGAACTACATGCGTGTTTATTACCTTCGTACAAAAAAAAACCTGTCAAGTGCGTGTCGAGCCACGGTCAGTGTAGGGTTCCGTAGTTTTTAGGTAGGAGTAATGTGATGAAAAAAAAAGAAGGGTGGCACTCGGGGACTGCCGCGGTAAAGCTATTGCATTTACATAATTATCTAAAATTTTGCAAAACAAAATAAAATGCAAATAAAAGAAAAAAAAAATTGAAAAATGAAACAATCATTTTCTATTAATATTTACCACTTTTTAAATATTGAATGGAAAAGCAAACAATAAAAAAACTGAACAAAAACAATCTTGGCAGCGGTGGGATTCGAACCCACGCCTCCGAAGAGACTGGTGCCTTAAACCAGTCAACAATACATTTTAACCAAATTACCCACCAACATCATCCAGTTATACTACAGCAGCATACACAATACCAAGAAAATTTGATCGCCTACGTAACAGTCACGTGCCGTGGCCGAGTGGATACAACGTGAGAATAGCACGCCGCTATCCCGTCATAAATCTACGACACCGAGTTCGAATCCCAACAAAATATAAATATTTAAGTATATTTTATTTAAAACCCATACCTCCGTGCCCGTCGGAGGTTTTTACGTTACGGAATTTCTGAATTCGGTCCCCGCGCTCAAGGCCCGCGATAGAAGCTATGCGATAGCTTTAAAATATTGTCTATGTTGTTCAAAATTTTCGATTAAAATATATTTGGTCGACTATTACTCGCAAACTTGTAAAGCCAACTTAAGTGTGATAGTTTTTCTTTTAATTAATATGTAGCGACTAATGCCGTAATGTTTGAATATCTAACAACCACCATTTAGTTGGTAGAGAGGGGGGGCACTTGACTCTAACGAAAATGGGCACTTTAAAGCATAATAAGTCACGAACAGTTAACTAAACTGAAAAATTATTTAAGCACATCCCTAACATTTTTGAAAGACCTGTTCAACAATACACGATACAGAAAACTAAAAATAAAAAAATTGACCGCGCGTTACGTGTAGGGGAGGTACCCTAAATATTTTTTTGTTTCATGTTTTATTACTATCATTATCTACCACTTTGTCGGCGTGATTAAGGTGTATACTTGTGCCAAATTTCAAGTCTCTAGTACCAATAGTTTTTGCGCTAAACCGCGAACGGACAGACATACAGACAGACAGACGGACATGGCGAAACTATAAGGGTTCTTTATTTACTACGGAACCCTAAAAACCTAATTTATGGTCTTTAGCCGCGGCTGATAGACGCGTCCGGCAGTATGTTCGCAGCTTCAACATTGTTTCATAGCAACAAGCAGGAACTCTACACCGGATAGACCTCCAACAAAGATGCAATTAAGCCACTTAACGTACTAAAAAGGAATTAAGTAATTAGGCAGTCAACGAACGCTAACAATTCCGAGATGGTGTGGGCACCTTAAAAAGTTAAAACACGATAGTCTGATAAATGAAAGCGGTAATAATATTTTTTTATAAAAAGGGGGCTTGTTTGTCACCTTTATGCAATTCACGTAAACGGTAATTGAATACTTCAACATATAGACATCCAACCAAAGATACAGAGAAGCAAAGGTCAAAATGGAGCATTGCCACCCTCAGTTCCTGTCCACAGAGTCATCAATTGTTCTGTTAGATAAATGACCGGTCCATACATTACTATCATACCGGAACACCATAAGATGAAACAATCACTGTCCTGTAGTGCTGGACACTACCATTTAACGGTCAGTAGATTAGGTAATGCAATGGTGCCTGTTTCCCAGACACGGTAAAAAAACGCACACACTTACGATGTTTCTGGCGGAACTAACATTGCTGGAATATCGTGGATTTTTACACGTGTAGATAGATACCTACCTATACTTGAATACATATTTCTATTTTTTTATTTATTATTTAATTTATTATGTGTTTTTGGTTATTATGAGTGGATATTCACTGTAGGTTAGTTTAAAAAAAATGACGATGTAATTATATGAAATAAATGAATAAACTGAATAAACTATATTCACGTCTGTATAAAAGGAATGCAGCTATGAAGTTTAGTTTTTTTTTTAATTTACATCTCATATTCCGGTTTTTCCTCCGTGCTTGAATAAGACAAAGTTTTTTCCACCCCCTAAAAAAAGCATTCCATACTCTGCTTTCTCATCCCTTTAAAAACATCATCAAATTTTATACCTGCGCTAACTCCATCGAATCACTATAAGCCGTAAGACGAATATTTCATTTTAATCAAATAATATCAAGTACTTATTATATCAATACGAGATAGTATGCCGGCCGGCCTCTGGTAACCACGTGTTAATGTTTATGACGCGAGCCTGCTACCACTCACCATTTTGACAGGTCACACCGGCGCACGCGCATCTCAACCGATCTTAAACCAAAAATACGAACAAGGTAAAATATGTTTTGGTACTTTAAAATAGAAATCAATTTTCATTGACAATTAAAACAGTTGTGACGTTTCACATTGGGTTGAAATGAGGTGACACTCGGACTATAGTGTTGTAAGTTGTTTTTTTGATACAAATTTATATCTATTGTATTCCTTGGACTTAAAGTTCAATTTAAATTGTGTTAGAAGTGAGTTAGGATTATAAATGCATAGGTGCGAGTAATATAAGTAAGGAGCGCGAGATCAGAAGATCAAAGCGAGTTTGATCCGCCGATGCTCCGTGGACCGTAAACGGACATTCTTGATAGTTAATTGACGGTTGATTCACGTATTTTAATTATGGTTGACGAGCTGCTTTATCATATTTTGTATTGGTAGGTAATGGATAAGCTTTTTTATTTAATAAAAAATAGTATTAAGATATTTCTCTTATATAGATGTGAAAGTTTCGTTGATTTTAAATTAAGTGTTGCTTGTGACTTCATTCCCGTTGTGTTAAGGGTCGTGTTTTGAAAAAAAAATAGTGTAGAATTTTACGAGGGTTTATTTTTTTGTTTTAATCCTTGTCAATATCAAATGTCATCTCAATAATTCCTGCGGTTTAGATGTAAGAGCGTAAAAGACAGACAAAATTTGCTGAAGATGTACGGGACTTACAAAAGCCCATAGTAACATCGGCCCACTTATAAAAATTGACGGGCAAGAGTCTAGTCATTATAAAAAATATATATCATGGGAATTCAAAGATACTCAACTATTAATGAAGAACAGTTAAATTAAAAATATATCAGTAGACATATTATATGTTTACATTATTCAATAAAAAATTTATTAGTGTTCCAGATATTTGTGGTAAAGACAATCAATCAATCAATCAAATCATTTATTTGTTCAGTAAGGTATATAGTATATGGCAGATGATAGAATGATTATGATAGAATATTTTATGCGCTTACTGTGCCACTAAAATGGCGTACAAATATTAATACATAATTATTTCATTAAACTTTAGATGACAATCAGGTTTTCCAATCCATATTTTTACCAAACTGGCAATTTTACAAGACATTATATAAAAATAAGCATCAAGTACATACAAATTACAATAAAATTATCAATTTCATTTAAATTTAGTCAATTTTGTCGTTCAGAAAATCATTTATACTCTCTACACTGAATTGTAATTTTGGACGAAATACCACGTTTTATCTACAAATCTAGCAATGTTCCTCGCCAATTTGGAGTACGACGTATACCTATATATAATATGATACTATTTACATAGGTACTGCAGCCATAGCAAGTCCACCATTGCTATGGTTGTAATCGTGAATTCTAAAAATCTTCTCAAAGCTATCGAATTACATAATGAATCACACGTAACTATATTGTTCATACAGTTAGCCAGATCAGTAGAAAACCGAGTGAAGTGTAAATGATAAAGGATCAAGATGCGCGCGCCGCTCCCTTTGATGTGCCGCTGTTTACGCACTCCGCGCCTGTTTGTGGTAAACACCGCTTGCGGCCCGTTGGCCCAATGTTGGGCAAGCGCTCGCGAAACGATGTTACGGTAACATACTTTTATACGTACAGTCGTGGATCTCTCCGCTTACCCAATACCAATAAATTATAGCTTTTATTACCACCGTATAAAGTGATCCTGTGGTCTAGCGGATAGTTCCTTGATAGTACGTGAGTAACTTCCCGTCCGTATTCTTCGAAGGGCTAGGCGTAGATATATGCCTTATTGCATGCTTTATTGGATGGCCGTGTCATGATCCTGACACACGGAAGGTGTATCTGGACCGGGATATCTTCGCTCCACACTCTCAGTCTAGACAAATTAAAGCATATATGCAAACACTCACGATTCACCAGCCATGTTTTATGCTATGTTATAAATGGCGAGCCTGTTGACATTTCAGGAGGCTTATTGACAGACAGACACCACAAAATTTGCCATACAATGCCTCACAAGTGAAAACCATTACGTACTTATCCGAGTTACGAATGGTGGTTGAGTGTTCGCGTGCTTGAAGAAAAATATCTTCATAAGCGCGAGGTAGCTAACGTGAACCTTGATCCGCCTGTCGCAGCCTGTCGCCCTGAGCTATGACCTCTTTGACCCTAGGGTAACCTGCTTCAAAAATCATACATTTTTTCCACACTTAGAACAACGCTTAGACTTGTCTACTTAGATACATACGGCCAAATACTCAAACGTCACTTAAATCTTAGTGGGACTTAAAAGTTATCTGTCTTTATAAAACACGATCAAACGATAGAAATAGTGCACATTTGAGGGTTGCTTAAAATTGAGTGACGTTTGAGTATTCGGCGATTAGACTGTAGACCACTGTACGTCTTCTCTTCCGTGTTTTTCTCTTGTAGCAGCTTTGTATTATTATATAGACGAGCATAGCTAGTTGATAGGAAACAATCTTACATCTAATCCATTTAGTTTACTGTAGCCTCGATAAAGACCAGACCCTTTTCAACTAATTTGCTTTGATTCACTTCAAGTAGCTTTTTGGAATTCTTCCTGTCGTGTTCCTAGAATCGCCTCGGCCAATCTTTTCTTGTATGGCCAGCGTTGGCGTATATGGCCAATGTTTAGGTGTTACAACGTTCGCGTGGTTTGGTCCAATGAGTTATATTGTATGTAAACAAAATACTGCGGCTTCCACGTTAGCGGTTGGTCTGAGTTATAAGAGAAACGAGAATACGGGCATTATAAAAAATGACGTGTTTAATTTATTTATACTACTCCCGTGAACACATGAGGTAGTGATTTAGACCAAAGAAAACACCATGATACGTGATTTTCTATATACCGTGAAGGTTGTTATAAACACTTAAACTTGTAACGAGTGGCGACGCGAGACTTAAACTTAACGTTGGTAAGATACATTTCGCGAGGCCCTCTGCTATATGACGGGCAATCGGGCTTCTCTTTAGAATGCGAATGCGGGATTTGTGAGATCCTGTCAAATTTCTGGTGATAGGATTTACGCCACACCGAACACGTCTTTTGCCGCCTCTGCCTGAAAGTATTATCTATTCTGCAGGAATTTTTGGAATTCTGTATGAGGTATATACCTATTACATAAGGTTAGGTTTATTAGTACGATTTAGTCAAAACAAACATTGTATTTTTATGCGAACAATAAATAAAAATACCTCGCCGGTCGTTATAAAACATTATAAAAAGAAAGGGTTCTTTTATTTTAACAAACTGGAAGTACCAAAAGTAAACAAAGTCGTATTGAAATTCGTCGCAAATGACGCGATAAAACCATGACAGATACGGAAAAATATAAATCTGTCGTACGTATCAATTTATCTGGACTCAAAAACTCAAAAGAAAGAACTAGAGACCCGCTCTTAGCCCATGCGTTGATGCGCAAGCGCATCGAAACATACTCCACTTTGAAGTGCTTTCGGGATATTTACGTAGTGTTTGTTTATTTTCATATTTGCGGTGGCCCCGAACTTATAAACTGTCGGCACTTGCCGAACTTTATTCGGCGTGTTCATTCGTTTTATGAAATCGGACGAGTCATGTCTATTTTAATTATTGTTTATCTGGAAAGGTCAGTTCTTTCTGCCATCAACTTGCTGAGTGATTGGAGTCTATAGACATCTACAAAAAAAAGTCTTGTTTTGTTTGTCTCGTAATATTTATTACTCTTGGGGCAAGAGTATTACTGGTGGTAGAGCTCCAGAGACGGAGCTCGCGGGCGTAGGCACCACCGCATTACCTAATATACTTGCCGCTAAATGGTAGTATATATATATGTATCTTCACGCCAGGTCCCTAACGGGGTAGGCAGAGAGTGTAGAGCGCCAGATATCCCGGTTCTGACAAACCTCTGATGGTAGTGTTCAACACTATCGTGTTCCGGTCAGGTGGTAATGTACGGCCCTGTAATTTCCGGCACAGAGGCATAAGACCTTAGGCCTCAGGAGTGGTAACGCATCTGCATTTTGACCTTGGTCTTTGTGTGGGTGTCTATAGGCTGCAGTCATCACTTAACATCAATGTGAACTGCATGCTTGTTTACCACTTCCATTACCAAAAAAAAAAGAAGAAAAACAAAAATATCCCTCTGAGCCATTATTTTTAAGTGGTGGAAGAATGAGAGTGAGATTCACAGACCGCTACTACTTTACTCTGAACAAAGTATGCTTAGAACTGTCAGTACAGTATGGGTTTTGAATCTGGATAGTTTCGGAGGCCCAGGAAGACAAACTGACTTACCTTGACTAAATAAGTTGAATGTACTGTCTGAGGGTGGAGTCAAGAGTCTGAGGAATCGTCGTGCATATATGAAGAGAATGATGAATGTAAAAGAGGCACGGATATGTCAGAACCGGAATATCTGGCGCCCCACACTCTCTTTGGACCCCGTAAGGGAATCGGAGTGCACATACATACATACCTACTACTACTGTATTCTTACGATTCGCGAATAAGTCGAGATAATTCTATATTCTTTACGTAGTTATATTTAAAGCGTGCAGTATTTATATTATACACTTACTAGTAAGTATTGTTAAAATTGAATGCTTATCTGCCGCTTTCATAACAAAAAGAAATCTATTGATATTTGATAAGTCGAGATAATTCTATTTTCTTCAAGTATTTATAACCTTAAAGGAAGCAGTAGAATCTTTCTATGATTATTTATACAAATTAAGAGATCTATACATACCGCATAAATTACTCAACTGTTCAGTTTTCCCCATTTGGTATTCTACTCCGCTAAAAAGTTTGCTTAGGGAAAAACATAAATATCTTACCAAATATAATATTTACAAAAACTCTAGTGATAAAATTACTTACGCAATGTTGAGAAAGAGGGCTAAATTACTGGAAGAGGAGTGTTATAAGTCTTACGTTCATAACGTAGAAACTTCTATAAGATATTGTCCCAAAAAATTGTCATATGTAAACAACAGAAAGAAAAATTCTAATTCATTTCCCTCCACTATCTGTTATGATGGCCAGTCTGCAAACTGTGGAAAAGAGATTGCTGACTTATTTTCTAGCTATTTCCAGTCTAATTTTCTTCCATCCTCTTCCTGTGGTAGCTTATCTTTGGATTATGCACGTAGTAACGATTCCGCCGCTTTCATAAACAATATATTTGTTCAGCGGTCAGAAGCTTATAAACTACTTGAAAGATTAGAACTGAATAAGGGGGCTGGGCCAGATCATATTGTGCCTATCTTTATCGTGAAATGTGCCATAAATCTGTCTGGGCCGCTTACTCTATTATATCAACGATCTCTTAAAGAGGGTTGTGTTCCTAACATATGGAAGTCTGCTTTCATTACTCCGATTCATAAAAATGGTAATAAAAATGATGCGCGTAATTAAAGACCCAACTCAAAACTCTGTATTTTTGCTAAAATCTTTGAAAAATAGTCTACTCTCAGGTGTACTCAGCTCTATCTACACTTTTTTAAATGAACAACATGGCTTTCTTAAAAAACGTTCTACATCTACAAATTTACTTACGTTCGTCGAATATACCTCTCGCAACTCTGGTGGGCAGGTAGACTCAGTGTTTACTGACTTTAGTAAAGCTTTTGATCGTATTGATCATCAAATGCTACTCAGTAAACTTCTGCGCGCAGGGATTCATGGAGACTTGTTTAGATGGTTCACTTCGTATGTAACGAACAGATCTCAATCGGTGGTAATAAATGGTTCTGCTTCTGATTGATCTCAAGTTACCTCAGGTGTGCCCCAGGGATCTTTGTTGGGACCTTTGCTTTTTGTCCTCTTTATCAACGACATCAACACTTGCTTTCAGAATTCCGATTTTATCTTATATGCTGATGATATGAAAGTTTACAAAACAATCAAAACTATCTCTGACTGTTAACTTCTGCGAGAGGATTTGAACTGTTTCGAGAGATACTGTGTTGGTAATAAGTTGGATCTGAACGTCTCTAAATGCTACTCCATGACCTTCACCAGAAAAGTCAGACCAATTCTTTTCAAATATAATTAGTTTAAAGGGTGCGCCGCTTATGATAGTTAATGAAATTCGCGATCTCGGAGTTATTCAGGATTCTAAATTACTTTATAATAAACATATAGATTATATTATAAAAAAGGCTAACAGAGCTATGGGATTTATCATGCGAACCTGTTCCGAATTTTCGGATATTAAAGTAATCAAAATTCTATATTGTTCTTTTGTGCGAAGCATTCTAGAATACGGCTCACAAGTCTGGAGTCCCTATTATCAATTATATTCTAATAGATTAGAGTCTGTACAAGCTCGCTTTCTCAGATATCTGCAATACAAATGCAAGACTAATGATAGAGACTATGAGGCCAGATGCGTCAGACAGCATATGCTGCCTCTATCTGAGAGACGTCGTATAGCGGACGTAGTTCTCCTTTGTAAAATAGCCCAAACTGATATAGACTCTTCTCAGCTTTTATCATACATTAATATTAGAGTACCATCACGCGCACGTAGAGAACCTATTTATTTATCCACACCAAAGTATCATACAAGTCATAGACAAAACTCGTTCTTCTCTAGGGCAGTAACAGAATTCTATAAAATAAAAGATTTTTCAGAACTAGATCTATTTGTAACGCAACCTGTATCTGTAGTAAACACGTTGACTAGGCACTGGTTCGCCGCGCATTCTCATATTTCCAAGTTATGAAATCTAATTGTGATTCTAAATGTGTGATGTGAGTCATTCTAATAGTCCGGTCAAATTAGACCAAAAAATAGGGTGAAATTACTATAATTTAGGGTTTAGGTATTAATAGGGTTAAATCTACATCTTCACCAACAACAATAATTGTATTACAACTTTTTACACTGCAATATCTCCGAAACGGTGTCTCTTGAGAAAAAAAGTATTGATATATTTTTTATAGATAATTTAATGATCTACAATTTTAGTCTGAGGTATTTTTGTGATAAAACTTACCGTTTTGCTGAAAATCGTGAAAAACTCATTCTTTTGACATTTGACCTTGAATAAAAATTTTTCCACACACGGGAATGATGGGGAACTTTCAGCTATTGTTTATAATCGTGTTTTGAACAATTGTACCAAAATTCAGCTTGTTGCGAATTTATGTAGCACCGAATGTCTAATTTGACCGGACTATAATATTTGTTAAGGAAGTGTGTTATATAGTTTCTTATATGTGAAAACATGTAATTGGTTTTTATTAGTTATCTGTTGTATAATGTTAATTAGTCTTAATAAACTGTTTGTTTTCCAAGAAATAAAAATAAAATAAAATATATTTAAAGCGTGCAGTATTCATATTATTCGCTTACTAGCATTGTTTATAATGGCAACCCTTGATACGTCCCACTGCTGGGCACGAGTCTCTCTCCTTCTTGGGAGGAGGCCTGGAGCTTACTCCACCACGCTGCTCCAATGCGGGTTGGTGGTTGGTGCGGGTTGGCTTAGTAGCCAAACAGTTATCGGATGTTTTCCTTCGACAAGGTTTAACGACTGCTATCTATCGATAGCAACCGGGACCAACGGCTTATCGTGCCCTCCGAAGCATGGAAACGCGCATTTTAATTTTCCACTAGCGGTCACCCATCACATACTTATCGTATCGCTTCCGATCTACACCAGCCGCAGGGCCATAGGCGTTTCAGCATTGTTAATTGAATGCTTATTTTCCACTTTCTTAACATAAAAAAATCTGTTGATATTTGATTTGAAAAATATAGCATTAATGAATCCAGCTCGAGAACAGGATACTGATTGAAAAATCAATCAGTTTTTAATATAGGGCACACATATTTACATTGAAACCGTGTAAGATCTATAGATCGTGATCCACAAGCCTGATTGACGGTCTGTCTGGTAAACACACGGGCTTTGATCTCGGAAACATTCATCATTTCGGTTGAAATCCAACCTGTATTGACAGATTTACGATTTCCAACACTGAAAAAATAGCTATTGACTCATATTAAAACATAAAACGGTATTTTTCTAATAGTTAAAGTAAACGAAACGGTTTCTTTATTAATATCACAACATCTGTTTCGGATTGTTTGTTTAAACGTTTTGCTGAATTAAATTACTTTAAAACATGTTCACATATTTATTGTAAAACATTTCATTATTCTATGAAAAAGTTTCTTATTTTGCTATGAATGTAACATAACATACAAGTAAACAGTAGAAATTGATGATATTTCGAAGCGAATATTGCAGCCAAATATATTATATAATATACTAGCTGTTGCCTGCGGCTCCGCACGCGTATAGGAAGCTTTTCGCGTAACCTGTGGAAACTCATCAAATCATCCAATGGCATCCCACAGGATCATTATTTCGGGATAAAAACTATCCTAAGCCTGGGTTGCACCACGATATTTGTTAATGTTATGTTATTGTAACATATATAATCCTCCTCTAACTTAAGGAAATCTGTTAACGTTAGAGAAGAATGTGAAATCCAAGTTACCTCTAGTGTGCCAAAATTCATGAGAATCGGTTCGCAGTTTTTGCGTGAAGGAGTAACAAACAAACATACAAACTATCGCATTTATAATATTTCGCGTTTATTATGTTTATTGCAATTCGATATACGATAGACATTTCCACTGGTGGAAGAGTTTCAGTGTAGGAGTTCTGCGGCGTAGGCACCACCGCATTACCTAATCTATTTGCCGCCAAACGGTAGTGTTCAGCACTATCGTGTTCCGATTAGATGGTAATGTATAGCCTCGTAATAACTATCACAGAGACATAACTGTTGACCTCTGGTAACAAGTAACAATTAATTAACCTGACCTCACTCATTATCAATGTGAGTTGTATGCTTGTTTGCCACGGGCAAAATCACATCTACTTATCTAGGTATTAGCTACCATCAATGTGAACTCTATTATTTTTTGCCTTTGTGTCATAAAATACCTGTCTTCCCAACAACGCTTCGTGATACATCAGTAAAAAGACATGACGTCATGACATATTTATGTTAATAATATTTGTAAGGCTTAATGTCTGTGCTTAATACCTACCCAGGGTTCCCAGGTATTGGATTAGAGTTTAAACGTCGAATGGTTTCCACATTAGAAGCCCTTTGTATTGCATTATCATAATCGATCAAACAGTTTAATATCAATGCCTTTTCAGCTTTTAATCCGGATAAGAAAAACAATAAACTCAGTTTATATAAACAACGATATCTATCTATCTATATAGGTATATAAAAATTAATTGTGTTCGTTGGTCTCGCTAAAACTCGAGAACGGCTGGACCGATTTGGCAAATTTTGGTTTCGAATGATTTTTGGAAGTCCAGGAAGGTTTAAAAGGTAAAAAAATATGAAGAAAAGAAGAGCAAAAATAAATATAACTACGTTATGAAAAACCGACTACAAAACTGAATAGTAAAAAATAATAAAGATTTAATTGTAATTATATACTACCTATTATTTATATGTGCTATTTACTAATAGGTTAGAAGTCGGTGCCAAGCCTTAAACAAATAATTATATTTTAATCACTTAAATATGAATACGAGCAAATTAATACACTGATCAAAACGTAACCGGCAAATCGTGGGTGTTTGCATGTATGCATGAATTCATGCATTTACCTCTGCCTACCCCTTCGGGGATTACAGGCGTGAAGTGACGTTTTAATACAACGAAATGCCTACATTAGTGATTTTGGCTTGGCACCGACTTCAAACCTATTAGTAAATAGCACATATAAATAATAGTATAGCATTAATGATACTGCCTCGGTAGCCTAGTGGCAGCAGGCCACTACTACTACGCTGAGGTCCTGGGTTCGATTCCCGGGTAGGGGGTTATCAGAGATAATGGTGAAAAAGCCATTATCTCTGGTTCTATTGGGATTATTCCATTTTCTGGAAATTTCCCAGTACCTCAAAGTTTGGTAATGTGCCCGGAGATGTCAACAGGCTCGCCACCTGTTACATGGGCCAAAACGTAACCGGCGAATCGTGGGTGTTTGCATGTATGCTTGAATGCATGCATTTACCTCTGCCTACCCCTTCGGGGATTACAGGCGTGAAGTTACGTAAATAATAGTTAGTATATAATCACAATTAAAATTTTTATTATTTTTTACTATTCAGTTTTGAAGTCGGTTTTTCATAACGTAGTTATATTTATTTAATACTTTTTAGTTTATTGCTGCATTGCCAATAAGATGAATGTTCACATTTGTTAAATTTGTAAAATCTGTAAAAATTTGTAAAAATTTGTAAAAAATTGTAAAATTTGTAATCTCTTTTAGCTTCGTGACAATTAGATACCTAATTTAAATTGTTTAGGTGTGTCGATACAAAATTATTACACGACTATACGAAATCAATGAAAAAGCTTTATCCACGAAGGAGTAAATAAGCTGTGTTGTGTCGTCGATGAGTAAATGTGTCATTGTCACTTGTTGTCATCTTGTTGCCATGCGCATTAGGACTATCTAGGACGTCAGTGGATTCAACGCACTGTATGACAACTCGCCGTCTATTCTTATTCCTTTAGTCTGAGGTGAAAGTAAGTAAAAAAAATGCTTATAAAATAAAAACTGAGGGGCCTATCTGAATTTTTATGGGACCAATTCGAAACTATTCCGCATCAAACAAAAATAGAATTACGTAAATCGGTCCAGAAATCTCGGCGAAATTCGAGTACATACATAAAAAAATATATATACCGGCCGAATTGAGAAACTTCTCGTTTTTTGAACTCGGTTAATAGTAAAAAACACAATTTTATTTTTCAAGAAAATATGAAGAAATTGAAGGAAAGCAGTAAAAACAACAGTGTAGGCATTACCGTAATAACTAATCTATCTGCCACCAAATGGTAAAAATCAACATTTTCGTGTTCCGGTTAAGTGGTAATGTACGGCCCCGTCATAACAATCACAGACACTTCACAACTAAGGTCTCATAGGTGGCAACGCATCTGCATTATGACCTCTGGTTTTGTGTAGATGTCTATAGGCTGCAATCATCACTTAACATCCATGTGAAGTGAATGCTTGTTTGCCACCTTCGATACATAAAAAAAACTGTCTGAGGTGTCACATGTGGGACACCCGATTGGAACGAAGATCCTCTTCAACTTATAATGAATAACTGTTACAATCCATTGTTTATTTTTTTAATTATTAAAAATAACTAAAACTACACACACACGAACACGACAAAACAATGTACGCATACACAGCAGACGCGCGCGTCGCATGGCTTGACACTGTCGAGAGAGAGAGAGAGAGAGAGAGAGAGAGAGAGAGAGAGAGAGGGAGAGAGAACGAATAAGTCGAATCCTAAACTCGGCCTGCCCCCTCTCCGAGCGCTACGCACTATAGCATAAAAGTCGTGAGGATTTCCATAACTATAAGGTTACTTGCCACTCATGTAACATTAAAAGCACCCGGAACTTCAATACTTGATTATGAAGCCACGAATCCGCATCGGCCCACCGCAGTCCTTTGATTTCTCGATTTTTATCTATTTATTTACCCAACGCCTAAGCGTCTGGCGCGTGTTATTTAGTCATAAATGGGCACGTAATGAAAACAGCATCGGATCGGATCAAAGGGCGCGCAATTAAAGGTATTGTGTAAACAGAGCAGCTGAGAACTTCCTGTAACAATTTAATTACACCTGCTTTACCTAAACAACGGTTTCCGCTCGATGTTTGGTACGAGGAGAAACTATTGCGCCAGTCGTCACTAACTATTCATTCTAATTCTTTGGTGTACCTACATATAACATTTTAAAAAATGTACCACGCATAGAGCAACACGGGTCCCCAGCCGCGGCGGACCGGAGGGGAGTAGCCATAGCAAATTTTTCTTTCATTTCTTTAAAAATAAAAATATATTTCACAAGCATGTGTTAATGCGAAATAATATAAAACAGTAGCCATAGCGTTTATTACCGATGCAAAATAGTCTGTAATTTTTTGCGGGGGGAAATAAGTGTGACACACCGGTGGCCCGTGTTGCTCTGTGGCACCACGTAATATTTTACTGCCTCAGTAGTGCAGTGGTAGCAGACCACTTCTGTTAAGCTGGGAACCCGGACTCGGTCGGTATGTAGGTATGTGCCGGGGTGTAGGTATATGCTGTTGTGTGTATGTTTGCAATCGCGATGATGAAACCTGAGGTCCTGCGTTCGATCCCCAGGTCGGGAAAATCTGTTTTTTTTTGTGAGGTAATTCCCAGTAGTATCCCAGCGTCTGGTCCTGCCTTGGAGAGCACGTAAAGCCGTCGGTCCTGTCCCCGATCTCTCTCCGGTCGTGTCGGATTGCCGTCCCATTGGCTATGAGAGTGAGGGAATAGAGAGTGCACCTGTGTTTGCGCATACACTTGTGCACTATAATATCTCCCGCGCAGTTGGCTACTCTGCACTGAGATTGGTCGCTGTGACCAAAATTTTGTTTTGGAGGACAATATTTAATTATATGCCGTTGGGATTGTTCCATTTTTTATGTCATTGGCAATAAGCATATAAGTACGAGTAGTTTACATTGGGAAAGTAAGTAATACTCTACACACTGGGTATAAACCGCTATCGTCTTGTGGTCAGGTGGTAATCTATGGTCTAGTCTTTTCTAGCGCAGCCATAGCAGCGTAGGCCTCAGGAGTGACA
Source organism: Macrosoma leucophasiata (assembly GCA_036365455.1). NCBI lineage: Eukaryota > Metazoa > Arthropoda > Insecta > Lepidoptera > Hedylidae > Macrosoma > Macrosoma leucophasiata. Next base: position 22,585,075 of record JAWQUS010000005.1, on the reverse strand, counting down.
AGGCATTGAAATCTCTAGTCTTTTCGAAGACGTTTAAAGGCTACAGCATTAACTTACCATCAAAATGAACTGTAAGCTTGTTGCCACTCTCGTGCCATAAAAAAACAAACGCAGTAACCTTGTACCGTCGTACAAGGGTAACGGACCGTCGGAATCCTTTTGATATCATACGTTTTATCACACAACGATGGAGATTGATTAAAATTCGTGGCTCAGTACCCTCATCATTTTTTTTCATGAAGAGATATAAATATCGCGTCAGTAGTGTGCGCGCGCGCATTGACGCGGAAGTGACAGGCGGACATATGACGAACTTTTATTGTTATGACTTTTTTTACATCAAAATAATAATAAATACCGACGACTGAGTCATAGATGGCTTAAAATACTTATTCCGATATGCTGATGTATCTGTTGGCAGCAAAGTGTGTCAGATTTTAAGTGACACGTTAAAAAGGATAACCGCAATATTATTTTTTTAGTGCCGTAACTATTTTTAGCGGGCTAATTTAAAACGACATATGTCTTTAAATCAACGAGTCGATATTTATGTATATATTTATAAATAAAGTATATACATTTATTTGTTTCTATTGATTCGACTCACCAACAGCATAAAACATAATTTTACAGTATGTAGTGTACATATAAATATCTAATGTTCTAATGCATATATATGCCTATAACAGGTATGACTGTAATCATCACTCACATTAATGTTAAATGATAATTAATAGACTGGGGATGAAGAGAATGATGAAAGTTGATGAGGCACGGGGGGTTGACCCCGATGCCTCCCATGCCTCATCAATTTTCATCATTCTGGACCGGACCGGGATATCTGGCGCTTTACACTTTCTGCCTACCCCGCTAGGGACCTGGTGTGAAGATACATACAAACATACATACAGCCTATAGATACCTACAAAAAAACCAGAGCTCAAATGCAGATACGTTCCCACCGCTGAACACTACGATTTGGCGGCAGATAAATTAGGTAACTGCCTACGCCCTCAAGTCCCACCACTGGAACTATACCACCAGTGCTCAGCTACACTTAGCCTGGGTTGCACCAAGACATTTGATAAAGTTAAAGTTATTGTAACATTTCACATCCTTCTCTAACTTTAACAGATTTATTAAGCCTGCTTAATGCTAAACAGCATTACTTAAAAGGCTATTACACGACACGGTAGTCAGGGTTCGACAGAATGGGTGGGCGTGGCCCCGCGCCGGGTTGCCGCTTATTACACTATCGACAGTCTATCAGTCACTATCGACACTATCCGGTCGACAGTGCCCTAACTCAATCACAGTACAAATACACTGGCCGCGCCCTAATTAGGGCCCTAAACATCTAAATGTTATTACACTACCCTGACCGTTACTATCGTACCCTGAATACCGTGCCGTGTAATAAGCCCTTTACGCTAAAATTTACGTAATCTATCGATGAAACTTCTAAAACAAAATTACAATGAAGCAAATAGATATAGATCAAATTTATATCTGTGTCCTAAATATTTCCAAATAATTATAATACAACAATAGCGAAGCCAAGTATTTAGATGTGGCGATACAGATCATACAGGCGGACGGAAGTGTTCGCGTGTTGTTTCAGAGTGTACAAAATATTTCCTTGGCGGCCGCTTGATGGATTGGCCAACCATCTTCCGTTTCTTTATAGTTTTTGTTTATCCGAGTCATTTAATGTTAATTTATTTCTGGTATTTCAATGGAATGTGAGTATATTAAGAAACGTTTAAAATATATTTTTGCACCCCTCGACAATGTTACGTAGTTAGGTTAAAGTTGTATAAACTATTTATGCTTAGAGTATTTTTTGTACTACTTGTTTACTGCCTCGGTAGCCTGGTGGTAGCAGGCCACTACTACTACGCTGAGGTCCTGGGTTCGATTCCCGGGTAGGGGGTCCTCAGAGATAATGGTGTAAAGTAAAGTAAAGTCCTTTATCTCTGATTCTATTGGGATTTTTCAATTTTCTGAAAATTTCTCAGTACCTCGAAGTTTGGTAATGTGCCCGGAGATGTCAACAGGCTCACCACCTGTTACATGTGCCAAAACGTAACCGGCGAATCGTGGGTGTTTGCATGTATACTTGAATGCATGCATTAACCTCTGCCTACCGAATCCGAAGGGGTTAATTACGTTATTTCTTGTAGAATTAGATCTCATTAAAATACTTTTTTAGGTATAGGTACTAATAATAGAGCTCGAGTTAAAAGTTTTGTATTTGCTGGTGATCTATCACCACTGATGTATCTCGAGAGACGTGGACATTACTACCAATCCTAATACCTGCCCCATTTGTTTTATGTTCCGAAGTTGGCATACAATATGCAGCTCATATGGATGGTAAGTGATGACTACAGCCTATATAAATCTACTTATACCTGCCAAAACCAGAGGTCAAAAGGCAGATGCGTTGTCACCCTTGAGGCCTTTGTCGTTAATGTCGTTATGTCTCTGTGCTGGAACATTATTTTGTGCCGTACCACCTGACCGGAATTGGATAGCCCTGAACACTACCATTCAGCGGCAAGTAGATTAGGTAATGCGACAGTGCATACGCTCGTCAGCTCCGTCACTGGAACTCTACCACCAGATCGTTGTGACATAAACATTGAAACAGTAGAAAATATTCATAATGAACAACAGACTGTCTCTGAGAGACAAATTGAAATATCTCACGACATATCTAATTATGTTAACCAAAACAGATGCAGTGTGAAGCATGGTGTATGTATGAATATTTATTGTGGGAGACACAAATCGATCATAACTGCGATGTTTATCGAAATGACGAATGACGATCTCGAAAGATCGAAAGATTTTACAAAAAAAAAAAACATAAAAACTGTGTCTTATAATATAACGGTAGTCTTAAATTACGTGTTCACTGTATCATACAAGACATCAAAACAGTATAAAATTATATTAAAAAAATGTAGATAGATGTCCATGTTTTTATTTAAATTAAATCTGCTTCGAGCTCCCGATAAACTTCTGTATTTTTCGTTTTTAACATGTTATTGTGTACCTACATTTTATTTGAGGTGCTAACATACGCGCGAAATCGTGCAAATAGAAATTTAATCTAGTCCAGTTATTTGGTAGCTTTACCTATAGAAAGTTTTCCGGGAGTTTTAAAATTGGTGATTATATAAATTTTGACGTGTTCTTTTCGAATGTTCACTTTGCCACCTCGTATCTTTGCCGCTCGCTCCGCCATATTGGAAAACCGGTCAAGTGGGTTCCGTAGTTTTTAGGTTTGATTAATAATGGCAACCCATTATACGTCCCACTGCTGGGCACGAGTCTCTCCCCTTTTTGGGGGGGGCCTGGAGCTTACTCCACCACGCTGCTCCAATGCGGATTGGTGGAGGTGGGTGGGTTAGTGGCCAACCCACTGTCGGATGTTTTCAAACCACCCATAAGGCCTCCGACAAGGTTTAACGACTGCTATCCATCGATAGCAACCGGGACCGACGGCTTAACGTGCCCTCCGAAGCACGGAAACGCGCATTTAATTTGCCACTAGCGGTCACCCATCACACTACCCGACCGTGCCCGTAGTGCTTAACCGAGCAGATCGCTTACGATCTACACCAGCCGCTGGGCTATGCGCGTTTGATTAATAAAATTAAAAAATATGTTAATATTTTGTATCGAGTTGTTAAAAAAATTCGAGTATTACATTTGGTCGACTATTACTCGCAAACTTGTAAAGCCAACTTAGGTGTGATAGTTTTCCTTTTAATTTCGTTATATGTAGCTACTATTGCGGTAACGTTTGAATTTCTAACAACAACCGTTTAGTTGGTAGAGGGGCGGACACTTGACTCAACGAAAATTGGAACTTTAAAGCTTAATAAGTCACGAACAGTTAACTAAATCCAAAAATAATGTTAGCACACCACTAACATTTTTAAAACACCTATCCAAAGATATCCTACACTATACCGAAAACGAAAAATAAAAAATAAAAATTTGCGCGTTATATGTAGGGGAGGTACCCTAAATTATTTTAATAATGTTATACACATTACCTGTGCCAAATTTACAGTCTCTAGTACCAATGGTTTTTGCGCTAAACCGCAGACGGACAGACAGACAGACAAAAACTGGCGAAACTATAATCCTTGTTTACTACGGAACCCTAAAAATGGTACCCAGATATTTTTTTTGAGAATATCTCCGTTCCCACAAATTTTTCGATAAAAGTAGTTACGTACCAAATTAAACTAGAGAAAATTTCTTACAATTTATGTCTTAGCTTTTTTTGTATAATCAATAGTATCGGCGTACGAGAGCCGCAAAGTCCATACAAAAATATGTTTGGTAGGTACCTCTGTTTTGTCTTATATCTATTCTCCAGTGACTACAAATTTAATGTGTTCCACGAAGAATCCAGGTCATTAACCAAAAGAAGAATTAAAAAACTATACTACTGACTTCGTATTCTACTGGTAAAGATTCGAAAATATCTGACTTGTTTCGAAAATACCCATAGTTATTGGTCTCCAACATTTTCTTTAAACACTGGCATATACAAAAACACAAAAACATTTGCCACGCTCTCAATACAGACAAAGAAAACGGTTAAAACAGACACAGAGATATCGACACACATTAATTATTACAAGGAAAAAGAAATTACTACATACACGTGCCTCCATATTACCTTACAAATGGAAACATCTTTTTTCTGTTGTCACCAATAATTATAACGAAAACACATTTGCATTTAATAAATAACGTTACCGGTGTATTGTGGAGGACACAATACACAAACTGCTCTATATTTCACCTGCGTTGTCTATGGTCTGAAATATGGCGTCCACTTGTCAACTTCCATCAGGCGAACTAAAATAACGGTGACGCATTGCCTACTCGAAATATGCTAAACAGGAACCAGCTTGGTTGTGCTTTGGCATCTGTGGAATATTGTCTTGATTTTCTAAACAGTTTTGTACTTAATATTTTATAATAAACTAGCGGCCCGCCCCGGCTTCGCGCGGTGCAATGTTGCCTACCCTCTCCTATTCGTCTTAGCGTGATGATTATACATAGATGTAGCCTAAAGTCTTCCTCGATATCTTTTACAGTTTAGGCAGCGTACGCAAAATAAGTAACTTTTCTGGTTGATTTTTTACACCTTGTGTCTAAAAAACCCAAATATCTTACGGAACCCTATTTTTTCCAAAATAAAATATAGCCTATGTTACCCGTGGATAATGTAGCTTTCGAATAGTGACGATATCTTTTATAGTTTAGGCAGCGTACGCAAAATAAGTAACTTTTCTGGTTGATTTTTTACACCTTGAGTCTGAAAAACCCAAATAGCTTACGGAACCCTATTTTTTCCAAATCATAAGCCTAAGTTACCCGTGGATAATGTAGCTTTCAAATAGTGAAAGAACTTTTAAAATCGGTCCAGTAGTTATTGAGCCTATTCAAAACAAACAAACAAAAAAATATTACCTCTTTATAATATTAGTTTAGATTAGATAGACTAGCGGCTCGCACCGGCTTCGCGCCTACTAACTTTTTATTCTAGTTGGATCAAAATGCATACGGTGTGCAAAAATTAAAGCTTGATAAAATCGGTCATCGCGGACAAACAACGTGACGCGTAATTTATTTAATTTTAAAGAAAAATGGAAAGAAAAAATTGACTTCGGGGGGGGGGATTCATAATTCGTTAATTTAAATAATAACTGTAATGTACACTTAATTTTTTTTCGTTTATTGTTATATCCACGCAAATAATAGTGTCATAATCATAATTTAAGGTAAGTAATAAGTCTAAGGTTGCAGAGTTTGGTAATGTGCCCGTAGATGGCAACAGGTTCGCCACCTGTTACATGGGCCAAAACGTAACCGGCGAGTCGTGGGTGTTTGCATGTATGCTTGAATGCATTCATTTACCTCTGCCTACCCCTTAGGGGATTACAGGCGTGAAGTTAGGTTTTTTTTTTACCATAATTGTTCACGTACTCAACAACACCGCAACTTTACTAAGAGGCGCATTGCCTACTACAAAAACTACACTATTAACAGAAAAAAAATCTTTAATAAAAAATTTTGCTCGGTTGACTTACTTAATAGTAAAAAACAAAATTTTAAGAAATCTATAATCGAAATAATACAGGAATTAGAAACATAAGAGAATTAAGTATATAAATTATTTTCATAATTCTTGCATAAAAACACACACACACACATACACACACAAATACACAGTTAAATATCTTATAATTTTAAGGATGAAAAGCGAAGGTTTTTAACCTCATGCTACTACTTACTAAGAAAGGTTCCTACGTGATCAAGTGGCCAGTTCCCTGATATAACAAATTCATTATTGGAATAAGCCGAATAATCGTACATATACCTATGTAACTTATCATTATGTACAGTACATTATTTGTTTGCTATATGAATGTGTACCTGCCACTACCTTTTCACAATTTAATGTACCCTACCTATAGTAATGTATACAATCAAGTCAATCAACACCGTGCTGCTCTTTAATGACTGTTATTTTATTATTTTTACATATATAAAGTAAATCCGTAATTGGATGTAAGATATATATATATATATATATCTTATATATATATCTTATATATATATATAACTTATATATATATATATATATATATATATATATATAAGTTAAATGTAACCTTTAAGATCTGTGGATTTCGTGAATGAATAAAAAAAAAATTGAAACGAGTAGTCAACAAAAACTTCTTCATTATTAATATTTCAACTGAATTATAATTAATATTGAAATATTGCTGGACAAAAGCCTCCCCCAAAGATATTCACAATTAACGATCCCGGGCCGCCCTCAGGTCCATCATCATCCAGAAATTGCCCGCAACCTTCATCAAGTCGTCGTTGCATCCCGTAGTCAATAATAATAATAATAATGGCAACCCATTATTCGTCCCACTGCTGGGCACGAGTCTCTCCCCTTTATTTTTTGGGGGGAGGCCTGGAGCGTACTCCACCACGCTGCTCCAATGCGGATTGGTGGAGGTGGGTGGGTTAGTGGCCAACCCGCTGTCGGATGTTTTCAAACCGCCCATAAGGCCTCCGACAAGGTTTAACGACTGCTATCTATCGATAGCAACCGGGACCGACGGCTTAACGTGCCCTCCGAAGCACGGAAACGCGCATTTAATTTGCCACTAGCGGTCACCCATCACACTTCCCGTCGTCTAGTAACAACATAAAAAAACACACTCTTAGTACGTTTATAATATCAAAATATGTCACAGAAAACTGTCTGCAGTCATAGTGAACCAAACCTGGTGTAACGCTTGTCAAAAATTAGGGTTGCTCATGATGAGAAAATATGAATAAGTTATCTTTTCAAAAGTCTGTTTTAGTTTACGACAATTTCAACAAAAAAGTGGGTGTGGAAGTAAATTAATCCGTGCGGCCATATTTCTGATCTGCTATTCAATACATAGGTAACCCCAGCATAATAATATAAAAACATTATAAATTATGATGCGGTAAAATTATTTAAACTTAGATAAAGATAATAGATTGCGTTTTCTACGAATTGCGTGAATTTTTGGAGACATTTATTACGAGTATATATGTATGTATATTTGACACGTCGTTTATTTATTTGATTTTTATTCATGCTTATGTTATAAAGTCATAATAATATGATAATATAGTCTTGTTAATCTAACTAATAAAATATTGTAATTTTATGTGTCGTGTGATATTCACATAATAATATACATATGTAATGACTCAACTTCAAGAAACTTGTTAAGACTACGTATGTAGGGTTTTAAAAATAAAATAGACAGTAAACGTCGCCTCTTTTTCAGTTGATCGTATGTACAACTCTTGCACATAAAATCAAAACTGATACAAATAATAATATGGCGAATAATATTGATAGATACTTCCGTGTTTTACACCATCACTGTTGGAATTTCGGATTGTTCTCAGTCTTACCGTACAGCTTTGTTTTCGACTACTTACATAGATTCGTTAGTTACAAATGACTAGTTTTCTATAAATAAATAATACCAATATTGATCCAATATTGCCAATGTGAATAAACCTTAAACTTTTTAGTTTCTTTCACAAGATGTTCGATAGCCTAGGCTAGCTTTTTTTTGTTATTATTGCATCGCTATTATACGCATATTGCCAGTGTCAAGTAAAACGATATTTCGTATTTATTTAAGCAGCGTAAAAGTTAGTATAATATAGTCATCAAGTATAATATGTAAGTATCAAGTATATCAGTTATCAAGTATAATATGTCAGTCAAGTGAGTTACAATCAAGTTATTCGAGTAAAGCGATGGCTACTTTACCAGAACATTTACAATGAAGTTTTGGAGGCAACCTGAAAGGTCGTGTTTTCGCACTGTTATTCTATTTCACTATACACGGGCACTGTAATAAACCTATATCAAACAAAATGCCACCAACTTTATTCAATATAACTTAAAAATACACCAAGAAAATGAAATAAAATAAGAGCACCATACGCCTCTTTCAAGGTTCCCGCCAAAACTGTATAGGCTAGCTTAAATATAAAATTTCAACCCTAACTACCGATTAGTGAGTCAAACAAATATGGCAGCTAATTTTGACAGATGAGCGCGCGTTTCCACGGCGCCACTGTTGCTGCGATTTAGTGTTGCTCCAACTGCCCATTGTCACTCCATTGTGTCCGCTCCGTCGAAATTCATTACAAATTACTGCTGCTACTGATTTGAATGTCAATACCTGGTAAAGGTTTGAACGTTTAGTAAGCGGGTTTAAATTGAATGGTTAAAATCGTTTCACTGTTGTTCTTAGTCTTGTCGAAGATTAACTTCATTTCCGAACCATACTGGTAGTAGAGTTCTAGTGACGGAGCTCGCGGGCGCAGGCATCACCGCATTACCTAATATACTTGCCGCTAAATGTTAGTGTTCAGCACTATCGTGTTCCGGTCAGGTGGTAATGTACGGCCCTGTCATTTTCGGCACAGAGGCATAACACCAACACATCTACATTGAAATATTGGGTCTTTATATTGATGTCTATAGGCTACAGTATTCATATACCATCGATGTGTTGTTTGATACTTCATGACTTAAAACAAAATGATCCAGTTAGGTAACGTAGGTAATTATTTCTGTTTTTTTTTTAATAATTTATCCGAGTCCTGAATGAGTGTATCTATCCTAAACCTTAAGTGAGTAGAATCCAGCTTTACAAGTAAGCTAAACAAGTAGGGCACTCACAAAAATATTTTGGTACTCTGGGAATTGTTGCATTTTACACTAACGTACCCAATATACTGCTGATGTTCGAAACTACCAGTAGATACCTGCCTGGTAAAAAAACATATGTTGTAACTTCTACTATGATAGATAATATAGATATACATACCTCGTTAATAAACTTTTCAAGATGAAATTGAAAATTAAAAGAAAATGAGAAAAAGACGTTGATTTGAATCAGCAGGATCCAAAGCAAATACGTATAAAGATGGAAATTTTCCGCTTTAATAAGTGACTTTCATAATCACAAAGTTTATAGAACTACATATCTACTCAAGCAAAAATTCGAATGCCATATTTTTTTTTACTTGAAACAATACAGCCAGCCTGCTTGCATAATCTACACGCTGTTTTTTTGTTTGATCTTTAAAATACGCTTTCAGTATTTTTGTATCTGGACAAATAAGTGACGTACGTGGGTTGCGTACGTTAGTACACATTAGTACTACTTACTGTTATAACTTTTTAACTAACGATGTATGTGTCAATAGTTTAGGAATTCAGTTATTTATTATTAGAAGACTAGAATTTGTGTATGTAGTATGTTTTTTGTATTGTATTTTGTTGTGGAATCATTGAAATTTTTGGAACGTTTTGATCTTAGGCTTAACACCTTGTTTATCATGCGGATGTGTACAAGACTAGACGCTCAATAGATACTGGTTAACTGGTCTCAGAGAGCTCAAGATGCAGGCTCTGCCTAGTTTGGGCCCCGACGGTTATCTCGCAATAAATACAAACCATGTCTATTTTCGTTAAGTTTTAAGCCTATTTTGTATCTGTGCCTTTGCTGATGATGGAAAATAAACGATTATTGTAATATCTAGAATGTATTAAAGACTTCACCAACTCAAAATCCAGAAACAGCAATGTATGTGAATATAATTACCATAATTATGTTATTGATATTTTGTCTTCTTTTATTGATCTATGTTGATATAAGGATACCTGTTACATGTCTGATTTGTAGAGATAAACAAAAGCATTGTTTATTTATAACCGAACCGACTGCTTTTGATTATCCCAATTAATTCCATCGAAACAAATCTTCGCACCTCCAATACAATAACTCATACGAATATTTCTTCGTATTACGCATACGTGTAAAACAGTCAGACCAATTAATTCACTTCCATACGTATTCAGATTTGTAATTTACAGATGTTTGTCTTGTGTCTTAATAGTTTCGTGTAAGGTTCAAAATACGTTGGCTGTTGCGTATAGCTTTAGGCGCGTTCCGTGTCGCGAGCCCACAAATCGCGCGACCATAAATAAAGCAGTGGACACACGCGGCGACTCATTACAACCCTGATATACGGTCGCTGATTGCTTGTGTGAACCCGGGCTATCCAATGCGAACTTTTTGAACGCAAACAAAATTATATTTTGCAATTCAAATTTTGTTTTATCGAATTCGCATAATCACAAAAATTGTCCTAATTAAAACATTTAATTCTATATTATTATATATTTTCTTGAGATAAAATTAAGTATTTAAATTAAAATCAAAATTTTAAGATCTTGTAGTCTTATTTCAGACTCTTTTTAGTTGCGGAAACAGCCTGTGTCGACTACACCTAATTAATTATTTCTGAGAATGGAAGAGAATATAGTTACTGCATATTATTATATTCATTAAATATTGTGCCGTACATCCTTATCTACACATAAATATGGTGTGAAGCACTTACAGATCTACAAATTGATGGATGAACAATTCGCGGCGAGTTGAACCAAAATGGCGGTCCAAAAATTATAAAAAAAAGTGTTAGACAGGTTTTAATAAATAATAAAAATCGAAAAGGTAAAGTGATTTCGTCGTATTCAAAAATATACATTTCTATGAATTGTAAATATGAGGTAATATAAGTAAATTAAATTAAATGGAAAACAAAACTTAGGTCAACTTATATGCCGCGCATTGTATGTGTGTAAATGTATTTGTGTGCTCCCATATTAACTATCACTGTGTATTTACTTACAATCCATGCAAGCTGCAGGTTGTTTACCATCATAACTACAAAGTTTTCCATTTAATTAAATTAAGAAGTCCTGATTACTCGTATATTTTTATACGTATCGACTTGTAATATTTTTTTTGTATTAAATAAATAGATTATTTATATATTTGTAATAATAGATTATTACGTAATCTACTAAATGGTAGTGTTCAGCACGATCGTGTTCCGGTTAGGCATAACCGTATTTGTTTATAGTATGATATGGACCCTAGTTGCAATTATTCTATTCTATAATACCATAGGAGTGGTAACGCATCTACATTGAAATGTCTAGTTTTATCAAGAAGTTTATAGGCTATTATAGTATTAGTTACTATAAATGTTAACTGTACGCTTGTTTGCCACTTCATGACAGAAAAAATAGAATTATAGCTGTAACTTGTTTGTATGAGTATATACTTGACAGAAAGTAATAGTATGTTTGCTTTCCAAATTAGATTTCTTACTGCCAATAAATTAGATTTCATTCTTCCAATTATTGTAAAGAACCTACTCTTATGTTATATGCTTATTTGGTATGTAAATAAAATGATTAAAGTAGTTTATTAAATTGAATTATTACTCCAACATGTCATTATAGATGAAAAAAATTGTAGACGTATTCATAATCCAAAAAAAAACATTAATTTTATAATAATGTATGTCTCGTAAAATGGACGTCACGTTGTCTTTGCGACAATAGTGTTTTACAAAGAACAAAATAGTTAAGGAGCTGCGGGGATCGCATTGTCAACGTGCTCGGCGTGCCTAATGTTGATTTAGTGTCGCCTATTTGTTCCCGGTAGCTGTCTATTGGTTTTGTGCTTTAAGGTCAATTGGAAATGTTCTGAAAATATATAACTTGTCCTACAATGTCGAATTATAGCTAACTAGCTATTGCCCGCGATTTCGTCCGCGTGGGGTTCGTAGAATATATGCTTCCATCCCCTATTACAGACTATCAGATGAAGTTTTTTTAAATAAAATGGTTTTTAATGTACGATCTAGGGCTGTCGACTATTTTCATGACAAATTTCATAAAAATCGGTTTACATAAAGGTGAAAGGTGTAATGAAACTTAAAATCATAGAGTTTGGACAATTTATCATTGATAATAAGTGAAACCCGCCCTTTTTCTACTGACATAAATAACACAATCTTCCAATATTCCGAATTAGAATTTGTTTATTCATATAGGGCAACACTCACCACTAATAAAATGTTAAAAATAAGTAAACTTAATTATAATTTTAATAATATAATTAAGTTATTTATAATTAAAGTTACGAAATTAAGAGATAATTTCTGTCATTCACTGGCAGAGTAGATTATACAAAACTGAGAAAAAGGGGCCACAAGAAATTCAGTAGGCTCTTTTAAAATGTTTTCTTAAAAATAATTTTACAACAATGAAAAGAAAAATTAATGTGAACTCAATATTGTATGATATAATAAGATATTGATAAACATTTTTTTATGTAATAATAATAATAATAATAATAATGGCAACCCATTATACGTCCCACTGCTGGGCTCGAGTCTCTCCCCTTTTTGGGGGGGAGGCCTGGAGCTTACTCCACCACGCTGCTCCAATGCGGATTGGTGTAGGTGGGTTAGTGGCCAACCCACTGTCGGATGTTTTCAAACCGCCCATAAGGCCTCCGACAAGGTTTAACGACTGCTATCCATCGATAGCAACCGGGACCGACGGCTTACCGTGCCCTCCGAAGCACGGAAACGCGCATTTAATTTGCCACTAGCGGTCACCCATCACACTACTCGACCGCGCCCGTAGTGCTTAACCGAGCAGATCGCTTACGATCTACACCAGCCGCTGGGCCATGCGCGCTTCTTGTTTGTCATCTTTATGTAATGAAGATGACAAACAAGCCTGCAGCTCACATTGATGTTAAGTGATGCCTGCAGCCTATAGACATCTACATAAAAACCAGAGGTCAAAATGCAGATGCGTTGCCACCCCTGAGACCTAAGGTGTCATATCTCTGTGATAGTTATTACGGGGCCATACGTTACCATTCAACTGGAACACTAACATAGTGCTAAACACTACCATTTAGCGGCAGATAGGTTAGATAATGCGGTGGTGCCTACGCCCTCGAGTTCCTACACTTAGAACTCTACCACGAGTAAAATTCGCAACAACAACAGTAACATTTAAGGGTTTTGGCGGGAACCTTGAAAGAGGCGTATAGTGCTCTTATTTTATTTCATTTTCTTAATGTATTTTTAAGTTATATTGAATAAAGTTGGTGGCATTTTGTTTGATAAAGGCTTATCACAATGCCCGTGTATAGTGAAATAGAATAACAGTGCGAAAACACGACCTTTCGGGTTGCCTCCAAAACTTCATTGTAAATGTTCTGGTAAAGTGGCCATCGCTTTACTCGAATTACTGACTGTGACTGACTGAGGGACTGATAAATTGACTGACTTGACTTTTACGCTGCTTATTACGAATACGAAATATCGTTTTACTTGACACTGGCAATATGCGTAATAGCAATGCCATAATATTGAAAAAAAAAAGAAAGCAGTAACATTTCGCTGCGATATTTTTGTTTTATGATTCTTGTGGACCTAGATCAGCATTTGGCCAATCATCTCTATCCTTAAGTTGAAAGTAGGTAATCGAGTGAATAGTAAGAATTTCATGGGTATAGTGTGGGTTCGATATCTTATATAGTAAATTTCCATGTCACAATGTTAGTTACCGTAAGTACTCCTCTGATACTCATGAAATTTTGTGAGCATATTGGGTAGGTCTGAGAATCGGCCAACATTTATTTATCATAGCATTTTTGGACATTTTTTTTTATTTTCTAGAGCGACACGAAGTTTGCCGGGACAGCTAGTAAGCTTCTAAATGAACTTACTCTCGGTAAGTTTCGTCAAGTCGAATGGGATCTTATTATAAATGTGAACATTATATTTAGGAAAGGATATTTAAGTAATTAAACATAAGATCCAGATCGAATCTAGGCCACCTACTCCGTAACCTGTCCTTTGAAAAGCACCGATTTGTCGTTCAAAAGACACATTATCGCTGTTTTGTTCTGCTTAGAAAAACATTCCTGAATTTGGCATGCTTCCAATTGAGCCTGATTTCATTTACAGATATTGTAAGTTGTTTTGTTTCTTTTTTTTTGCTACTCTGTGATTTTTTCTCCATTGTGCTTCTGTATGACTACTGTTTGTTCGTGCTCGGATGCTAATAGGCATGGTTAATGCTGATGCATGATATGTTCTATTGTTTGATAGACAAAGCCTTTTAGATTTTGCTTACTCCATTGTGTTGAAAACTTTAACTAAGAAGTCAAACGTTTTCTGTACGTTATCTAATACCATTTTTATTATTTTTAATTAAAACTATCGATGTTATTGAGTAAATATGAGATTTGGGAAAAAAGGTAAGCATTCAAGACTATAACTATTTTAGATTTAAACAAACAAGGGTGCAATTTATACGAATGGTGGTAAGTGAATACTACAGCCTATAAGAAATTTAAAGTGGAGGTCGAAATCCGGATGCATTGCCACAGATGGGGACTAAGGTTTTTGGCTCTGTGATAGTTATTACGGAGCCATACATTATCATTTGACCGGAACAAGACAGTGGTGAACATTACATTTGATGGTAGATAGATTGATAGGTGTAGGCACCACAACGTATCATTTGTTTCCCATAAATGACATTCCATGGTATGGATTTGATGGTACTTCGTCCGTACTGAACAGAGAAACAAAGAACCGTACCCATAGTTATTTACTTTTTTATCTAAGATTACATGTGTCTGTAATTAGTATGCGATTTTGCATACTAACCACACTAACTATGAGTAAAATGGTATTTTTTTCTATGTAATATAATTGTCAACAACACATATAGTTCTCATTGAAGCTTAGACTGTAGTTAAGAGACATCTACAATAAAACTAGACATATCAATATAGATACACTAGGTACTTAACTGTTGCCCGTGGTGCTTGAAAATGTTATCACATTCAATTGAACACCAATTAAAATGACGCAAAAATTGTAATTTCAAGTGAACGACATTCATTGTCCAGCTGATTTACAGTGTACCCCCCGCCTAACGGGCGCGCGCGTCTTTTGCACTACTGTACGGTTTCCGGATGCTTTTGTCCGTATTATTTTCTTCGTGGAAAACCCCCGGGCGTTAGACACGTGCAGTGTGCACTGGCCTTATTGTTGAGTGGCCGACTTTTGTTCTATGCCCAATTGTTTGGTGTCGAATGTTCGCTTTTGGACGGTTATTTGTGAAATTAATCTATGTAGTTGCGTATTTGTTGTCGCTGTAAAGGTCGCTTCTTAATAACAAACAATGTAGTCACGAGTTATTTCATCGGTGTTTCTTGTTTTCCATTTTAGTCAATCGCATATTCAAGTGAGAATGTTATGTTGATTTGAGCTACGAATTAGTAATTTTGTATAACTGGTAGAGTTCTAGTGTAGAGACTCGAGAACGTAGGCACCACCGCGTTATCTAATCTATCTGCTGCCAAGTGGTAGTGTTCAGGACTATCCTGTTCCGGTTAGATGGTAATGTGTGGCCCCCTAAGAACTATGTATCACAGAGATATAATAACTAAGGTCTCAGGGTTGGCAACGCATCTGCATTTTGACCCCAGGTGTCTATGTAAGCGACTATAGGCTGCAGTCATCATTTAACATCATTGCCACCTTCCTTACATAAAAAAACACATTCGTTTAAAAAGGGTATATAAGATAGCTATGTAAGAAGTTTTTACCACGGGATTTCTCACTTCAATAAAATATCCTGTAGGCGGGAGGAGGTGTACCCCAGCCGCCTGACGTTGGTCCCGCCGATCGATAGGAACGTGGTGGGCCGCGGGGGTGTGACTGATGGTTGAACATCTTCGACGCTCCCACTCCCTCGAGGCCGAACTGTGTGCCCGAACCCCTCCACCCGGGCGTCTTGGGACGCCTGGTGTTGTGAGTGGTCTGGTTGGTTGGACCCAAAGAGCTCAACCTGTGGAGGCTCGGAGATGTGTGCGTAAGCGTTCCCCGTGACCCCGCCACTGATGGCGGACGAGTCGGAACATCGCGGGGTTTTAGTTAGTATGAGTCTCACACTACCCCCCGTCTTTTCTCCTAGACGGCGGGAGCCCTTGACGGTTTAGCGAATTAAGAAAAAAATAAAATAAAATGGTCTTCCTGGATGACCTACGATGCACGTTAAGGACTAAGTTCTTTTTATTAAACAATGTAAGCTGTATGCTCCATTGTTTCTTGACACCATGTATTTTAAGTCAGAAGCAGTAACAAAAGCAATAATTAATCCAAAACCCCGTGCCATTGTCTACGGATTCTTGTTTAAAACTGATTAATAGCCTAACTCATGAACGGAAGCCAAATACTGGAAAAAATCAACATTGCACCCCATTATATAATTACTCGATTCTTTGTCGGCATTTCCTCGAATAGGTTTCACATGCGCCTGCGCCGGTCATTCGACATGCGTGGATGCCGCCTTTGTAAAAAAAAAAACTTAGCCATCGATCCTTAAGCGAATCACGGACAAAAATAATAAAAACATCACAGTCAAAATATATGTCGGCGATATAAAAAAATTGTAAAAGAAACGGTGACTTTCCGTCGACTTTGACGCGCCGCTGTCCGATCTATGTTGTTTCGTCAATCCCAACTCTACTGGTCTAGTGTTAAAGACTAAAATGGAAGTGTAGAGCTGTCCTGTCTTCTATCGTGGGCGTGGCCCGTCCCGAATGGAAACATTTGCCAATATTATCGTGAAAGGACTTAGCAGACGAAATAATTTATTTCCCGATGTCGCTTTGTATCCAAAACTTATATCCATTGTGAGTTTTTGTGAGTCGGCCGCTTTGCTTCCCTGT
This sequence comes from Macrosoma leucophasiata, assembly GCA_036365455.1. Taxonomy (NCBI): domain Eukaryota; kingdom Metazoa; phylum Arthropoda; class Insecta; order Lepidoptera; family Hedylidae; genus Macrosoma; species Macrosoma leucophasiata. Next base: position 22,567,823 of record JAWQUS010000005.1, on the reverse strand, counting down.
GGCTTGAACATCTCTATTTGGGATGCTAAAGGAAGGCCGATGTGATTGGAAAATGGGCTTTTTGATTGGGACTTTTGATGTTATTTTGCGTGAGGTTTTGTTGTGAGTTAGGTCATTTTGTAGGTCTGTTTTGTGGATGGGTGTTGATGACAAAGGCATTAGAGTGTCGGTAAGTGATCGGTGGTTTTGTGCAAGCTGCGTCCGCGATGTTGACTTATGATTTACGTTAAATAAATCAAAGCTGGACGTAAGCTGATTATGCCCGACTTTGTGCACCGCCGCCACGTTTTATAGCCTTTTTCGGTTGTATTGTTTGTTGAAATGTCTCCAATTATGATGTAGAAATTGATTATTGTCTTGGCTCTAAATAGCAGTATCAAAGGTGTGGGCGGTGTTGCTTACAAATATTTAAGTTTTTGAAATTAATGTTTTCAGCAATTTATCATCTAAATTTCGTTGAAATGATTCTTAAGTGACTCAAGGGAATAATATATTTATATTTTATTATTAGGTTTAATCATAATCAGTTAGGTTTGTAATGTTCAGTATTTTTCACTCACACCTGCGCCTAATCTATGAGTAGAATGATTGTCTTGTTCTTACAACATACCAGCGTACACCAGTTCACAAGTTTTTGAACAAACAGCGTACACTAGTTCAAAGTTTCAAAAACTTGTAACAAAGTACTTTGGAAATGAAGTCTGTGTACCAACTTACTTTTCAAATAGATATGCCCACGGTATGTCCTTTCATCTTCCACTTTTGTCGTCATTTGTTTATTCAAGTTTTTTATTTGAACATCAATACAGTCATTTGCTGTTCACTTGCCCGTGATCAACAGAATAAGGCACTGTGTGGACATCTGAACATAGCTATTCTCTAATTATAAACAACGATCCAACTAGTAGGTATAGACAGCCTGTCTCACGAAAATTAAAAAAAAAACATCCATCTGCATTCTTCCATGAGTCCATTTTTTTAATTTTTAAGTCCATTTTTTAAATCATATTTATAAATGACTTAATCAGAGGTACAATGTCGATTTGTTCAAACTGTTATTTTGCTACTGCACCACTTATTATAAACCTTATCGTGAAACCACTATTTGTCACCGATTGTAACACATTATATAATTATATGCGATGGTGGTGCCAACAGCACCCTCTAGAACTACTACCAACTAGAACTTATCATCAGCGGAAATTGGTTCACGATTTATTGAATAACTAACTGTCCTGATGAACTTTGCGTCGCCTTTACGGTGTTAATAATAGTTTACGACCTATTCTCAGATCTACCGAATACCTTTATTTAAACAAAATAATAACACTATCTATATATATAAAAATCAATTGCTGTTCGTTAGTCTCGCTAAAACTCGAGAATGGCTGGACCGATTTGGCTAATTTTGGTGTTGAATGATTTTTTGAAGTACAGGGAAGGTTTAAAAGGTAATAAAATATGAAGAAATTGAAGGGAAACAGTAAAAACCACAATTTTATTTTCCCATACAAATAGTCCATATCTATCAAACCTTTGACACATTGTTTCGTTCTGAGGCTGAAGTTTGCCGGATCAGCTTGTCTATACTAATATTATAAAGCTGAAGAGTTTGTTTGTTTGTTTGTTTGTTTGTTTGAACGCGCTAATCTCAGAAACTACTGATCCGATTTGAAAAATTCTTGCAGTGTTAGACAGTCCATTTATCGAGGAAGGTTTATATATCATCACGCTAAGATTAATAGGAGCGGAGCTCTAAAGAAGAATGTTTCATGAATGCGCTGCGTAAACGGTAAAAGATTCACAAAAATCATGTACTACAGGTTTTTTTCCCTTTAAAGGTCTAAAAAAAACCCGCAACAGCATATGTCTATCTTTTAACGTTAGCTCACTATAAGGTTTTTTATACTAACCAAAGTTGTTCCAAAATAATGCAGTATTTGCGAAGGTGTTTATAAAAACATGATATTATTAATTCTTATAGAAATAAATATGCTATTCATCACAAGTATTTCATTTAAAACGAAATTGCACTTTACTTCATTCGATTCAAATCAATATCTTGGGAGATATCGCTGTTTTAAATAGTCCGTATACATCAAACCTTTTACACATTATTTCATTGTGAGGCAATACGAAGTTTGCGGGGGCAGCTAGTATAATATATGTATATATCTACTGGTGGTAGAGCTTTAGTGACCGAGCTCGCGGGCGTGGGCACCACCGTTTTACCTAATATACCTACTTGCCGCTAAATGGTAGTTTTCAGCACTATCGTGTTCCGGTCAGGTGATAATGTATGGCTCTGTAATTTCCGGCACAGAGGCATAACACTTTAGGCCTCAGAAGTGCAACGCATCTGCATTATGACCTTGGTCTTTGTGTGGGTGTCTATAGGCTGCAGTCATCACTTAACATCAATGTGAACTGCATGCTTGTTTGCCACTTCGATCACATAAAAAAAAAAAAACACCTTAGGCCACAGGAGTGGTATCGCATCTGCATTTTGACCTTGGTCTTTGTATGGGTGTCTATGGGCTGTAGTCATCACTTAACATCAATGTGAACTGCATGCTCGTTTACCACTTCCATTGCATTAAAAAAATATAAAAAATTATATATTTTGATTGTAATTTTAGCAGGATGAAGCGCGCATGGCCCAGCGGCTGGTGTAGATCGTAAGCGATCTGCTCGGTTAAGCACTACGGGCGCGGTCGGGTAGTGTGATGGGTGACCGCTAGTGGCAAATTAAATGCGCGTTTCCGTGCTTCGGAGGGCACGTTAAGCCGTCGGTCCCGGTTGCTATCGATAGATAGCAGTCGTTAAACCTTGTCGGAGGCCTTATGGGCGGTTTGAAAACATCCGACAGCGGGTTGGCCACTAACCCACCCACCTCCACCAATCCGCATTGGAGCAGCGTGGTGGAGTAAGCTCCAGGCCTCCCCCCAAAAAGGGGAGAGACTCGTGCCCAGCAGTGGGACGTATAATGGGTTGCCATTATTATTATTATTATTTAGCAGGATGTCTACGATTGGTTACAATGACGACTAAAAAGTGGTGTTTATGTTTAAATCCCTCATGAGTCTCAAATCTAATACATGTTTATAAGAAGCGCAACCCTTTGAAAGGTAATCGCAAACCCCAGAAGCTTGTTGAAGCCTTTTAAAACGATAAGTAACAGTCCGAGGGGACAAGGCTGTGCTAAAGTCGGCAAACGAAATGTTCTCTTGGGACTTCTTTATTTGTCATCGCGTTTTTTTTTGTAATGCTGCGGCAAATACAGTGAAATACATTGCCTGTTTAGGAGTAACGGGATCTTTGATGAAGTTTCGCCGATTCTAGTCATTCCTGTTTTGATTTCTTTTACCAAATACCGTCGAACTTGCTGCCATTTTTTATCGATTTCGAAATGGAGGAAGATTCAACTGCCATCACGGCATATTTAGTTACCTAACCCATTGACTGCCAAAGGTTAGCGTCAAATCGAAATCGGTGGCCACTATACAAATGCTATTTTTTTTTATTTATTCATTTAATTCAGACATCACATCCATAATTTGTTAGTAAAGTTGAAAAAGCACTTAATATCTATTGTTAATAAATACAATCAATACATTAAATTATTATTATTAAATTATTATATTTTAAATTATATAAAACCCAAGAATGCAATAATATGTAGGATGTCAAACAATAACAAATTATAAAAATGTCAAAATTAGTTAGGCCTGTAAAGTCCTCTAGTGTGCATCTGTATATAATGCGTCATTACAGGACCGTAACTGTCCACTACAGCCTTCAGAATGCTGTTTGAACTGCCCCGTATTATACTTGCGAGTGACGCACAACGTTTACGCATAATTGCATAAAAATCATCTATATGACCTTCTGCGAACATGGTTGACGCACTGCAGTACCTTGGCAGACCGAACAGCATCCTGAAACCGTTATTATATTGAACACGAAGAGCATCATACGAGTATGTAAAATGTAATCAAGTGTAAAATGACATACAGTAGGCTCTGAATAGTGTCTTCTTAACGTCACTTGTACACTGTGCAAATCTTCGAGCTATCATATTGCAGCGGAGAGATAACGCTCTTCGTTCCCTCTCTATATCGATATTGTCCTTGAGGTTCTCGGTGACCCAATGACCAAGGTATTTAAATTGCTTCACAATTTTAAGAGGAGGACCTGAAAGCTTTATAGTCGGCAAGTTCGTAACATCATAATTTTTACTTTCAGCTTTAAATACTAGTACCTCGCTTTTACTAACATTATACCTAAGCCCATGGGCCTCCGCGAACCTCTCACATAAAAGGACCAATCGTCTTAAAGCACTGATTGATGGACTTAGTAGCACCATTTGAAAAAATAACCTAACCCTCACATGAGCATCTCTAACATGTTTATTCCAGCCGCATATATATTTATGTTTATGTCGATTTCCTCTTGTGTTAGTAGCTAGTTGTAGCTAGATACAGCCGCCTCAGATAATACCGTTACAATTTTATTATACAAGTCATCTAACACAGCCCTGTGACTTAAATCTTTACATAAACCGTGATCCAGACAATATTTTAAATCAACAGGAAAGTCCATATCTCTTAATCTAGCATAACACATATTACTGTATTGATCTATTTGACAGCGATCTCTTTCTCCCCAAATTGCTTTATTAATGTTCTCCTTAGGTGAAAAACATTTCGTTTTAACTAGATTTAAATTACATTTTATCTTAACTGGTAAATGATCCGACCAGTAGGTGTCAAATAAAACAGTTACATCAATTACTGTGTTATTTGCCGCTTCACTAACTACACAGTGATCTAGCCATCGTTTACTACCATAAGCCTCACTCACAAATGTAAATGTGTCATTTGGTAACAGTCTCATATTCACACACGACCAAGACTGCTCAGAGAGTTCAATGTGAAATAACTCACCAGGGTGCGCGTTAAAGTCCCTTAGCATGTAAACACATTCCACATTACCGTTATCAATAATAACTCATTTCACTTAAGCAATCAGTAAACTCCACCAAATTAACACTGCAATCCGTCGGCATATAGACCGAGAAAAGTAAAATGTCACGATTGTCAAGTTTAATTTCAATAGCTGCTAGTCGCACGCTTTTACATGGTATAATACGCACTGAAGTGAATAGATGTTTTCGCCACATAAGAGCGACACCACCATAAGGACGGCCTCTCAATAATATATAGTATATACTACGCAATATTACGTATCTGGCACCAACATCAAAAAATACCCCATGGGTGCCAACCTTCGCAATACTACGTATTCGTAATATTGCGTAGTCCGGCACCAACTACAACCCTTTCATCAAATGATGCCGCTCCACGCAATACTGCGTATACGTAATATTGCGTTTATTGGCATCTGTGTCTATTTTTTTATTTGATCAATTTCATATTTCTGAATGATAACAATACCTCTGCGCTCGCGCTCCCCTTTCCACCAAATCCACTTCACCTATCGACTAACGGAGCTTTTTTATGCAGTGAAGGTGGCAAACAAGCATGCAGTTCACATTTCACATTGATCTGAAGTGATGACTGCAGCATATAGATACCCACATAAAGACCAGAGGTCAAAATGCAGATAGGTTGCTACCCCTGAGGCCTTGGTTGTTATGTCTGTGATACGGGGCCATGCACTGCCATCTAACCGGAACACGATAGTGCTGAACACTACCATTTAGCGGCAGATAGATTAGGTAATGCGGTGGTGCCTACGCCCTCGATGTAACTATATTCGTGGCATGTTGTACTCGACTCCCTTCAAAGAGCCGAAAATGCTTTTTGAAATTCCATCGGCTGTCGAGGACCCTGGAAAACCTACCTTATGTTTATTATATTTATTTATTTTTTATATTAAAAAAAGTTATTTAGATTTACTATACAGACCTTCGTTTTACAAAGCATTTTTTTTGTTATGATTATTTTATTTTCATAAGAAGTAAAATATTATGATGTTATTTTTATTATTGTGTTGATTTTATGAGAAATGGTTATTATTTTCGTTAATAATAGTTAATTGTGAGTGAATGGATCTCATTGGAAAACTAATCTTTTTTTCTCAACATTGCCTCAGAAAATATGCTGTTTGAGTAATTTAAAAATAATAAAGTTACTACTTTTTTTTCTATGTTTTATTTAGGAGGCCAAAGAACATAAAAATGATCAATACAAGGTGCCAAATAGCAGCGATTACAATTTGCGCCCTTTGGAAGTTCTACGCAATATTTCGTAGTTGGCTTCCGGCATTATTTACTGCCTACGCAATATTACTTATTGGCACTCAATGGGTTAATGATCAAAGTTCTAATAAAATGTAAGGATCACAGTGATAGTTCTAATAAAATGTAAGGATCACAGTGATAGTTCTAATAAAATGTAAGGATCACAGTGATAGTTCTAATAAAATGTAAGGATCACAGTGATAGCTATAAACATTTACATAAAAACGAGAGATGTGTTATGCTTTTGTGTCACTAAATACCGTGTTATTAAGCGATATGGAGATTATAATGCGATATTGTTCAAATTCGATCTTCTTAAAGCTATAAGTACTAAATATGAAGCACTGGAGCACTTTCACTGGTGGTAGAGTTCCAGTGTAGGAGCTCGAGGGCGTAGGCACCACCGCATTACCTAATCTGTCTGCCACCAAATGGTAGTGTTCAGCTCTATACGTGTTCCGGTTGGATGGTAATGTACGGCCCCTTAACAACTTATCACAGGACATACTTAACAACTAAGTTCTCAGGGGTGGCAACGCATCTGCATTTTGATCTCTAGTCTTTATGTGGGTGTCTATAGGCTGCAGTTATCACATAACATCAATGTGAACTGCATGCTTGTTTGTCACTGTCTTTACACAAAAAAGTACACAGATGCCAGTGTTTAACTTCGACGTAGGTATTAGGACCTTTGAATATAAGTTCATGCCACTAATGATTTAGTGAATAGGATTTAAGTCTTTCTAATCGCTGTGGAGAAATTCTATAGAGAACTATCTGCTTTGGACACAAAGAAAAAAGGAAATTATTCTTTAATTTCACACCGCACGCAGTAATGAGTGATTATTTGTTTATTGCGGTCGTCATAGCCTTCTCAATTGTCCATATTTCTGACCACAACGAATCGCACTGAACACCAATCAGCATCTTTACCAATTTCTACACCGCAGTTAACACCCTACTGTTCTTTAGAAAAACCTAATAATGTACAATTCTTACCAACATCTCGACCACTTTTGAATGTGATTTAACGTGCTTATGACTTTACAACCGCATTGAGACCGCACCATGACTAAACACATCGTATGGGGTCCAAAAACCGCTAGCGCTGTAAACAATACCCTTATTTATTGTTTTACAGGCCCCATATAACATCGTCAACTATGAACAGGGTCCAATGATATCTAAAATGCACCCGCAATAAAACCATCATGGCTAGCACAGTGGGCTAGTAGAATTCTACGGACAAAAACTATAAGAATAGATTTGGCACGCTCGCAAAACGCTTTATATCGTGATGAATGTGCGGAAGTTATAGTCCCTGGCAACTTAATAAACACCGGGCTCCGTTTAAATGTATGTTTCGCAACATTAGAACGGCCATTTTGGTAAAGCTGCGAGGCTTAGGATAAACGGATTTGACAATGATTGCGTTGACTATGATTAATCGGTGGCTATGTAAATATGTTGACTTCAATGGCAGCGTAGGGCTAACATTTGTCGGTAAATAGATATTTTGTTTGCTGAGCTTGACTTATTGTACAGTTGTCAAGTAAATATCACACGTTATCTTGTTATGTGGATGTGTTATAACGGTTACTATGTATTTGCTTGTGACTGTACATGAGTATGTGTAGGGTCCTTTAAGTAAACGCATTTTTTATTATTTTTATGTCTACGTTCTACGTGTGCATATGCATGGGTTATATTAGCATAAATCATTTTGTATATTAATACTGTTTTAGTTATTGTAATAAATTAATTTTGTATGCTATAAAATACTGTAACAGCGGTTTTAGCTAACTAATCGTCCATTTATTAAGTAAAACAACAACAGTTTTGGTAATAAAAATACTTAACCCTTTACATAATGTATTCTTCATACACTTTACCTCCTGATTCTTTCATCAAATGAATTTGATGGTACACATCTCACAGCTTCATGCCTGTATTTGACCGTCTAGACAAAATAATGTATTCATATTTCGTCCTACATAACTTAATCTGCGGTATTTTAGAATAGTTTTAACAACATAATAACTTTATCTGCAGTATTGTAGAATAGTTACGTACGTTACTTCACCTGTAATCCCCGAAGGGGTAGGCAGAGGTAAATGAATGCATTCAAGCACACATGCAAACACCCACAATTCGCCGGTTACGTTTTGGCCCATGTTGGTGGCGAGCCTGTTGTCATCTCCGGGCACATTACCAAACACCGCGGTACTGGGAAACTTCCAGAAAACGAAAAAATCCAATAGAACCAGATATAAAGGATTTAAAACCGTTATATCTGATAGCCCTCGACCCGGGCATCGAACCCAGGACCTCCAGCGTAGTAGCAGTAGCCTGCTACCACTAGGCTACTGAGGCAGTCAGTAGAAAAGTTTTAACAACATATTAGGTATTTTCAATTTTTTGCGAACCTTGCCAACAGACCATATTTACTTTTCAATAGATGTTGAAGCCAAATATTTCAATTGATAAGTAAGTACTCAAGGAAAGGTTTCGTCGTAAATATCCTTATTTTATTATTGATACAAATAATTCATAACTATTATCCAAATATTTATGAATTTAAGTATAGTAAAATGTCGATATCATTACTAAGCAGTGACACAGTTCTTAAAGCTGATTGGATTGCAACAGGCACCAGGTATTCATTAGTCATTGATCACAACAAAAAAAATGAAAGCAAGCCAGAAACAACCAATTCATGAATCAATCCATTATATCTATTTTAAATTTTGAAGTCATTGAAACCAGTGCATGTTATATAAACCTAAAAAATAATTTGAACACTTATTAATGCGTAGATATGAATATCGAGTCGGTAAGTTAGGCCCGATTTACATTATCTTAGTGTTTAGCGTATTGCTTTTTAGGATAGTGGAAACATGTAAGCGCTACTTACTTTAGTACGGTTCTACTTTCCTTCCAAGTTGTACTAAAATACTCTCCTAAACACTAAGATAATGTAAATCAGCCATTACAGATTGACTTTAACGAGTTGTTATCACACACCAAATAATTTTTGCAGTTTATTTATACACTGCGAACTTCTATGTAAGGATTATGTATCGATTTATTGCCACATTCTTATTTCACGCACATTTTTTATGCCTCCACTAAATGCAGACAACATGGAACTGCAACGCAGATGTCATGCGTCCATTATTATTAATAGTAACATTACCACAATAACCGCTACAGCAATAACAAACACGTCTATATGATAAATGATAATATTTTGTGGCGTTCGCCCTCGATATGCGTCGCTTATGTCTTCATTTTTGCAAACAATGCCGAATTGAGACACGCGAAAATCATCTGTATATCATCGTAAGTAGATTTATATTGGGTTTTGGGTTTGTTGAGAATTTTGAGGGTACAAATCGCATTGATGCTGCTCAATCGCACGTAGCAAATTGTCGATATGTGTACAAATCATTAGCGGTAGGTTTTGATCCGCTCGGCGCGACGTCGGAGCACTGTGCGGACTGCGCGGTGCGGACTGCGCGGTGCGGACTGCGCGGTGCTTTCAGACTCGATGAAGTGAACATACTTTGTTGGTGGTAGGCATTGTGAAGCCAATGCCTGGGAGATTTTTTAACGTTTTCTGTTGTCAATGATTTACGAAAAATATAGCTTTATTTTAAATGGGATCTAATGTTTAATACATTTTGATCGGTAGGTATGTGTTTAAAATCTTTGCACAATTACTTGATGACCCGGTTGGTCCAGCACTGGGACAAATATTTGTATGGCCTACAGATATTTGTTTCGGGTCTGGGTGTTTGTGTATGTGTTGTTTGTATATAACGGCATCCACGACACTGGTTTATACCTACTGTGGGGCTGTGAGTGTATGCGTATTTATTTATTTATTAGAATTTACGATAAAGCATGACATTTCAAAAATATTGTTTGTTTACCTATGGTTAGTAAATGTATGTATGTATCTTCACGAAAAGTCCTTCGCGTGGTAGGCAGAGAGAGGTCCTGACACACTTCAAGTGGTTATTCTATATTCATAATTCTCTTCATAGATGTACGGTGATTCCTAAGACTCTTGACTCCGCTTTCTGACAGTACTCGGCCTATTTGGTCAAGGTACGTCGGTCTTGGTCTTCTTGGGCCTCTGCAACCATACACATTACTTAGTAAAATAAACTTATAATACGTATACCATATCTTTATGTATTGGGTACCATATATAGGGACTATTTCTAGGTATGAGGAGGGTGGAAGGTCCTTTCAAAAAAAGTAAGTGCAGTTAGTATCATTTTTCTGCTGTTGGTAGAGCTCCAATGATGAAGGTAGAGGACGTTCAGCGCTATCGTGTTTCGGTTAGAAATGTATTGGCTAATAATTTCCGGCACCGAGATTTAACAACTTAGGTCTCAAGAATGGCAATCACACTTAAATCTCTGGAATCGGAATCATGAAATTTGAATGCAGGTAAATGTCTTCTTTGTAAATGTTGTATTTTACATATTTATACTTGTTTGCCACTTAAATTACATAAAAAATGACAAAGCTCGCGCTCTATTTGTAACTCAAAGAAAAATATTATTCTATTGTTCTATCGGCTGAAATGATGATGACGGACGATGATCGCCGTAGAGAATTTCTACTGGTGGTAGAGCTCCATTGACGGAGCTCGCGGGCGTAGGCACCATCGCATTACCTACTATACTTGCCGCTATATGGTAGTGTTCAGTACGGCCCCGTAATTTCCGGCACAGAGGCATAACACCTTAAGCCGCACGTGTGGTAACGCATTTTGACCTTGGTCTTCTTGTGGGTGTCTATAGGCTGCAGTCGTCACTTAACATCGATGTGAACTGCATGCTTGTTTGCCACTTCCATTAAATAAAAAACGAAGGCGTTAAAAACACTTAAAATCTAATTTTGTAGGTATCTAAGCAAATTGTACACATTTGGTATTCCATTCAACCTCAACAAAAACATCTCCATTATATTTAAGAAACTTTATTAGTGGTTGTTATTGTGTTAACGTCCCCATACAACACTGAAACATGAAGCTCACACATTAAAATCTCGTATTCGCATAGCTTATTGAATATTCTCTGACAAGGAACCAGCATAGTATTTCTCTTCCCTATTCTATAGATAATAAAGACAATTTTCGCGTGATATTTGTGATATTATTGTGGTGGAATCGAGGTAAAGTGAACAATAGACTGCGTGTAACAATCGGGGTAATACAGATAGATAATATTGTGTATCACGAGCATGATGCGCGGGCGCAAGCATCTGCGTCAATTGATGCGGTTTTAGGGAATGAAATTGTATCGTTGTTTGTGTGAGTGGAATACTAACGCTCATAGTGATTATTGAGGGCCATAGACCACTCTTTAATAACGTGGAGACTTCAGTGCTGATTCGTTGCTAATTGCTAATTAGTCCTGACGTTGGAGGTGAGCGCTACGTTTTACAAAATAAGAAGGTCTTGTTTTACTTAATTAAAAGCTTTTGTGACGCTGAATTTATAAGACAGACTTAACGGTACGGACATTATCTACCAAGCAAAGGAGATGTTTAGACCTCCGGCCATGTATTGTACACAATATCATTAACAGGCAAAATCAATATAAAAACTTTTTACTGCATACTTTCACTTATTTAGCTTTGTTTGCATTTACAAAACATTATTTGCAGTTAGAATTGCAACTCAAAACTAACATGGCGAATATGGCGGGTGATGTCATTTTGACATTTTGATTTTTTAAATTGTTTTTTTTCTATTATTATATAGTACTTGGAGAAAAAAGTTATATTTTCTAAATACTCTCAAAATCGATTTTATGTGAATATTATACTAATCGATTTCCAATTTTTTAAAAATGTTCGGAACTTCTTTTAATTGATCGATTCTATACATTGTTTTTCTGATAATATGTGATGCACTAGTAAGACACAGATAGCATAAGTTTTGTTTTATCTACATAGGTACTATGTAGATAAAACAAAACTTACATGTTGAATATGGTTGAAAATGATAAAATCGTTTGAATTGAATGTGGTTGTAACTCTAAAATATATTCTTGAATAAATTAATTGTATTTTTTTCGATTTTTTCTTTAATTTACCCATATTTTGAGGACATGTACGAACCAGAGCCGAACTCGCAACATCTCCTTTGTGATAATCGTACAACATTATTTCAAACTAAATAAAAATTCACAAATAAACCACTTAATCGAAAGCGAAGTCTTCTCAAACCCTCAATATTTTTCGAAGACTTATCCAACGATACCCAATGTGATGGAATGTTCGGGAAAACAATTGCAACTCCACTTTACGTGTATTTTAGGTTGGGTATGCCTCCCATTCCCTAAAATAAAACATTTACCAGGTTTTATTGTAAGTATAATGTATATTTGTGCACAATGACAGCTTGCTAATAATAAGAGTCTACGCTGCAGACAGACGGATGGACATGGCGAAACTATAAGGGTTCTTTGTACGAAACTCTAAAAGGTAAAACTTTATGTGTGTGGCCGGACATAAGTAGTGCAGCTAACTCGTCCGTGTGCTTATTTTAAAGCCATTAGTGGCTAAGTATTGTACTGAACGAGATGAAAGTAAAGCGACCCGCTTTGATCATCAAAACTGTTGGACGTCGATTTCAAAAGTTTTCATGAAACATTAACGTGTGATAATTAGCTGATAAATAAGTCATATTATTTGTTAATGTGTTCATTAAAATTGTTTTTGTTTGACTTATATAACTCTAATAATATTCGTCACTAATTAATAATTGTTTTCATCTGAAAATATATAACTAATGAATATGATAACTCTCTAGGTAGTTTATAACCCGACAATGCAAAAGTGTCCTTGCAGACCGATTTGAAATAAATGATTTGATTTTTTTTTAATTTTGATACCTACAAAGTTCACACTTTCGGGTTCGGGTGCACCAAAATATTTGTAAATCAAAGTTTTAAAAAAAAAACATCCTTCTCTAACTTATAGGTACAAGTTAAATAAACAAATGAGTTTGCACCATTTGAAAATTGCTAAATGATGTCATAAATTTAACTGCTTACGGTAAATGGTCGAAATCCGCTGGTTAATGTGCCAGTTAACCTCAAAATTATCTGTCAGATGATAAGGGAATCTAGCAACCCTGATAACTATAACTATGCCAAACAATTAGCTCGTGCAACGCATTTTGCAGTCACTGCCAGTCGTTTACTTGTTTAGTTTTATTGTTTGACAAAACAAACTTTAATAACTGGTGGTAGAGTGCCAGTGTAGGAGCTCGAGGGCGTAGGCACCACCGCATTACCTTTTTTTATTATCAGGTGAAAATACTTTACACACCCCTTGGAGAGATGGGTAAGTTATTTGGGACTCCGGCCCAGAGGCACACAGTTCGGCCCTGGGGGAGCGTCAAATGAGAATTCCTGTGACGCTCCCCCAGGGTAGTTTCCTCGTCCGCCACCCCGCGGCCCCACCACGTCCCTATCCAACGGCGGGACCACCCTTAGGGTGCAGAGCCAACGAAATACCCGTACACATCCTCCCCAGCCGTCTCCTCTCCACAGCAGCGAGTGGCGGACAGAACCACGCCAAACGCCGCTCTCTCTTTGGGTTTCTCTTGGTAACCACAACCACCGGGTACTGAGCCCCGCTACGACAAGGTGGAAACCCCCGAGGGGGACCACCGCATTACCTAATTTATCTGCCGCTAAATGGTAGGTTCGGCACTATCGTGTTCAAGTTAGATCATAGATGGTAATGTATGGCCCCGTAATAACTATCACAAAGACATGACACCTTAGGTCTCAGAGCTGGCAACACATCTGCATTTTGACCTCCGGTTTTTATGTAGATGTCTCTAGGCTGCAGTAATCACTTAACATCAAAGTGAGCTGCATGCTTGTTAGCAATAAGGATCACGAAGGTATTAGAATCAGACGGTCGGCTCCCAGGTGATATACAAACAGCTTCCAACAGAATTCGCAAAAACACTCCAAGTATCCCATTCATTAACACCCCAGAAATAGTAATAGTGACGACATAATCAACATTCTGACAGACAATCAGTCATAATAACGACTGTCGACGGTGGGTGGTAGCTCCTCGTTTGTCGGCGCAACGACGCATGCCACCACCAATTAGTTAGAGGTAAATCTATTTCGGTTAGAAAACAATTGAGACATCGAGACGCAATCCGCTAACTGGTGGAGGGAAATTCTACCGCTAGTACAGTCAGACAACCGAACAATGGCGGTCAAACCATTCCATTAATATAACAATAATAATATCGGCACGGCACGTATAGTGAGGAGATTCCTTCTGTGACCCTAACCATCGACGGCTTGGACCCTGTTCCCGCTGCCGGTGGCCCACTATATATTTTTTATATATTTGTGCTTTTTTATTTTTTTTTAATTAAGTTACTTATACCTATATGTAAAGAAATAATTAATATATACAATTAATAAATGAGTGAAATAATAACTGAGTGAATAAACTGCCTCAGTAGCGTAGTGGTAGCAGGCCACTACTATTACGCTGGAGGTCCTGGGTTCGATTCCCGGGTCGGGGGATATTAGAGATAACGGTCTAAAATCCTTTATCTCTGCTTCTATTGGGATATTTCCATTTTTCTGGAAGTTTCCCAGTACCCCGGAGTTTGGTAATGTGCCCGGAGATGGCAACAGGTTCGCCACCTGTTACATGGGCCAAAACGTAACCGGCGAGTCGTGGGTGTTTGCATGTATGATTAAATGCATGCATTTACCTCTGCCTACCCCTTCGGGGATTACAGGCGTGAAGTTACGGTGAAATAATAATGGCAAGTCATTTTACGTCCCACTGCTGGGCACGAGTCTCTTCCCTTTTTGGGGGAGGCCTGGAGCTTACTCCACCACGCTGCTCCAATGCGGGTTGGTGGAGATACGGGTTAGTGGCCAACCGGATAGTGTCGGATGTTTTCAAACCGCCCATAAGGCCTCCGACAAGGCTTAACGACTGCTTTCTATCGATAGTAACCGGGACTGACGGCTTAACGTGCCCTCCGAAGCACGGCAACGCGCATTTTAATTTGCCACTAGCGGTCACCCATCACACACCCGACCGCGCCCGTATCGCTTAACCGAGTAAATCGCTTACGATCTATACCAGCCGCGGGGCCATGCGCGCTTCTATAGAACTGTCGTAAAAGTAACAACGCGGGAAGTGCAGCAAAATCCCCTCAAACACTACAGCCACTGCAAACGCCAATCCGCCTGCCAAGCGTGGCTTATTAAGGCCTGATCTCCTCTAATGATGCACAACATTGTAGTCTTTGGAGAACATCCTGCCATGCATACCTACATAACTGACGAATCAACAAAAATATCCATATATTCACCTTATCTAACGATTCATTTCGAGCATGCTAGAACTGCTGAGATATTTAACATCACTGTAAAGCTATGACGAAAATAAAAGCGCAGTGACACGAGTTAATATTTTCATGTAATTTGTCAATTTTATGAGTCGCGCTTCGCTTTGAAGTGGGACCTCCCGGTGGAAAATATTTGACTTCATTAATATTGTGGTTTTTGTTCTTAACACGTTTGTATAGCTTAATTAATTACAATAGGTAGTTCCACATCTGGCGAGTTGAAAGAAAAGTTTTGGTGTTTGTGAAGAAATGCCTACGCGTCAATTTTAAAGCATGCTAGAAGGTCAGGAGCAAGTGCTAGATAGAGGACTACTGCTGAACTAAAAGCCTGGATGAGGGTGTAGCGTCCACTTGAAGCCTGGATGAGGGTGTAGCGTCCACTACATTAAGGAGTGGAACAATGACGAAACACCAAAGTACGTATCTAGTAGGGAAGATGGCGTGTCAACCGAATTACTTTACACATACGAAGATTTCTCAAGAGTTGGCATATTAAACAACTTCACGACGTCAATCGTTGAGCCGCGGCCCGCCAGGCGCTAACACCTCGCCTGGTCGGTATCCTCCCTTTTCGTCGGAAAAACACTTCCACCCGTTCCTTGACATGGGCGAAACAACCCGTCGGGCATCATTCTGAGCGGCAGCGATTGCTAGCGACCTTCACAAGGTCGTCTGTCTACCAGTTTGTTGTAAGGTGCCCATGCTTTGTCTCCCGTTACGAGGAAGAACCCCTTTACCTAAATGGCCATCGGTTCTTCGAGCTATGAGCCCTGGCCACTGCCACTGGAGATTCGCTAATCTACGAGCTGTATCAGCTACTTTGTATTGGATATACATTGCATAACCTTCAGTTTTTATGTACTTAGATGTCTTTAAGCTACAATATTATCGCCCATGGGAACAGAATGCTTTTTGCCAACAGAATGATATCAAAAATCTTAATTTCTTAAGGACTTCAAAATAACATTTTATTTTCTTCTGTCGGCAGTTACTTACCCCCTATTTTTTAGGTTAACAAGCTTCAAAACTCAATGATAGCTCAACACATGTCATGTAGGTACACGTGCATAAAAAGGTGAATGTTTATCTTCGCAATTATGGTATGATTTATGTCGGGACAGTACGGGCCACCCACCTCAATGCGGTGCCTTTACTGATAGATTACGATTTTTGCTAAGTGTTTTAGAATGTTTTTTAAATGCCACTCGAGGATTTAGGGTTCAGCTGGATTTGTTTCCTGATTTTTTTTTAATATTTTTACGTGGCTCACACTATCAAAAAGTTAAACACTATAAAAACGGCATATTCTCCCCAAAGTGGCCCACAACACTGTTGTGACTACTGTTAGGGGAGGCTTTTGTCCAGCAGTGGACGTCTTTTGGCTGAAGTGATCAGCTTGATTATCCATACTTTAGATATTTAATTATAATAACTGCCTTAGTAGTCTGCTGGGTTCGATTCCCGAGTCGGAGGATCAGAGAAAAGTCCTTTATTTCTGGTTCTATTGGGCCTTACCTTTTTTCTGGAAGTTCTCCAGTAGCTCGAAGTTTGGTAATTTGCCTGGAGATGTCAATAGGCTCGCCACTATGTTACATGGACCAAAACGATTGCATGTATGCTTGAATGTATGCATTTACTTCTTGAGGATTAGAGGCTTGTAGTTACAAAGTTTCGTTTTTTGTTAGAGAAATTCGCAAATTTTACTTCCAAAATTGTAAAACCCGCAAATCCGGCAAAATGTTGTCTCTTACTTTTCTACTTAAAAATAAATTGTGTAATCTTTTTTTAACCCAAGGTCTACAAAAATACGGAACCTCTAGATAAATTGTCCCGGGTTTTTACGTCAGAGGCGGGTGGCGTCGAATTTTTTATAGTCAGCTATTTTGGGTCAAAACTTGGCGCCAATAGTTCGCCCAATATGTTTACTTTTATCGGGCCAACTTAATTGGTGTTTTACTCCAAATTGACGGTTCGCTAGTTTTTGTGGTGTAAGCTGGGAGCTGTGTGGTCGATGAGCAAATGTAGTCTTTATCGTGTCTTATAATGGAGAATCATGGAGAACCAATTAGATATTTTTTTTCTGTTTTTTATCCATTTTTTTTTATTTACGAGGGAAAGATTTTTTACTTAGCCCAAAGGTAAAGTTGAAAAGCGCGTCTGTTACAATCTGTCCTAATAACTGCATTAAAAATATTTTATATTTATTTATCTCTACCAACAAACCGCTCACGTTATTAGGTACATATTATTGACTTCACAGCAAGTATAAGGGCGAATGCAAAAATAGTAAAATAACAAAAACGGCAACCGTTATAACCAAATTGTTCCCTTAACGTTACGTTATTTTAACAGATTAGGCTAGTGATGTACCGTGTAGCGTGGAAGCCGCCCGCGGCAATAATCACATCTCTAAACAGTCGGTGAATCAAAGGGCGGTGAAATACAACAAAGGCTAAACAATATTTTACATTGTAATAAAGGTTACCTAGTTAAATATTTTTAAATGGGAATTAAACAATTATAAAACGGGCATATTTTTATATCCTTAAAGTTTTGGATGTAGCAAATAAGCACACAGTTTACATACATTGATAGTTAGTGTAACAGTAACAGTTTATACATCTATACTAATTAACACGTTCGTTTTCTTTAGACTGTGCTAATATTATAAAAAGGAAACATTTGTGTTCTTGTATGTATCTTTGTAAAGTTTTCACACAAAAACTACGGGACCGATTTCAAAAATTCTTTTACCATTGAAATGCTGCATCTTCACTGAATGATATAGGCTATATTAAGTAGGTACATGCATTGCACCCGTGCGAAGCAGGAACGGGCCGCTAGTCTCTTATAATTGTAAAAAAAAGCTGAAACATATGATTTCCATCACAACTCACACCTACACGGTGTTAACGATGACACCACACCACCCAAAGCGACCGTTTTGGAGGAATTCGCGTTTGATACCAAAATGTTAGCGATGCGGTTACCGACCCACTAGCGGTGGTCTATGAAGCCAGCTGCCACAAATCTGAAGAAGAAATTTAACCCTTATGAAAAGAAGAGAAGACTGAAATTAGATCGATTTTGAAGAATTTCCTATTGGTAATTGCTACAGAATTCTGATGAGTAAATATGACCTTTATGAAAAGGAAAGGAAGGTTGAAATTATCTTATGTTTTGAAGAATTTCCTAATAGTAATCGTGAAATAATGAGGAAGTTCCACATCCTTTTTGTACCATTTTGTGGCCATTACTAACTATTACAAATCTGTGGGAACGCTTTAAAATTTGGCATCTCATCTATTAGGTCAAGGTAGATCAGCCTCTTCTATCTGACCGAATCACCTCGCACTCCCTTTTTAACGAGAAGGACATGTTTTAGCATTCGACTCGGAGCATTCCCTTAGTAGACCCCTAAACCGCCAACTATACTGTGGCCACGGTGATGACTTCAGTGCAGAAAGGGAATGCTCCACCGCTCCCATAATTCGCCTTCAAAGGCTTGTCCACGGGGTCTCTGACAGCCCCTTTTCGGTGCATCGCTTGACAAGATGAACAGTCGCCGTCCTCTCGAAGTGAGTGCACGATCAGAGCTCCTACTCCACCGTTGTTCAAGCACCACACAGCATTGCAAGCCACGAGCCTCTGCAGTTGGACATTAGTTCTATTTCAGGAATTAGTTGACGAAAACAGTCAAAAAGAAGAAAAAGAAAATCTATATGTAAACAAGTACTTACCCAACACCAATAAGTACATAATAAAGATGCGTAATATTCACAGAAACATGTTATTATTCATATTTATAATATTGTTAGTTAAGACTATTTTGTAAATATCCGGGAATTACGATGCAAATAAATTCATTTCTAAAAAAGTTGTAGTCCCCTATAGTCTATAGAAAGATTACGTTGGATGGTATTATTCAAATACATGATTTCCCCAAATCCCAACGAACATGCGCGAATTTAAAAAATGTTCAAACAAGACAAGACAAAACAGATATCTTCACTCGGTCGAAAATCAAAGCTAACCGACCCGTCACCACTCAATCAGGGGTCCCGAAATGGCAAACGTTGTCAAGATGACATAATTAAGTGTTTTGGAAGGGTCGGCGTGGGTGTCCCGGGTTCGGGCCCGGTTGGGACCAATTAGAGACGGTGGAACACATTGAAGGATTACCGACACCGATTTTTGCCATTGAAGTAGTTTTAAAGTTTTGAAAACGATTTCTTATGTAGATGGCGAGCAAGCATGCAGTGCCCGTATAGTAATATAGTAACATACGCCAGCGATGAATGAACACCAGAGATCATAATGCAAAAGCATTGGAAAAGCCCTGACGCCTTAGTAGATTTGCCTCTGCGATAGTAATTATAAGGTTTACATTGCCATATAACCGGAAAACGATAGGTATTGAACACGTGATTACTTTGGCATGTTAATGTGATGACTCCTCCGCCCATATTTCCCCTAAATGACAAGACTGTTGTGGGCCTCTTTGGAAATTGGTATCATCACTGATTTCTTCCTGATGGAGGGAGAAATGGGTCTTATCAGTATGAAGAGAACTTGTAAACATAAATAGATGAATAGAATAGAATAGAAAATATTTTTATTTCGAATAGATCTTTACAGATACTTTCAAAACGTCAATAAATCATAAACTACCTAGAGCGAATAACCATTACATATAGTAAAAGAAAAATCATATATTAATAGTAAATTAAAAATTAGAATTTAAACTACTTCGTTAAAACATAATAATCACAAAATTTTTCAATTCCTTCAATGATGATAAATGAAGAAAAAGAAAAACTTATTCGTCAAGATCAAAGTTATTCACTTAGCAGAGTTCCAAGTGCAGTCACTACTGAGAAGAACTCCGCTACCCAACAAACTCATGATGATGATCTTGACAATACTATTATATATTTTTACTGGTGGTAGAGTTCCAGTGACGGAGCTCGCGGGCGTAGGCACCACCGCATTACCTAATATACTTGCCGCTAAACGGTAGTGTTCAGCACTATCGTGTTCCGGTCAGGTGGTAATGTACGGCCCTGTAATTTCAGGCACAGAGGCATATCACCTAATGCCTCAGGAGTGGCAGCGCATCTGCATTTTGACCTCTGGTCATTGTGTGGGTGTCTATAGGCTGCAGTCATCACTTAACATCAATGTGAACTGCATGCTTGTTTGCCACTTTTATTACATAAAAAAAAAAAAAAAAAAATTAATAACTTAAATTTAGAGGCTTATTCAGAGGTGAAAAATATTGTACCTGTTCATCTTTTATTGGTTCGGTAGGTATTCGGTATAACTCTTTAATACCGAAAACCTGGTGGACTTTCGCACCTTATGTATGTGACGTTTGTCGACCATTTTGATCAAGTTCTGATCAATACTGGACTATCAGTGCTTACGTAGGCAATGTCTAGCAATGATAGAGATAACACTATCCGAAGTCGAAACAAGCCGATTGTCTCTTTCGTGGGCTCGATTGCAATATTTCTTGCTGGGTACTATATTTTTCTTAACGCTCGTTCAATTGTGTCAACAAAGCCGCATGTCCACTGAAGCAGGCGAAACGGCCGATCATGCGCTCGGACAAACTACAAAGATTTGCAATATGGAGTATAACGCTACGTTGCATTTTATTTGTAGTTCACCATCCTAATACTTTGTTTCTTTTCGTTGTTTTTGGATGTTTTATTGAGTTCTCTTATTACGGGTTTACGATAAAAAAGGATCTTGTAACGGGGTTCAGTAATATTTTATCGTTTCTGTCTCTGTTTTCAGTACAATATGTTCCCATCTTTCGATGTTTCTTTTGGTGATTCTGTGATCAGTGAAATAGCCTATTATTTATTGTATTTGCCTTGTAAATAGTTAAGTAAATTAACAAGATAGTTGCAACTGAATGAAATTGTGTTTTTGATTTCTCGAAATATGGTGGTAGAGCTCCAGTGACGGAGCTCGCGTGCGTAGTCACCACCGCATTACCGCAAAATGGTAATGTTCAACACTATCGTGTTCCGGTAGGGTGGTATGACTTTGGTCTTTACTTAACATCAATTTGAACTGCATGCCACTTCAATTACATGAACAAAAATCCAACAATAATATTGCATCAAAAATGAAATTCAAACGAAATCTCAACTTGTCTCATTATACTCGTATTTCGCATATGTTTCCAAAACTGTCAATTTTCCATTTCACAGCATTTTAAAGTGGTTGCTTAGGGTGCTATGTTTGAGGGAGAAGTATTTTATAAGGGTAAGATCAATTGTGTCATAATTGATAGGATCCGTAGCGGAGGCGTCGAGAGGGATGAAGGAAACAGATGGGCTTAGCTTTTCAAGAGGTTATGGAAATTTAAATATCTGTTAGGCTTGCGAATTATATCTTGTGAGGGTGATTGTTAGGGTTGAGGGGTCCTTGGTAATTTGAGATTAACTTTCGTGGGTGTGGGTAATGCAATTCTGTATGATAGTATGTGATTTTGTGTGATAAATTTTTGCTGTGTTAAATAAATAAATACATTTTCAATCCTACTGATATTATTAACATGAAGTGTGGGAGTGGAATGGATTGAAACCTTTCTGGAATTTTATTGAAGTTATTCAGCATGGTGGTAAACAAGCATGTAGTTCATTAGGATTTTAAGTGACAACTGCAGTCTATAGACATCTGTACAAAATCAGAGGTCTGAATGTAGACGCGTTGCCACCCTACAGACGTAAGCTGTTACGTTTCTGTGATGGTTATTACGGATCCATACATGACCGACTAACCGGAACACGATAGTGCAGAGCACTATCTACCATTATTACACTACCTTTTGGCAGATAGATTAGGTAATGCGGTGGTGCCTACGCCAATGAGCTCTCACACTGGAGCTCAACCACTAGTGTAATTCAATAGAATATCTACGTCGTGCCTTCTGTACCTTCTCTGAAGATTAACGACTCGCAATTTTTAATATGTAAGATAGGTGAATTTAGAAGAAGCACCCGAGTTGTGTGTGGCTCTCCACACTCTACCTCCCCCGTGAGAGACTTAGAGTGAAAAACATACCTACTCTTATTTGTTTATGGACCATACGGAGTCAGAATCAGAATCAGATTAAGAAACTCATTTATTCATTTAGGGTGACAGGCACCTCTTATGACACGTCAAAAACAAACAAAATAAATTAAAGCGAATAACAATTGATATACATGTCAAACAAGATAAAAAATATATGTAAAGTCAAGAATATCACTAAGATAAAACTAAATGTAATAAACTAATGTAAAAAGTATATCAGTAGAATGTCTCATTTCCCCTTTACAAACTGATAACAAAGAGTAAAAAGAAAACAAAAGAGAGTCCAACAAACAATAAAAATATAAGGTATGTAGGTACATAAAACAGATACTTACCTGCCAATTCATAAAAGTAGAGATGTCTCTATGCTAATAGTTACATAGCCATAGCACATAAGCACATACATGAATAAATACATGATCAACACCATTACTGGTCAAATATATTAGTTAAATCGGTGATAAGTTACACCCTAACAGTAAGGATGCTTTTCCACCAGAGTATGCAGCTGTGCTGCGAAGATGTGAAATCTATACGTAACTTCACGCCTGTAATACCCGAAAGGGTAGGCAGCGGTAAATGCATGCATTCAAGCATACATGCAAACACCCACGATTTGCCGGTTACGTTTAGGCCCATGTAACAGGTGGCCAGCCTGTTGACATCTCCGGGCACATCACCAAACCTTCGAGGTACTGGGAAACTTCCAGAAAATGGAAAAATCCCAATAGAACCAGAGATTAAAGACTTTACACCGTTATCTCTGATAACCCCATACCCGGAAATCAAACCCAGGACCTCAGCGTAGTAGTAGTGAAGTGCGACCACTAGGCTACCGAGGCACCTACGCTACGAAAATATGTGACCGTGTCCACCAATACTAAGCTATGTAGCGGCACGAGGAAGATTCGCTCCGCCAAAATTCCATACAAACGATTAATTTTGTCTCTATCACACAGACATCAAACAGTTAGCACACAGAGTGCGTAGCACGTACCACCAAAATACCAACCGTCGCCCATAAGAGGGGAGGAGGTTGGGTGATGCGGGGAATTACATATTCTCTGTCTGCTCTACACACCACTCGCGACGGTCCATAGCACGCATCCATAGCATTCATCCTTCCACATAAAATATCTTAGCTGAATCCATTTCCACGAGTGCTATGTGCACCAATGAATATGATTGGTGGATATGGAACGCATCCATAGCAACGTAGCATAGCACATCTCTGGTGAAAAAGCACACTTTTACACTATAAAAAAAAACTTCGAAAGGAAGTATTCAAAATGTCATCTCGTTTGTCCGCCTCGTAAAACACGACTCAATTAGGTGGTATCTGTCACAACTAATACAAAACACGTGGTTCCGTACGCGGCTGTAAACTGAACCACGTGTTAGCACTTCTTGCTCGTTCTTGCGGAACCCTGAAATGTGTTGAATGTGTTCGGCGTTTTTGTCGCTCCGTTTTGAGCAGATTAGCAGGATTGAGTTGTTTTTATTTTTTTTAAGTCTGAATGTTGACAGACAAGCAAACGGGCCACCTGATGGAAAATGGTCACCGTCGCCTATTAACATTTGCAACACCAGGGGAGTTGCCAACGCGCTGCCAGCCCTGAAGGAATCTTTTGACGCCATTTTTGAAAAACCCCATATTGTAGCACCTAGGAAACACCTCAAAGGGAAGTTCGCTCCACAATGTACACGTTCTGGGCAGGAACGAACGTGAAAAGTGCACCGTTGAGCACTGCCAGGTGTCCAGTCGGTGAGGGTGGAACTTCTCTCTTCGGCGGGTAGTACGGTGTAGGAAAAGAGACGATGGCACCATGTCAAACAGTTCAGCAGAGCACTCACCATTGGAGAGACGGTACAACACGCGGTGAATCAGGTATTTGCATTAATCAAACATATACTTACAGGATCCAGCTAAAAATTATGCACACCGAGCCAACGAAAGAGGCAATCGGCTAGTTTCAATCTCAGCTGCACACTGCCTACGTAAGCACTGATAGTCCGGTATTGGTCAAAACTTTATCAAAATGGTCGACAAATGACAAAAAGGGAAGATGCGAAAGAGATAACACTCAACTGAGCCGAAATAAGTCGAAGTCTTCTTTTTTTTATGTAATTAAAGTGGCAAACAAGCGTGCAGTTCACATTGATGTTAAGTAATGACTGCAGCCTATAGACACCCACACAATGACCAGAGGTCAAAATGCAGATGCGCTGCCACTCCTGAGGCATTAGGTGTTATGCCTCTGTGTCGGAAATTACAGAGCCGTACATTACCACCTGACCGGAACGCGATAATGCTGAACACTCCATTACTACCATTTAGCGGCAAATATATTAGGTAATGCGGTGGTGCCTACGCCCGCGAGCTCCGTCACTAGAGCTCTACCACCAGTAAAATCCTTCCTTCCTTCTTTCCTCGATGCACAATATTTCTTGTTTGATAGTGTAATTTTTTATCCTTTGAAGGAGTATCAGCAAAGTCGTAAGTACCTATCTACAAATGTCCACAATGATAGATACCTGCAGTTGAGGTGTTTGAATTTCCAAACTCCGCGATCCTTTTGAAAATCTTCTTACTTGGAAGAAAGTCTGTAGGTATGTTTGTATCATTTATATTTTCCCCGCCCCTAATCGGAGTTGGGACCTCGCAATAATAACTGGCCTACGATTGCGCAATTGAGGCAGTGGAAGTCGGGGTCATAATGGGCCGCAAAAGACCGGGTAACTCGGCGGTTCCTCATACGCGCGGGGCCAAAGACTGGGTAGCGACGTCGGGGCATAAATCAGATATAGGAAGCCCTAAGTTAGACCTATGGGTGGCCCGAGTAGGCTGGGGCCCAGCTGGTATTTTCAAATGCCACCTCAACTATAAGACCAGTTCGACGTGGGGGAACTACGTCAACGACTACAACTATACACTCAACAAATTAATCCAACTACAAATAACAAGCTTTTTTTTATGTAATGGAAGTGGCAAACAATTATGCAGTTCACATTGATGTTAAGTGATGACTGCAGCCTATAGACACCCACAAAAAGGTCAATATGCAGATACGTTACCACTCCTGAGGAATAAGGTGTTATGCCTCTGTGCCGGAAATTACAGGGCCGTACATTACCACCTGACCGTAACACGATAGTGCTGAACACTACCACTTAGCGGCAAGTATATTAGGCAATGCGGTGGTGCCTACGCCCGCGAGCTCCGTCACTGGAGCTCTACCACCAGTAAAAATTACATTTGTTAGATGTTTTTGCAAAATAAAACTTTTAACCATCATATCTCCTTTTATCATGAACAGAGAACAGTTAGGGCGCGTGAATAGAAAATGGAAATGTTGCAAATGAAGCACTTTTCTCCAGGAGGACCCTGTTCACTATTGACTTGAAAAGTCCCAGGTCAAAGTTTTTTGAAAACAATGCATTTAATGCCTTACAACAAATTTAATGTAGAAAGATCCTATTCGGTTCCAGAAATAAATACTATTCTCAAAATACCACCATTGAATACTGAGCCTTATTCCGATGAAGATTAAAAGGAATAAATAAGCAGAGTGGACATTCGCGATTATGCACGCCACTCGCGCTGCGCCGGGTGTCGTCGGTTAATTACCTCGTCGCCGTAAATGTTTCATTTATTTCGCTCCGTGGCCGATTGACATCGACAAGGGTTTAGTGTGAATTTATTCATATTTTTCCTTATTCGTGATACATGTTTATGTAAAATATATTTCGAAGTTTCCGTTTTAATATCTTGTGAGTTTTAAGCACTTATAAATGATAAGTGATTGAGAAATTTTTTACGAATTATTTTAATGAAATATAATAATTATTACATAAGAATATTATTCCCTAATTCAATAAGAATCTAGAGATAAAGCAATAAATAGGAAAGACAAAAGAAATCAGGAAAGGCACAGATTGTATTTAAAGGTTCCTGGTCTTACCCAAACTAAATAAAATTCAGGTTTTCTTTTAGATATTTTTTGTTTTACGTAAATTTTATTTCATCTATCTATGTATTCATATTCTAACAAAGTTGTATAAAACAAACAACAAATATTGAAAATGGCCAAATAGGTCCAGTTCTATCTGATGGTGGGGTCAAAAGACTTAGGAATCGGCGTGAATATGTGTCACTCACCGGGAGATGTGTCACCGGGATATCTGGCGCTTTACACTCTCTGCCTACCCCGTTAGGGACCTGGCGTAAAGATACATACATACTTACACAAATTATTTTCAGCTATAAATAACAGGAAATCTAAGAGAAAAGCTAATAACCATGAATCTAAAAAATAAGGCTACCCATATGTAATAGCAGTAATTTACACAAACAGTAATTGTAAATAACAGTTAGTTATTTACTTCTGATTACAAAAAAATATTCCCTTTCAACAATTATAAAATATCTACAGTGATGTATAGATAGCATCTTTATTTAACACGTTCACATCATAATGATTTTCGAACTAATGATTACATGAATCTCCATTTCTAAAACATCCACAATTTCTAAACAATTTCCTTAACGTTACTGCAAACCGTATATTTATTTAATTAACACAACAATACAAACGCCAGTGTATAATATTTTCAAATTATTTTGTATGGAGCATGACGGCACAGGTGTTAGAACAAATAACAATAGACGGCGAGAGAGAATTGAAACGTTGTGAAACCCGACGCGTATCAGAATTGGGCCTACAATTATGTGAGATTACTCAATTATTTGCCGAATACTGAGGCTTATTAGTACCGATGACGCGGTGTTCCTCGCGGTCATAGTCTACGAGAATTTCGGAGGGAAGTGCAAAATTATTTTAATGATCTACGTTTCAAATAGTGGTTCGGTAACTTTCCGTACTTAATCTGGGGTAAATTTAGATCAATAATTTCTCTAGCTTCAAGTTTTATTCCTAACTAGCTGACCCGGCAAACTTCATATTGCCTCACTATGAAATAATGTGTCAAAGGTTTGATAGATACGGACTATTTGTATGGAAAAATGAAATTGTGGTTTTTATTATTTCCCTTCAATTTCTTCATATTTTCTTACCTTTTAAACCTTCCCTGGACTTACAAAAATCATTCAAAACCAAAATTAGCCAAATAGGTCCAGCCGTTCTCGAGTCTTAGAGAGACTTACGAACAGCAATTGATTTTTATATATATTATATATATAGATAGATAAAAGCTTAGGAATAGCTTTCACAGTGTCTCGTGCACTTTCGGCCATGAAGTATTTTCACAAACGCGAGCTGAAACAAACACAACCTCTGTATTTTTCTAATTTCTTATTAATCTACTTACTAATATCCGTAGTATAGATAACATATCTATGCCTATTTATTTCAGGCATTCAAGTTTTAGTAACATTAGGTAGTAGGTAATACTAGGATAGAATTATAAATATTTAAAGTACCTTCAGTTATTTAATTCCATTGAAACATATGGTTGGACAATTTCATAAATAAATCGCATCTTTTGATACAATGCAAATTAGCCCAAATAATAAATCATTGAAACGATTTAATATTACAATAATAAAATTGATGATTTATTGTACCTTTGTGGGCGCAACTGCAAGGACAGTCGCATGTACACGGTTACTGGTTACCGAGCTAGTATAGCTGGGTATTGTTGCTATCCGTCATTACTTATTTGATCGGCGCCGCTACCACGCCCCTGCCGGTGCCTTGTAATAAACATATCAACTTCACACGATCCCCTTTCACACAATGGCCGCCAAAACAATGGGGTTTTGTGCACTAATAAGTACTAAATTACCGACCCGCTGCCGTTTTGTAGCGAAATGGAAGCCGCTTTGAGGTTTTTCACGCCTCATAAATTGTTTAGGACCGTATCTATGATAGACACGATAGATGTCTCATTGTTTGATATTTCACCTACATAAAAAGTATTGAGAAACTTTTACTGTCTACTTCTTACTTAATAATATGTGTTTTAACATTAATAACAATTATGTAAGAAGTTTTGCGAAAACTATAACAAATTGACTGTTTTCCTAAATAGTGTATAATTTTTATGCAGGTGTCTAGTAAGTTTATACAAAACTGAAGTTACATTTTACGGATTTACTAAATACTTGGTAGTATTGGAATCTAGTTAATCTCACAAATAAAACAATACTTGCTGATCTGACATAGAATATTTCAAAGAGTCTTCTTCAATTAGATAGTGGACTACCTAGAGATCTATTGTGTGTAGTTAGGAATAACGATAGAAGGAAGAACCAGAAGTTATTCTTATTGTACGACAGCAGCTGAAAATTTAAAAGTACATACCTAACATGTAAAGTTTTCATTATTAATTAATTGTAGTTACGTTAATACCCATTTTTGCTACAGTTATTGTTTGTCATATAAATAACTATTTTTTCTAAAGACAGCTATTGCATCGGTATTGTTGCTTATGTATACTGCACATAAAAGACGTTTGGTGAAAACCATTCAAGAGCTTTGTCTGCTTCATGCGTAATCCGAAACTATCGATTACTGTTTACGTAAAGAGCAAAAGGATTTACTGAGAAAGTGAAAACAGGCACAATGCGCACAAAGGGGACTTATTAACGAAAAATAATAGGCAAGCGTGTCAAACAAACATACAAGACCACAGAGAGAGGCCACCCGCGCGCTGCTAATTATCGCAAAGACAGATGTGCCGAAAGTGAACGTGTTGAAAAAAAATCGTCTAGAGAACATCAAAACTAAGCGCCGACGGATTAAGCGGTGACAATCGCGAGACAAGCTAAATTCTTCGTTATCTCGTTGGTAAAAACGTCGTCACTTGATTGAATATGAACGAATATTTGCCTCGTCTGTTTTGCGGTTGATCTTTGGCGTTGTAAACTTTAAAACGGAGCAATAAGGGAGGAAATACACTGTATTTACTTTCGAAGTGCGATATTGGTTTGAGTTTGAGCAAAAAGATGTCAATAGACAATACGTCAGCGACGACAAAGCGCGCGATAGATATTTATTCATAGCGGATTATCCTCGGTGCATTTATTTATTTTATTTGGATGTAGAAAAGGACATCGCGGACAGCACCGGGCTAATCACTTTATTTTTGGTCCCTTCAATCGGCACGTCGCTCGGCTGATCTCATTTTGGTAAAGCTCTCCTATTGTGGACGCTCAAATTGTCCACGCCGTTTTGAGTCTCTTTGATCGTTCAATGCTTATTATTGTAAATACACTTGAGATTATGGACCACCTTGGAACTGGTGGAATGTCGAGTAATTAAGAAACCGTGTCATGTATTGTTTGAAGTCTTATTTGGTTTGTGTTAGCTTGTACCTAAGTTGGTGATGACAGCTGTGATTAATGGTGTCTGATTTAGAAAAGTGAAGAATTGTTGAATTTATAGAACTAAATTGCCAAATTTACGGAATTAACAAGATATAGGTACCTACGTACATTTGGCCATAAATTACATACCCTCTGCCATTAACAAGCGACTTACTCGTACTTACTTTTATTATGTAACGAAGGTGACAAACAAGCATGCAGTTCACATTGATTTTAAGTTCTGACTGCAGCCTCTATCGATGGCCTCTATCTGGCGCCAAATGGTAGTGTTCAGCACTATCGTGTTCCGGTTAGATGGTAATATATGGCCCAGTAATAATTTTCACAGAGACAACAACTTAGGTCTCAGGGGTGGCAACGCATCTGCATTTTGACCTCTGGCTTTTATGTAGATGTCTATAGGCTGCAGTCAACACTTAACATCAATGTGAGCTGCATGCTTGTTTACCACCTTCAAACACAAAAAAATCTGAAATGATCCGCATGAGAACATTGTCCGCCGAATATCAAAACTCATGTGGTAGAGGACAGGGCAGGACACATAGCTCAAAGAACCGGGGATCATTCGGCAAACAGTTTTCGAGTGGTGTGGCGTGAAGATACATACCTACATACATATAGTTCACTGTGAGAATTTACTCCTATAAAGGCGTGCAGTGTATAAAATAATAATGAATTACCGCCTGAAATTAAAGAAAAATGGAAAGAAAAATTTTACTTCAGGCAGGAATCGAACCTGCGACCTAAGGATAACCTGTCCAGCCGTTTTACCACTAAGCTACCGAAGTCCCACACAGATGTGTCAATTTTTTTCCCTTCCCTTTTTGATTTTTAAACAATTTATGGTCGGTGAATTTTTCTTTACATTTTTTTCTTTAATTTCTAAAGTTCAATCACATGTGTTATTGCGAAAAATAAAATATTAGAATTACCGCCTGTCTGATTAAATCATGAGATTTTAAAATAGGAACAGTGTAAATACACTTTCGTATCAAACAAATTCTTTAATCAAATTAAATCATTCGGAGAAACTAGTGTCTTATCTTGCCCAAGAAGTAGGTACCTAATTATAAAAATACTAGCTTTGCCCGAGACTTCGTCCGCGTAGAATTTAACAAAATTATTGTACAGTAGGTATCTTCGCGGACCAAGTCGTGGGAACATCTAGAATTATATAATTCTTTAATTAAAGTAGCCTATGTTACTCCTTATTGTATGAGCTATCTGCCAGAAAGTGCCGTCAAAATCGGTCCCGCCGTTCCAAAAATTAGCCGGAACAAACAGACAGACAGATGAACATTGTAAAAAATAAAGTTTTGGTATTTGAATATATGCATTTAGTAAAATGCGGTTATTATTTTATATTACAACAAAAATTTTATATTTTATATTTTCGGTAACAAACAGCTACCATTTTTAAGAAAGTAGGTATTTTACCATGATCTCAATTACCTACGTAGTATTTTTATTGAAGCTAAGCCTGGGTTGCACCGAGATATTTGTTAATGTTAAAGTTTTTGTTACATTTCACATCCTTCCCTAACTTAAACAGATTTCTTTAAGTTAGAGAAGGATGTAAAATGTTACATTAACTTTATTTTTAACTAAGGTCGTGGTGCAACCCAGGCTAAGAATGACCCCGTTATAACTACCACAGAGACATAACAACTACTGTCCTAGGAGTGGTAATGCAACTGCATTTTGACCGATCATTTTGACCGATTTGAATTCCGATCGAGATTTCCGATCGCGATCGAAAATCGCGATCGGAAATCTCGCACTAGGCACTGAGAAGTCAAAATGCAGTTGAATCACCGCTAGATGACGCTCCTTCAATTCCATACAAATCTGCGTTTTCTCTTACGCGATCGAATTCGCGTAAGAGTAAATAAAATCTCGCACTAGGCACTCTGGTCTTTGTGTGTTTGTCTATAGGCTGCAGTCAACGTGTTGCTCAAAATCGGTCTTGGTCTTGCAGTCTTAGTCTTGTTCTTGCATTTTTGCAAGATCAGGACCAAGAGCAAGACTGCCTAATTTTAGCAAGACCAAGAACAAGACCGACGGTGCAAGATTTGAGCAAGACCACACTGCTCACGTTGGTCGGGCTCAAATCTTGTACATATGATTGCGGGAGATCCGAAATCGAAGGGTTATGAAATCTAACAAAAAAAAGTTCAACGATAAAAAATGTTCTACCGCCATATTTAATAGGGATGCCAGTTATTGACAAAAAAAAATTACTTATAAATCGATTTGAATCGTAAATACTCTGGAATCGATTCAGAGCAAAACTTGAAATCGTCGAAAAGTCCTGCCTGTTGGACCTTTAATCGTAAATACACATAACATAGTTATGACGTTAAATAGTTTAGTTTAAATTAATTTTTGGCAACTTCACATCCATTTTTCAAAGAAATAAGTTTTACAAGCATCGATAAAAGTCGAACTTTACCTGTAAACCATAAACACTAATTCGATTAAATTGATTCGAAATTGCTATCCCTAGTTTTTGACAGCTATGATTCTCTTTGGCTATGATTTGTGTTTTTGTTATTCGTTTCTGCACTTGTGCTCCGTAAATACTGATAGCATTTTAGTTACTTTTTAGTGCTTTTGTCTTATATACACATATGTCTATCACATACTTAACAAAATAACCTCAAATATCTTTGGATTCCCGTCGATGATGGTTTCTTCTATTTATTCTTTGTAAATGGCATAATTTTAAGAGTAATTTTACAATATTACCATTCTGGTCCGCCAACCTTTCAGGTGGGCCGGATCTAGTATGGGCATTCGCCGTCTCCTTTCGGTAGCAAACACGTTCAAGAACATATTTATTCCCGTGAAATGCCGCAAATAGGGAGTCAGTATCTTAAGCCAAACTGGTCACACACTACACTGAGCTACCATTTAGCGGTAGGATGATGCACCAAGATATTATTTTATGGACAAAAGATTAACAGACGGCTCACCTGATGGAAAATGATTACCGTAGCCTATATACACTTTCAATTAATTAACATTTAAACACGTTATTAGCACTCTATTGGTGTTGGCGTTAAAGTCGCCAACGCGCTTTCTGAAGGTCTCTTATACGCCAATATTGATAAAAATACTTGTGGCCTACCGATTGTAAGGCGGATTATACGGCTTAATTACTGGTATAGTCCAAAAGAGACTTATCAAACATTCTAAATTAAATGCATCTTATCTCGTGGTATTAACCAAATGAAAAATATACATTTTAAAAGTAAGAGAAAAAAACTAATTAAATCTTAAAATTTTCGTGATCTCTTGCTTCTTGTTTAATACTTACTCCGTAATTAATTATCAGAGCTCTTAGTGGTGGTTTTATTAATTCCTGCAATTTATCATACAAACACTTTTTTTCGCGGGGAAATCCACAGGAGCAGACGGTGATGGTCTCTATTGCATAACTTTAGACCTATTCTTGAAAGGCCCGCAGTGTTCTTTTTAGTGTAAAATTGTAAGCAAGTTATAGAAAAATAAGGTAGGTACTACTCGTATCTTTACGATCCATCTGCACCGAACACGGCTTCGCTTTGTAGAAATCATATTTGCAGATTTTCTCGCGTAGGTATACTAGAAGTGCGTTAGAATCCCACTGCAGAAGCGAAAAAATAATGAGAAAAAAAAAACTTTTATTTGCTATGTAAATAATACGTGTAGGTACGTTATGGACGATAAAAAGTTATCGGGGCGCAACGAAAATATACATATACAGGCCATCAAGTGCGCAAGCGCAAGGCAGCCGTGATTTTTTTGGGTATTTGTACATATTGCCGTGAAATAAACAATATTTTATTGAAAAAATAAGTTAAAAAAAAATATTTAACCGAAAAAAAAATATAAAAAAATACTTGCGGCCATTTTTTGATAGGCAACCTAGTGGATATATATTCTCTAGATTACAAATATGCGTAAAAAATAGGTTTGCAGCATATCTGGATGAACGAAATGATTCTGTACTGGGCGGGGCACCAGAGAATATGTAATGATATGGCGGCACTCCCAACTTCTTCTCTTACCTAGCTTCGCTTGCTCTGCAAGTCAAGCAAGCCTAGTCAGCATTAATACTAAGCGAGACACGGGAATCCAACTTTTTCTCAGAGATCTAACCACTTGTGGAGGAGAATTCTTCCACTAGTACAGTCAGTCAACAGAACAATGGCGGTCAAATAATTCGAATAGTAGTAGTAGATGTAGTAACGTAGGGGGCGGCAGCGTCCCCCGATATAACTGCCGCCCTCCGACAAAACTGCCGCCCGTGTTCACCAATCGCGTCAATTGTGGCATAATTCTCCATGAATGACGTACAATCCTACTATGGGCATCTTTGGGAACGCTTTTGTCCAGCAGTGGATGTCTTCTGCCTGAAGTGATGACCTAAAGAAATAATAAACAATGAGCTTAACAATGATGATATATCAGATAGATTGCACATTGATTCAATAGTCAATCGGCTTCGAATTACATTTTATAAATCATCTAACCATAACTGTTAAATGATTGAAATGAACACTCCTTTTAAATGAAAATGTATAAACTCAATTTTTATAGCATGAATACAAAATATCGTAGGTATCATGGGCCTCACCAATCCATCCAGAGTAATTCATAGTTCCCAAACTGCATTGAGGAGGTATACATTCATCTCAGTCGCTACTCAGTGAATTTCATTTTTATTTATTTACCGGAGATAAATAAGGAGGTTCGGCCGAGGCGGCAGATCAAAGGCCGCAAGACATGATTAGCCTAATAGAGCGGCGGTGTCGCGCCGCGTTAGTGTCGCCTGCATTGCTCCCGACATAGATCCGCCATTCACGCCCGCAACAATCGCTAAATTGAAGTTTAAAATTTAAATTAAAATTATAAAATTATATAAAAACCTAGGCTACCGAGGCGGTAGCCTAATGGTAGCAGGCCACTACTCCTGGGTTCGATTCCCGGATGGGTTATCAGAGAGAATGGTGTAAAGTCCTTTATCTCTGGTTCTATTGGGATCTTTCCATTTTCTGGAAATTTCCCAGTATCGAAGTTTGGTAATGTTCCCGCAGATGTCAACAGGCTCGCCACCTGTTACATGTGCTAAAACGTAATCGGCGAATCGTGGGCATTTGCATGTATGCTTGAATGCATGCGGTTTGGGATGCATTTACGTCTGCCTACTCCTTTGGGGATTACAGGCGTGAAGTTACGTTTTATGAAAATAATATTAAACATTTGCATTACGATACAACAGCGTTGGCATTTAATTTATTGTACAAGAAACATCGCAACAACGCCCCCGGTACACATCGCTTTGTCGCGGCGTTTGTACTGCGTATACGTTCAAGATCAACGCACATGCCTTTATTCATACCGATACCATGTTTCGTCAATTGTGTTCATAAATTAAAGATAAAAAAACTGGTTGCCTGTGAAGTCGGTTTTACGGGCAAAGATTTTACGTGACAACGTCTTTTTCTCGGTAGAAAGGCATTCGCCGGTCCGGCAGGCCTCTCTCTCGTTCGGTGACTCATCGTTACGTTACCGGGCGTTACACTTTTTCATGAGTGACTCCGAGCCGCAACCTAATTTAAGACGTTGTCACGTCAAAATCTCATCAATATTATATATTTACCTGGATTGATACCTATATATTGATTATTTATCACTGAAATACTGAAACTAATTAGATGTATACGTAGATTGGAAAAAATTAAATCAGTATTTTTCTTAGAAAAGTGTTAATATAGATTTTATTTCACATCTCATACGCAATGTTTAGTTTGCTGCGTAAATAAGGATAACTGGATGAATTATGTATTGAAGTAGTTGCTAAACTCACTATTGATTACAATGAGAAATCAATAATAGCAATATTAATTGCACTTCCAACTATAAAAAATTAAAACTCGCTTAAACATCGTCGAATCGAGTCGTCCAGTCCCGACGTGAATAGCGAGCTTTACCCGAGCGGATCGCTTTTATAAAACTGTTCTTTATTCGTTTTATCGAGATTGAAATTAAGATGTAACGCGTTGCATTATAAATACGGGTCGCGGCCGGGCGTTATGTGCCGCCGGCTTAATGCTCTCAACCTTATAAAGCTGCACACACATTTGTTTTGTGACATTGTCATAAATGGAACTCAGTTTATTGAGCGGATACATATTCCAACGACCAAATCGGTCTAGCACCTATGACAACCGCTTATTCCGAGAGTTCGGTTCGTTCCCCGCATCGGGACAAATATCTGTTTTGTATTATGTTAATATTATGTTTTACATTCCGTAACCATATTCACCTCGTGAATGACTAGTGAGAAAGATACAGATTTCATTTTGTTACATTACACAAAAACAATCCATATGTTCCACGCGTGGTCACAAAACAAAATGTAGTTCACGCACAAGCGATTTTATAAAAAGCTCCCTGTTTTATGAACCGCAACAATAATTTTGAAGGTGTTTTGAAACATGCCGGGTAATACGTGTATGATGCTCTAAAGTTACGTTTTTACACCATTATCTCAATTAAATTACTTATGTAGCTGTTTAATATGGGATTTCATTAATTCTGTACCGCAAGTACCAAGATGCTGGTGAGTCTGAATTATGAAGACTTTAATTAAACAATTATTTAAGGCTTCTTTTTATAACTGCCATTGTGGCTTTGCAGTAGTGTGAGTGACTTGTAAAGAGGTTCCGTGGGTCTGGGTATCTTTTTACTGGTGGTAGAGTTCCAGTGTAAGAGCTCAGCGTAGGCACAACCGCATTACCTAATGGTAGTATTCAGCATTATCGTGTTCCGCTAAAATTGTAATATATGACCCTATAAGTAATTACCGGCAAAGTGGCAAAACTAATTTAGGCCTCAGAAGTAGCAACGCATCTACATTGAAATATCTTATTTTATGTATGTTTTATTAATGTTTATAGGCTACAGTATTCACTTACCATCAATGTGAACTGTATGCTTGTTTGACATTTCATAACCTAAAAAAGAGGTGAAGCGCGCATGGATGGTGTAAATCGTAGGCGATCTACTCGGTTAAACGATACGGGCGCGGTCGGGTGTGTGATGAGTGACCGCTAAATTTAAAATGCGCGTTTCCGTGCTTCGGAGGGTACGATAAGCCGTCGGTCCCGGTAGCTATCGGTAGATAGCAGTCCTTAAACCTTGTCAGAGGCCTTATGGGTGGTTTGAAAACATCCGACAGCGGGTTGGCCACTAACCCGTATCTCCACCAACCCGCATTGGAGTAGCGTGGTGGAGTAAGCTCCAGGCCTCCCCCTAAAAAGGGGAGAAACTTGTGCCCAGCAGTGGGACGTGTAATAGGTTGCCATTATTATTATAATAACCTATAAAATATGTTTTTGCGTTTAACCCAATTCCATCACAAAGTATATTTTAGATTAATCTTATCATTTACGGTTAATGTTAAAAATAGGGTCGGTAAGCAAATAAAACTGCCAGTATTGGTAAATATTAATGAAATGCTCAGTTTATGCTAATGCACAATGTGTCCGACCCTTATCAAACATAACTGCATCGTTTTCGTTTTATCCATAAGACTAAGTTCCCTTCACACTAAATTTAATAATGTTAAACCCAGCTGCACAATTAGTATTGTTAAAAATATTTATTACTAGTTATGCCCGCGACTTCGTCAGTGCAAAATTTAATTCTGATATAAAAGTAACCTAAGTTACTCCTACATTACATCAGCTATCTACCAGTGAAAGTCCCGTCAAAATCGGTTAAGCCATTCCTGAGATTATCTGGAACCAACAGTATTTTAGTACATGTACCGTGTGCATAATAATATGCATTTAGTAAAAAGCGGTTATTTTTGTATTACAAACAATTTATATTATTTTATATTACAACATATTACGGAAATCCTATTTTATTTATTTGTATTTGCCTATAGAAGATAAATGCGTCCGTGGAGTTAGTTTTATGTTTGATGGTATAGAAGGAATACGCGAGAAAGAAAATGTGATTTTTTTTGGACTTACGTAGTCGTCTCGTCTGGAGACGGCATCAGTCTACTACACCGGGCAATTGGCGAGCGCAAAGGGCTCTGAACCTAAATGGTTTTTTTTTTGATGTAATGGAAGTGGCAAAAAAGCATGCAGTTCACATTGATGTTAAGTGATGACTGCAGCCTATAGACACCCACACTAAGACCAAGGATAAAATGCGGATGCGTTACCACTTCTAAGGCCTAAGGTGTTATGCCTCTGTGCCGGAAATTACAGGGCCGTACAAAACTAAAAACTCAACAAAACTTAAAACATTGATGTTATACTTTCTAAACTTGTATATTTGATTTGTTTTTTTTTAATATGCCCATCAAAAGTGTACAGACAGTGAGCACGCATCCTTATCGCATAATGAAGTTATCGACGCAGGCGCACGATTTATTCATTCCGCCGCTAATGTGTGGGTAAAGTCGCGGAAGTCAACATTCATCTTTACCCCCAACATATTTAAATTTCAACCCTAACCTCTTACACACAAAATTGATAATACTCTGGCTTGGCTTTTCAAAAATGATTATGGCATTTTCAATCTTTTTAGTTGTGATTAAGGTTGATTTTGTATTTATTTGGTTTGTTAAGGGGTGTTGTGAATAGAAGCGTGGTACCGTAAGGAATTAGCTAGCATTGATGTCGTACATTGTGTGTGATGGGTGTGTCGGGTGACACGACACTGCAGACACTAATGTCCCCACAGTTGTGCATAGAAACAGTTCATTTGTGAACCAAAATGATAGTGAAAAGGGTCTTTGTTACCATAAATATTGTTAGTTTTGTAGGGTACACGGAAAGTTGATAAAAATATAATTGAAATTTAAATGGGTACACAAATGTTCTGGCATGTGAATTGATATGAGCTTATGGTTCAGTTGGTAGAAAAAATATTACTTAGTGGCCTTAAAATAGTCCTCTTGTGTTAACTAGAGAAGACATTTTAATTTGACTGAACCGAAATACTCGTAGCTCTACGTTGTGTGGTGGTATGGAATATCTATTCTGTGATGGAAACACAACAAGAATAGGTGTTAAATTTTTTACGAATGATCCATTATTTTTTAGATAGGTACCTAAATCTTAAAATGTACTTGATACATTCATAAAATATAATATTTAGGTACACTGCGTTTTTGCTTTATGTTTACTGGTGGTAGAGGTGGAACTGGAGGGCGTAGGCACCACCGCCTTACCTAACCTAACTGCCGTTTAATGATAGTGTTCGACACTGTCGTGTTCCGGTAAGATGGTAATGTATGGCCCCGTAATAACTATCACAGAGACATGACATCTTAGGTTTGAGGGGTGGCAACGCATCTATATTTTGACTTCTGGTTTTTATGGAGATGTCTATAGGCTGCAGTCATCACTTAACATCAATATGAGCTGCATGCTTCTTGCCACTTGCATTTAAAAAAAAGGTTATATTTATTTTTTTGGAGCAGGCATATCCGCATAGCATTACCTATGGTGCCCACTCTAACTCAACTGGATCTATGGTATTTAATAGTATTTAGATAAGTATAAGAAACAAGAAAAGACGAGGTTGAATCCGCTTACCATCGCCTCGCAAACATATATCACCTCAGCTCAAAAAGGTGTCAGTCCAGAAACCGGCGAAGTCGACATTGTAAGCATGTGTGCAAACATAATTCGATGTATATCGAACAAATCTATCTGAGGGAGATTACAATGGGGCTAATTGTAACATTTTAATTCATAGGCTGAAGCGGGTTTGCTTCCGCTTACTCTAGCCACACTTTATACAACCACTAGTAATCTCATATGTTTATTAGTGGCGAAAACCATTTTTTTAATTGGTCGTATGTAGATGGCTATTCCCGAAGAAGCTTTATTACTTCGTCTCGCCACTTGATGGAGAAATAGTGAGCGCAAAAGACTCTTAGCCTAAAATATAAGCAACTACTTCAAGAAAACTCCTGTGGATCCGAACCTCGACTTATAGCGTTACTGGAGAGGGTAAGGCCAACTGGTGACGGAGCTCGCAGGCGTAGGCTGGTGCCTATTACCTAATATACTCGCTATATCACTAAATGGTAGTGTTCAGCACTATCGTGTTCCGGTCAGGTGGTAATGTACAGCCCGGCACAGAGGGATAACATCGTAGGCCTCAGGAGTGGTAACGCATCTGCATTTTGACCTTGGTCTGTGTGTGGGTTATAGGCTGCAGTCATCAC
The DNA here is from genome assembly GCA_036365455.1 of Macrosoma leucophasiata. Lineage (NCBI taxonomy): Eukaryota > Metazoa > Arthropoda > Insecta > Lepidoptera > Hedylidae > Macrosoma > Macrosoma leucophasiata. The sequence goes on along the minus strand of JAWQUS010000005.1, from coordinate 22,527,442 downwards.
TTAACATCAATGTGAACTGCATGCTTGTTTGTCACTTCCATTACATAAAAAAGACGTGCGGTAAGGGAAGTGCAACTTTCGCTCTAGCCTTTGGTAATGAAATAACAATTTTTTTTATAACCTTAAGATAAAAAATATAATTTACAATTTTATGCATTCGTACAATTTACGAGTTACTTTATGTTTTTGGAGTCCCATAGGTATACCTAGTAGGTAAAGTATCAAGCATATCAAATAGTTACACTCCGGCTACCGATTAGTACCTATGTAATTCCATCGTAGACAATTTACTTCACATGTCAAGAAGAAATTATAGGTTCTAAAGTGGAACTTTCTAAAGTGGAACTAATAAGATGATTGATTGCCTTTAAATTGAATCGTATCATTTAACTATGTCAGCAAAATATTATTTTTACTCAATAAAAAGTAGGTAGAATGTCAATTTGTGACTTAATTTTCTCCTTTCTTATTTTAGGTAAAAATAATAAATACAGGTAGTATAAAATGCATCCATGAAATGAGTAGCTGAGCGCTTATGCCTTAGCCCACCGATATCTGCTCCCGCGCCGATCGAATAAAACATTGATAAATATTTGTGAACATTATTCGTGCAGCCGTCTACCAACTCCCATTACGCAGGGCTTGACGTTGCACCAGAAATGGGGTGCTTGTACAAATAGTTGTTCATTATTGCCCGTCTATATACTTATATTGTTCCCAATGACATTTTTATTCATGGGTGGGGATGCAAAAGTTACTGATTTTTGTTAACGTTTTTAAATGTGAACGAGGAAAAAATCACGTTTAATTTGTGGGATCTAAGTTTTTTTATGGAATGAAGGTGGCAAAGCACGCAGTTCACATGTTAAGTGATAACTGCAGCCTATAGACACCCACACAAAGACCAGATTTCAAAATGGAAAAGCGTTGCCACCATCCAGTCCTTAGTTGTTATGTCTCTGTGTAAGTTATTACGGTGTCGTACAATAAAAAGTTTAATATTGTGGTGTAAATATATCTACAGTTATGTAAGAATAACCAGAGCAAGGTAGCAGCGAATGCTACTAAAGAACTAAAATGCTACTAAACTACTTAAAAGTAAGCATAAGATAAAATCTCTACAAAATCTATTTATTATAGATTTTCCGGCGCGATAAGGCTGCCTCATAAGTGCGGCCCTGTAATTTCTGGCACAGAGGCATAACATCTTACGCCTCAGGAGTGGTAACGCATCTGCATTTTGACCTTGGTCTTTGTGTGGGTGTCTATAGGCTGCAGTCACCACTTAACATCAATGTGAACTGCATGCTTGTTTGCCACTTCCATTAAATAAAAAAAATAAAATAACATTTAATTAAGCAACTAGGTATTTAGGACTATAAATTAAAATAATATAAATAATCTTACATTTATAATAAAAATTCGTTAACATTATGACCACCACAAGATTGTAACTAAGCTGTCCTTTAGTTTTTTAGCAGTGAACAATGTTTAATTTCAATTATTTGTTAAAAAAGTCTGCCGATATAGATGTACCTACACATAAAAGCTGGCTAAGTGCGAGTTGGTGTAAAAAATTTAAATTCAATTGGCCTAGTTTTTACTGAGAAAATTGTCTATAAGAGATGGACAGACAGACAGACAGACTTCTTTTTGAGTTACGGAACCCTAAGAATAAGAAGTTCAAGATACGTCTTCATTGCAAAACCATAAGATATTTCTCCTTTAGGACAAATCAGTCATTTGTACATTACCATACGTTCCGAAAATTGCGCTGCACTTCAATTTAGCGGCAGATGTCATAAAGCGAAGGAGCTACACTTGACCTCTGTTAAAGCTCTACCACTACTTCACATTCACGCTCCAGTAACCACATAAACATAGTAACAACAGATTTTTTCATGTCGGTTAAATTTTCTCAAAGCCGCCCCGCGGGCTTCGATAACATGCATACCAAAAATAACAATTATATCATAAGCCATTGTGATCTCAAATTAATCCAGCACAATATTTGGCGCAGCTTGCCGTCTTGTTTTGAAACAGTTTTTCGAGGGATGAAAAACAATTGCACCCCTGTTACACACCCCCTGTTGTTACAGCGTAATGATACATAACGATCATGTACCGAGATTTTTATTTCTCGATGTAAAGCGCGTTTTTTGTTGGTTACGCTTTGATTGTATGTTGTGAAAAGTTTTGTAGAAGTTTCCAATTTAAAAACCGATCAAGTGCATGTCGGGCCACGCGCAGTGTAGGGTTCCGTAGTTACAGAGTAAGATAAGTAATGAAAAAAAAAATTCAATGGACTTGTTAGAAATTTTCGAGTAAAATACATTTGGTCGACTATAACTCGCAAACTTGCAAGGCCAACTTTAGTGTGATAGTTTTTAATTGCTTTATATGTAGCTACTATCGCCGTCACGTTTGAATTTCTAAGAGCAACCGTTTAGTCTGTAGGGGGGGGGACACTTGAGTCTAACGAAAATTTGCACTTTAAAGCTTAATAAGTCACGAACAGTTAACTAAATCGAAAAATGATGTTTATATACCCATAATATTTTTAAAATACCAATCCAACGATACCCCACACTATACGAAAATCGAAAATTTAAAAAAATGTCCGCGCGTTTCTAGTAGGGGAGGTTACCCTAAAAGATTTTTTTTTCACGTTTTTATTCTACCACTTTGTCGGCGTGATTAAGGCGTATACTTGTGCCAAATTTCAAGTCTCTAGTACTAACAGTTTTTGCGCTAAACCGCGGACGGACAGACAGACAGACAGACAGACAGACGGACATGGCGAAACTATAAGGGTTCCTTGTTTACTACGGAACCCTAAAAAAGAATCCTGATTGAATTATTTATACATAGAATCTTAAATAATATTTCAGTTGAATCGAGAATAAACTAAATACATAATATACTAATTATATAATACGAAAACAATGTATGTCTCTACATATTGTTACCTACTTTACCAAAAGGTGCATTTTTGACTGCAATTTTGAACTAAAAAAGCGTTTTTTATTAAAAAAATATTTTTTTATTTTAAGCAAAGTAGATAAAGCTAAGATATGGTTTTCATATTTTACTAACATAGGTAATATATTTTATTATTAACTTTTGCGCAAGTTTTGGCGAGCTTTACACATTGAGGTAATTATAGACCGTAGCAGAAAGGAAAGATATATTCTTTTGTTCTTCGTGTGAATCCATAAAAGTTGCTTTGTATGTGATATCATATACCATTAATAAGTGATAGGCAATTTCATCTTTCATGTCCTACACATGGCACTACACTATCGCATTGGATTCTGTCTGTAAATGTTGTTAAGGTTATTAAATAAATAAATGAAATATTTTCATATTTCTGTCCCGTTCGTAACTAAAACAGTTTGCCCTTTAATTTTCACAACAACAGGTACCTTTGCAGTAATGAATATAACATTCGAATTGGAACAAATTAACTTTTATTTACTGCGACGTTCGTCCTAAATTGGAGCGAATTAAAAAATGTCACAACATATTCCCTAGTTGAAATAATTCAAACATTTATGCATTCGACACGGCAAATATTAAAATATCAAAAAACCGCCGTCTGTACCATTCGTTACGCGTTTTACAAATACATGTGTGTGCGTGCATGCGCTCGCGCAGAGTAAAATGGCTGCCAACAAATCATATTTCAAAACGGGTGAAATCTATTGTTAATAATGAAATAAAAATAATTCAAAGTGTAACCATTGTGGGGTGCGTACCCTTTGCTTGGGACGGAGCCATGTTGGATAACATTGGCAGTGTGACTAACTGCAACACGTGGAGGGTAGATATGTTACTTGGTGACTTGATGACCAGTCGCTTTCGACAATTCTCCATTTGTCCACAAAATCACAAGGCCTGAAAATCTCAAAACAATATGGATGCTCAAAACAAGATCTTCAAGTCTTTCCTGATGTTCTTAAAGTAGCTGTAATTAAACCCATCCATAAAAAAGGGTCTACATCAGATTTTAATAACTATGGCCCTATAGCACTGCTGCCGACATCGTCAAAAATTTTCGAGACAGCTATGGTTAATCGATTGAACAATTTCTTGGAAAAATATAAAATCCTGCATTACAATCAATTTGGCTTTAGGAAAAACCGATCTACCACCCTCGCAATCTATAAATATGTACAAAAAGTTTACGAAATGCTACAGGACAAAAAGTACGTGGTAGGGCTTCTTATCGACCTTAATAAGGCATACGATAGAGTCTGTCACGCGACTTTACTAGAGACGCTTTATGCCGCGGGAATAAGGGGAACTGCACATAGATGGTTTGGATCGTACCTTGAAAATCGGCCACAATTTGTAGAAATCAAAAATACCGATTTTGATACGGGGAAAATCGATTTTGCAAGATCTGATAGAGTTGTGACAAATGGCTCTATCCCTCAAGGTAGCGTCCTTGGCTGTGTGCTCTTTCTCATTTATATAAATAATTTGCCCAATAAAATTACGGAAAAATGTGTTCTTTTTGCTGATGATATCTCTATTTTAATATCATGCTCAAACAGTTATGAATTAATAGACAAATTAAATTCTACATTGGACATAATATATGACGCACTTAAAAAACACAATTTAGAAATAAACTTGACTAAAACAAAATTCATACAATTCAAACCATCCCAAAAAGTACCTCTGCAATTATCGTATACCTATAAAAATAAAGCGTTAGAATCAGTACATACGGCAACGCTATTAGGAATTGACTTAGATACAAATATGACATGGAACCCGCACATTGAGAGACTTAAAAAAAAAATCTCCTCTTCTATTTATGCTCTTTATCAATTAAAGCGCGCTACGGACTTTGACATTACTATTACGGCTTATTACGCGTATGCACATTCTAGGTTGTCTTATGGAATCGTGATTTGGGGTAACTGTTGTGAGGCGGACGAAGTATTCAAACTACAAAAAAAATGCATCAGAATACTAACAAATATTGATCAAACAACGTCCTGTAAACCCTATTTTGTCAAGCATAAAATTTTAACCACCCTCACATGTATTTACATTCTGGAGTCCTGTAAGTTCGTCAGAAATAACCCTGAGCTTTATACTCATAAGGTAAATAACAAACGCAACAATAGAAATAAAAACCAAATAAGTAGACCGCCAACAACGATGAAATTAGTTTCTACCAGTCCCCATCATATGCTTATTAAAATTTACAACCATTCACCTGACACTATAAAAGATATTAAAAACAGCACTCTATTTAATAATAAACTAAAGAAATTCCTTGCAAGTAAATTATATTACAATTTATATGAATATTTTAATGACAACTCAAATTAAATTGTGATTATATTAATAAGTATTAGAATTGACATAGGTGTATTAAATATGAATGTAAAATACTAACAAACTTAACATAGATTCCACTGACAATGATCCTACTAACAATTGCTAACCTCCTTGACATATGAAAATATTTAACTGAATTATAATATGAATAGAATAAATTGTATTTGTGTTTATTAAAAATGATAATAATGTGTTAATGTTAACTAGAACTGTAATTTAAATTGTAAAATGTTTTTTGTTTATTTTTTTAAATAATTATTATAATAAGGCAGCTAGTTGCCTCCTTATGTTTGCCGTACCCTTACAGGGCGTCACCTGTACTTTTGTATTTTTTAAAAGATCTGTCAGACCTGTGACATGCAATATAATAAATAAATAAATAAATCAGTGCAGATGCGCTATCACTTACGAAACCTTAGGTTTTTTGTCTGATGACTGCAGCCTAGAGACATCTACATAAAAACCAGAGGTCAAAATGCAGATGCGTTGCCACCCCAGGTCTAAGTTGTCATGTCTCTGTGATAGTTATTACGGAGCCATACATTATCACCTAACCGGAACATATCGTGTTCCGGTTATATGATAATGTAATGTACTGAACACTACCATTTAGCGGCAGATAAGTTAGGTAATGCGATGGTGCCTACGCCCTCGAGCTCCTACATTGGAACTCTATCACCAGTAAGGTCTGCTTTATCACAACTATAGAAATAGGTCCTGAATACTGTAAGATATCCATGATCATGCTTTACCGACTTGAGAATGAACATTGTAAAGAAAGGTTCATTTATTCTGAACAATAATTTTGGTATGTAAAGCTTTTATGTTTGTATGTAGCTCTATATATTTATTATAATGCCTTTTAACTCAGTACCAAATGTTATTTGATTTACAACTAGACATTGTAACGCGAATAAAAAATATAATACCGACCCTTTAGCAAAACCCGACTCCCATATTTCAGGCCATAACCTTTTGTATGTGATTCGTGGTTTTTTAACCGACTCCGTAAAGGTTAGTGCATTCGATTCGGATGGTTTTTTTGTGGAGAACGTCTCAATTTGCTCCCCATTGTCTGTGGTCGGAACAAAGCTTTAGATAAATCACCGCGTTTCCGATCGCGCCCTGTGTTACGGCCTAAATAACAGGCGCTGTTCACATGTAACGTTATTTATTGATACATTTGGGGAGTATGTAGGTTTTTTTTGTAATAATACATAAGTTATGTCTTATTTGCGCTTCCTGTAATGAGCTTTAAATTATTAAAAGTATATAAGTAAGATATATTTATCGTCAATCATCCCATATAAGACAAATAATTCAAATAATACAAATAAGTATTCTTTTAAATTATTAAAATAATACTTATTTGTAGGAATAAGTATTAAAAAACCGGGTACTGTATGACGATTATAACCTTTACCTATTAAAAAAAAGTAGTAGGTATAAGTTACCCTTAAAATTTTGTGCCTATAGTATTTGGCCGATAAAGGCCGTTTTTTAATTTTTTTTTTATATGTTACCACTCGTGGGGCCTAAGGTGTTATGCCTCTGTGCCGGAAATTACAGGGCCGTACATTACCAGCTGAGCGGAACACGATAGTGCTGAACACTACCATTTAGCGGCAATTATATTAGGTAATGCGGTGGAACCTACACCCGCGAGCTCCGTCACTGAAGTTCCACTAGTAAAAGAAGTATTTATAAGTTGGCAACCCTGATCGAATTCATCTATGTACAGGAGTTTTGGCGGGAACGCGGAAAAGAGCTGTGTCGCTGCGTGATATTATTTTCGAAATTTGTGTATAGTCGCGTTTTTATGTGTAAAAATGGTGGGATTTTTATTATAAAGCATTCGATAATGTTCACGAGTGTAAGAAAATGATATTATGAAGTGAAAAGTGATTTTTCGTATTGCCTCCAAAACTTCGTAAAAACTTCAGTAAAGTCCCCATCGCTTTACTGGAGCCACCCCATCATCTCATCATATTCCTCATGGAAGCATTTAATCATCGTCATCTTCCATATGGATATTCATTAATTTAAAGAAATGTGAAATTCAATATGTATACGACTGAAAGACTCTGTATCTATGGTCATGACAAATTATAAAAAAAAATCATCTTTGTACATACTGGTATACTGATAATATAATGTCCCGTTTTTTTTTTTTTTTTTTTTTGTTATTATGGCATCGCTATTACGCATATTGCCAGTGTCAAGTAAAACGAAATTTCGTATTTATTTATGCAGCGTGAAAGTTAGTTTAATATAGACAGTCAATTATTTTTTAAGTATGTAAGTCAAGTGAGTTACAGTCAGTTATTCGAGTAAAGCGATGGCTACTGTACCAGAACATTTACAACGGAGTTTTGGAGGCAACCTGAAAGGTCGTGTTTTCGCACTGTTATTCTGTTTCACTATACACGGACACTATAATAAACCTATATCAAATAAAATTCCACCAACTTTAATCAATATAAGTTAGAAATACACCAAGAAAATGAAATAAAATAAGAGCACCATACGCCTCTTTCAAGGTTCCCGCCAAAACTCTAATGTCCCGTTGTTGGTAGGAAATGGTAATGGGGTATATTTCCTACCCTAAATGTTAGACGTTATGATTTATTGTATACCTATCTATAATGATTTCTTCAATACGCTTTTCGCGCTTCGACATAAGTTCGTTTTATATACGGAAGTTGGCAAACTAGCGTGCAGCTCACATTGATGTTAAGTGATGACTGCCGCTTATAAACACATACAAAAAACCAGAGGTCAAAATGCAGATGCGTTGCCACCCTTGAGACCTAAGTTGTCATGTCTCTGTGTTACGGGGCCATACATTGCCATCTAACCGGAACACGATAGTGCTGAACACTGCCATTTGGCGGCAGATAAATTAGGTAATGCGGTGGTGCCTACGTCCTCAAACTCCTACACTGGAAATCTACCACCAGTAAAAGTCTTTTGACGATAGAAGTCTAGAATAGAAAACTTTATATTTAGAAACCTGTGAATCGTTTTAATATTTAAAAGGGTATTGCAAGGCCTCTTGACCACTTGGGCATTTTATGCGGTGGTAATAAAAGCTTGATTTTAGATAAACGAAGAGTTCCCTGACTGAACATAAACTTGATTTCATACATTTATTTCTCAAGGCAAACAATGTAGTAGAAATATACGAGTATTTAAACGTGAATACAATTTTTGAGGGTTGGCCTCAATTTCTTCATGATTCTATATTAAACTAAAAAAAACAAAACTTTACGCCTGTAGTCCCCGAAGGGGTAGGTAGAGGTAAATGCATGCTTTCAATCATACATGCAAACACCCACGATTCGCCGGTTTTGGCCCATGTAAGGTGGCGAGCCTATTGACATCTCACTTCCAGAAAATTGAAAAATCCCAATAGAACCAGAGATAAAGGATTTACACCTTGATCTCTAATATCCCCGACCCGGGAATCGAACCCAGGACCCCAGCGTAGTAGTAATGGCCTGCTACCACTAGGCTACTGAGGCAGTTACTATAAACTAACCTATACAATAAAACTACCGAAAATCCGTTCTCCGATCTGCATGCTAAGCGTGGCGATTAAGAGATATTCTCCTCTTTTTCAATAAAATGTGAAGGCAAAATTTTTCTAATCAGACGTAGACTGCGGTAGCTCTGTTGGAAGACCGGCTGGACTAGATTCCCAATGGTCGCGAGTTCGAGTATGGCCTAAAGTAAAAAAAATATTTTTCTCTATTTCTAACACTGTTGGGGAATGGGGAAGGCTTTTCTCAGCAGTGAACGTCATTCGGCTTAAGTGATCAAAAATAAAAATTATTGAGGCACTTTAAAGCTCTCACGCGGGACACAGGTTGTTAATATAACTAAGGAATTTGAAATTACATTCAGTTTCAACCGTTTACTAATGCACACCCAATACTCCAAATCTCTCAACTTTAAAACGGCAATCAATCCTATATCCAAGCGACCGGCAGCGGCAGCGGCAGCGGCATGCGGCAGCCACTTCAGTAGCTAATGTAAAACGTTTCATTTCTACATATTACCCCTTATCTGAGTGATTGAACAAACCACGCCACTATAAAACTTTATAGAACAGCTTCTTTCCCTTATCTAGAGCTCGCGCAAACTAATCTCAATATTAGAGAAATCACCGACACTTCCCTGCCGTACGCATATTATCTCTTTAAAAAACAACACACCGCTATCTCGGGAGAATACTTAAAAATGTTGGTGAAGAAACATCACTTGTGGTTCGGCATTTTAATCGACACAATTATTGATATGCGTTCGCGTTAAGACGGTGTTTGTGTCGGACGCGGTGGAAATCACGCGCGGCAGCGGGAACCTAAGGGCTCGCTTGTTCCAGTCCTTTGTTGTTGTTGCTGAACTTGATCTATATATGATGAATAAGTTTACAAAATTGTGAACTGTGTCATTTTATACATCTACAAAATCACTGGAATGAAAGAATATTAACGTGGCTAACACTTAACTATTTGAGCAAGTATATAACTACTACATAATAGCATTTTGGCATAGTATCATGGGCATAGTATCAAGTTTATCGCTAAAAATTGTTGAAAACGATTAAATTATTACATCAATCTTTTATCTGCGTTTAAATAAAACGTTCACGTTGCACAGAAAATTAAAACGTTCACGTTTGCATCGAATAGCAGCATAAAAAATCAAACCAATTATAATCAATTGGTTTAGTGCGCTAAGGAAGTAGATATTTGACAAATAATATTTACGAGTATTTTTTATTCGTGCTATTGAATAAAAAACAACGTGACACGAGTAAACACAATGGCGCATTTTCAAATAAGAACTCTTTAATCTGAATTAAATAATTATAGGGCCCGAAATTAATTTAGCTATTATTAAATCTCTGGGACTCCTTTGGCCATTGATCAATTGCCACTCACATAACTGGAAAAAAAAGTCTTAGTTCAAACTACAAATTCCTTACTTCCCTTCACCCCGCTACCTCTCATGTCCGGCAGTAAACGAGAGGCGTTATCTCGTCGCTCCTATTTGAAAACAAACGTTTCGATTTGCATGAATCACATATTAACAGTTCATTAACAAAGTGTATCGTAAATATTTTGCTGTTGGGAAACCACTGGACGCCGATAACGCGTATCTATGCGGCGCGTTGTCCACTGCATCCGACAAAATCCCTACTTCCCTACTTTTCTACTAATATTATAAATGCGAAAGTAACTCTGTCTGTATGTCTGTTACCTTTTCACGTCCAAACGATTGAACCGATTTTGATGAAATTTGGTTCAGAGATATAGCTGACTTTGAGAAAGAACATACCTAAGCTACTTAGTTATTTATAAAACGACATCCACGCGGGTGAAGCCGCGGGTAACAGCTAGTAATTTCATATAGTGAAGTCACCAACTACAATTTATGTAGATTAAATCAGACAGTTGTATAAGGATAAAATAATATCGGTGATCAACACTGACATTATGAAAATAGAAGACACGGGAAATTTCCACCGAAGGAGTTGTTAGGCGTTGCAATGCTTTCTACCGACACTGCGAGCGGCTTAACATGGAGACATTTGAAAAACAATACGCAAATACAATATTTAGCACAGGTGGTTATTTGGTATATTCTTTACAGTGATTCTGAGTAACAAAACTGTGATCTGAGAGTCAAAGTCAGACTACCTAAAGCCACTGAATATAGATATTATAATAATGTTTACTAAAGCTAAAATAAATGGGTATTTTATTCAATGCCTAGTATTTCTAGAAGTAATTTTTCTTGCAGATTTAATTCCCAAAATGTAATAAAAAATAATAATATGAAAAGCACAGTTTTGGTAAACGAAAATATTGTTATATTTAAACTTTCACCATTCTTAAGAATAATTATGTATATGTAAAGTAGGCGCATGTAAAAATAGATACCTTATCTAAAACCAGATCTTGATACAGAAATCTAAAAATATTTAGGTTCATCTATTTCTAGTCTCATCTTTATAACAGATGTCGGTGTTCATGGTCCAGTGCAAAACAACGCTATTTGGAGTGTCGAAGTAAAATACTTAATTTGAATGTAAATCTGTTTTTCAGCGGGAGCCGGCTGCCGCGCTATTAGTGGGGTGTGTGTCCACTGCTCCATTATCATACAAATAAATTCCCTTCTACCCACGAAAATCATCAGTACCTATCATGAAGTGATCATATTGTACAAAATAGGCCTCTACGTGTTTACATTATGATGGTATCTCCGCAAAAATTTTGGAAGATTCGTTACTTACGTAGATTCATAGTTTTGTGACCATAATTTTTTTTTGTAATGTAATGGTAAATAAGCTTGCAGTTAACATTGTTGTTAAGTGATGACTGCAGCCTATAAACACCCACACGAAGACCAGAGGTCAAAATGCAGATGCGTTACCACATTTGAGGCCTAAGGTGTTATGCCTCTGTGCCGGATATTACCCTGCAATACACTACAACTGAGATGTCAACAGGCTCGCCATCTGTTACATGGGTCAAAACGTAACCGGCGAATCGTGGGTGTTTGCATGTCTGCTTGAATGCATGCATTTACCTCTGCCTATTCCCTTTCAGGGATGATCTCGATCTGTCTGCCTATACTTAAAATCAGAGGTCGAAATAAAGATGCGTTGCTCCCCCTGCAGCCTACATTGTTTTACGTGTGCAATAACGGAGCCATACATTGCCATGTAAGCGGAACACAATAGTGCTGAACAGTGGTTACCATTTGACTGCACATAGGTTAAGTAATGAAATTCCTCATTACATTTAGATTCCATTGCGAAAGATCAAAATAAGAGGAAAAGAAAATCTTCTTCAAAATGTCGTGTCGTGTTGAACAATGGCAACGTTTAATAGGCACCTATAAAGAGGCCGTCAAGATGGTAGCTAATGTGTACGGCATCTATTTCATTATTAATATTTTAATTGCGGGATCCCATTACACATGTGATATCTGTGCCTGGCAACAGGTTGACCGCTGGTGTGAAGACCTTGAAGAATTCTTTGAATTTAACTGAAAGTATTTAATAATTTAATTCCTTAATTTCATCGCCAGTCATATTGTATTAATCTTTACAATGTATTTGTTTCATATCATATCTATACTTATTTTATTTTAAAGAAAAAAAAAGATTCCCAGTCGGCCGCGAGTTCGAGTCTCGCCTGAAGTCAATTTTTTCTTTTTTCTTTCCATTTTTCTTTAAAATAAAATATATTTCACAAGCATGTGTTAATGCGAAATAATATAAAACAACATATCTATACTTTTTATGTGATGACAGAAGTGCAGCCTATAGACATCTACAAAAAAAACAGAGGTCAAAATGCAGATGCGTTGCCACCTCTAAAACCTACGTCGCTATGATAATTATTATGGGTTCATACATTACAATCTAACCGGAACACAATAGTGCTGAACGCTACTATATGGCGGCAGATAGATTAGGTAATGCGGTGGTGCCTACACCCTCGAGCTCCGACACTGGAACTCTGCCACTAGCAAATACTCGTAGTTTAATACCTACTCTGAATATCTATTTCAAACGAAGATGAAGGAGTTCTTGAAATCGGTATTTTCTGAAGTTTAATATCTATTAAACTTCAGAAAATTCCATGACCAAATAGGTCGAGTTCTGTCTGATGGTGGGGTCAAAAGTCTTAGGAATCGGCGTGCATGTATGAAGAGAATGATGAAGGTAGACGAGGCACGAGAGGTTTGTCAGAACCGGGATGTCTGGCGCTCTACACTCTCTGCCTACCCCGTTAGGGACCTGGCGTGAAGATACATACATACATACATAATATCTATTCTAAATAAGTATTTTAAACACAGACGACGGAATTTTTGAAATTGGATGAATAGCATACATTACCTTACGTAACTTCTTCACGCCTGTAATCCCCGAAGGGGTAGGCAGAGGTAAATGCATGCATTCAATCATACATGCACGCACCCACGATTCGCCGGTTTTGGCCCACGTAACAAGTGGCGAGCCTGATGCCATCTCCAGGCACATTACCAAACTCTGAGGTACTGGGAAACTTCCAGAAAAAGGAAAAATCCCAATAGAACCACAGATAAAGGATTTTAAACCGTTATCTGTGATAAGCCTCCGGCCCGGGAATCGAATCCAGGACTCCAGCGTGGTAGAAGTGGCCTACTACCACTAGGCTACGGAAGCATTAACTTACCTCTTCATAATTATAGTGATTAACATCAGTTTCTAATAAACTGGCAATGATGATAATCAGATTTGTAAATTCAAAATTATGAATTTATTCTCTCATCTCGTATCCACACGTGATAATCACGGATGGACTGACAAAATGTTTACCGATAATATAATTCCGTTCCTCTGTTGATGTAAAAACATCAGCCATCGGCTTAGATATCCACGAAATGTGATTTTGATAAGCTATCAGTCGAGTGCATGTAAGATGCCGTCAGTCAAAATGGTGATGGGTAGACTAAACAAACCAAAATACGTGTCTATCTAGAGAGTGGTGCGTCAGAACACTCTTAACTAGGTAACCAGTATATCAGCTAACATACATAGGCTGGTGGTCCGTTTTTACACCTGTATTACTTGAAACAATAGATATACGCATATACAGTTACAAAGGCATGCTCCGATGGTTCGGGCATATAGAAAGAATGTCGAATGAGCGAATGACTAAACAGATATACAATGCGAATGTGGATGGTTGCAGAGGCCCAGGAAGACCAAGGCTGACCTACCATGACCAAATAGGTCGAGTTCTGTCTGATGGTGGGGTCAAAAGTCTTAGGAATCGGCGTGCATGTATGAAGAGAATGATGAAGGTAGACGAGGCACGAGAGGTTTGTCTGAACCGGGATGTCTGGCGCTCTACACTCTCTGCCTACCCCGTTAGGGACCTGGCGTGAAGATACATACATACATACATACATACAGTTACAAAATTACATTAAAAAATACTTCCCTAACGGAAAAACATTACGCGAATATACTTTGGGACTCGGAGGCACTGAAGATTATCTTTTAAACTTCTTCTACTGCTTCAGGTTTAAAGTTTTGAAAAACTTTCGAAATTGTATATTATAGGTAAACAACCTATTTGTTAACATTTTAACCGCCTCGCTGACGTTGCGGTAGCAGACCACTACCATACTCTTGCAGATTCTTGCGAAGTTTCCCCCTAAACTAAAGATTATGCATCACCAATTATCTGTCACTCAATGACAAAAATAACCTACGTCCCCCACTCCATATCCTGAGCTCTACAAGTAAACTTTACAGTTAAGAAACACAGAAAAAGTTTATATAAACCCAATATAATTATTGGACCGTCACAGTTCATAATTTCGGCGTCCAAATTAGAGTGTACACTGTACATATTTTTGACGAGCGGCTGACGTCCGAATATTCGACTTTTCTTCGGCCATTGTGAAAAAGCTAAACGCAGGGTGTAATTTACATAAGAACAACAATGAAGCCATATCTTTACACTGTTTTTAATATAATACGGTAGGCAGAAACATAAATTGACAGTCATCGTGCCCGCCTACAGGCACAGACTAACTAACACAGTTAAACAACTTAGACAAAGCAAGCTGAGCTGGGAATTGATCAATTTAAAATTATAAAGAAAAATAAAATTTGACACATGCACATTTACTGGTGGTAGAGCTCCAGTGACAGAGCTGGCGGGCGTAGGCAACACCGCATTACCTAATGTACTTGCCGCTAAATGGTAGTGTTCAGCACTATCGTGTTCCGGTCAGGTGGTAATGTACGGCCATGTAATTTCCGGCAACGAGTCATTACACCTTAGGTCACAGGAGTGGTAAAGCATCTGCATTTTGACCTTGGTCTTTGTGTGGATGTCTATAGGCTGCAGTCATCACTTAACATCAATGGGAACTGCATGCTTATCTGTCACTTCTATCACATAAAAAATATATACACATACATCCATACAGAAGTAGTAGTATAGAAGTAGTTGCAAAAACTAATTCAAATGCGTTGCTCACACCGATAAGTATAATGGGATCCGTTTGATTATATTTTTTTGTTATGACTTTAAGATTTATTGTATGGCAGAACGACGTACACCTACCGGTTCAGCCATTATTATATAATTAAGGAAATTGAATGACAAAGTACATATTCATTATCTAAGATAAACAACACAATCAAACATGTTCTTATCTAGCAATTAGAATGTTTACGGCCTTGATCAATGTGCAAAATAATATCACCTACCTAATATTATCGATTCATTGATGTAAAAACATTGATTCTGTAGTGTACATCCATTAATGTCTTAGTAAGGCAGATATCGCAAAATGTTTACGATCGAATACTTAAAATTTCATGCTAGGTTGCGGCAACAAAGGGAGAAATAAGAGAGAGTGTGAGTTTTTCTTTATTTCATGAAAGTGACATACAACTTTTTACTGGTGGTAGAGCTCCAGTGACGGAGCTCGCGGGCGTAGGCACCACCGCATTACCTAATATGCTTGCCGCTAAATGGTAGTGTTCAGCACTATCGTGTGCCGGTCAGGTGGTAATGTACGGCCCTGTAATTTCCGGCACAGAGGCATAACACCTTAGGCTTCAGGAGTGGTAACGCATCTGCATTTTGACCTTGGTCTTGGGTGTCTATAGGTTGCAGTCGTCACTTAACTGCATGCTTGTTTACCACTTTCATTACATAAAAAAACACGTAGGTACGCTTTCGATTATTCTATTTAGGAGCACTAACTCCCAGTATCATAAGGCACCAGATGTCATTTAATGTAATAAGCTACTTGTTGGTAATAGATGGCGCTGCTGCTACCATAAAGCAATGCAATAAATGTGAAGGAAAGATTTGACAAATCGGGCAGGGCTTCAGTAGCTCAATTGGAGGAGCGGCTGGACTAGCTTCCCAGTAGGCCGCGAGTTCGAGTCTCGCCTGAAGTCAAATTTGTCTTTCCATTTTTCTTTAAAATAAAATATATTTCACAAGCATGTGTTAATGCGAAATAATATAAAACAATTAATAAGCTACTTACGATTCGACAATACAAAACAGCATTTACAAAAATACCAAGAAGAGGTCAGAGTAGACCCACTGTATTTCTTACTCTGTGGCACTGGGTGCACAGAACAAACATAATTAATGTAATTGCGTCGGCATCACAAAGAAACGGAACGCCACAAAAACCCGTGTAAGTGTGGTTGTGGCACAATAGAGTCGTATTTGCATACGTCGGCTGTTATATGCTTTAATCAACGGAGGTGGTGATAGTACATTTTCTTGACGGCTTTAGGGGTCGGCACACAAATATAAAGAAATACACATGTTCCATTGATATTTTTATTTAATTGAAAATTCAATTATCTAATGTACTTGGTATTCGATCTGTGTGGATACGCTACACTTCGAGGGGCTTCCAGAGGTAAGAATTCCAGAATTCCAGTTCCAGGTTCCAGTTGTAAAATCCTTTATCTCTGGTTCTATTGGGATTTTTCGTTTGGTAATATGCCCGGAGATAGCAACAGGCTCGTCACGTGTTACATAGGCAAACGTACCCGGCGAATCGAGGGTGTTTAGGTACGTGTATGCTTGAATGCACGCATCCTTTCATCTCTGCCTACCATTTCGGGATTATAGGCGTAAACTAACGTTCGAATGTGTCGAATAATCATGTAGTTCACATTGATGGTAAGTCTATACTGTAGCTTACTTATGTAAAATCAGACATTTCAATGCAGATGCGGCCTACTGAAACCTAAATTACAGTTTGTTACTCCTTCACGCAAAAACTGCTGAACCAATTTTCATGAAATTTGGCACACACATAGATGGTAACTTGTATTATTCCGAATTAATGTGCCTGTGGGATGCCATGAGATGATTTTATGAGTTTCCACAGGTTACGCGAAAAGTGACCTACACGCGGGCGGAGCCATGGGCAATTGTGGAACGAACTTCCCTCGGAGGTGTTCCCTAGGTGCTACAATATGGGGTTCTTCAAAAATGGCGTCAAAAGAGTCCTTCAGGGCTGGCAGCGCGTTGGCAACTCCCTTGGTGTTGCAAATGTTCATAGGCGACGGTGACCACTTTCCATCAGGTGGCCCGTTTGCTTGTCTGTCAATCTTCAGACATAAAAAAAACAGCTAGTAAAGGATAATTTAGGTACAAACTTTTGATTAGTAACAAATAGCAACTACCGAAGTAACTACGTCATCAAACCTACTCGTACATTTCCGTTAGCTCCAACAGAAATGTAATAAACTATGAACAAAAAAGCACACCCTCGATACATCCATCATAATAATTCGGCAACGGAATAATCAAATAAAATGTCAGTTACGAGCATATCAACGAATCGAAAACAAACCACCTTATTGTGGGCCGAAACCTAATACTGCTTTGGGCCCAACACAAAACCTTATCTACCATCGACCCAACAAAGCCGGCGCCGAAAACTAGCAAATATCGTTATAATAAACTTATCATATTTCTCATAATGAATACAGATTGTATCTTAGGGTGACCAAATAAAAGATAATCCTATTGAATGTTTGGGACAGTTTTTTTCGTTATATTCACGTGTGATTTCCTGATTGTGGTCATGTCCGGTCGAGTGTTTCCAAGGGATTTGCGGTTTATAAAGATTATCCGGAATTTTGGTGCCAATTAAATGTATTCGTTGAATTGTAATTTTCTGAATATCTTTAGTCGTATATGTAAAACTTTTTAAATATATTTATTGGAAGTGACAAACAAACATGCAGTTAACATTGATGTTAAGTGATGACTGCAGCCTATAGACATAACATGCAGTTCACATTGATGTTAAGTGATGACTGCAGCCTATAAACATAACATGCAGTTCACATTGATGTTAAGTGATGACTGCAGCCTATAGACATAACATGCAGTTCACATTGATGTTAAGTGATGACTGCAGCCTATAGACATTTACACAAAGACCAAGGTCAAAATTCAGATGCGTTACCACTCCTGACGCTACAGGGCCGTACATTACGACCTGACCTGAACACGATAGTGCTGAACCCTACCATTTAGCGGCAAGTAGGTATATTAGGTAATGCGGTGGTGCCTAAGCCCGCGAGCTCCGCCACTGGAGCTGTACAACCAGTGAGAACATACTACACACATAATAAGTTACACCTCATTGTTTTAAGCTTTCACGATTTGTATTCATATTTTTATATTGTAAACGGGACTTAATCGCGTACTATTTTAATCGAAGTATTTACCTCGACACTCGACGTTTCGACCGTAATGCGACGGCCGTGGTCACGAGTAGACTGCTGCTGCATGGTGTCATCGTCTCGTACCCGCGCCAGTTAAATATTAATTATAATTAATAATATTATTTCGCCAAAATATTCCTGTTGGATGCCATGTCATGGTTTCATGAGTTTCCACAGGTGACACGTAAAGCGGACATCTAGATGCGGGTGGAGCCGCGGGCTAATTGACTATTGATGTTACAGGTTCTTGCAAAGACAACTATATTTAGGTTTTAGGCCTCTGTCAAATAATTGGGTTTCAAGAAATGTTCCATCTTCAAAACAACTTGAAAATCACTGCCATAACTGTATAACTCTGCAAAAAAAAATTCGTTCTTGAACTGTATCCCAGTTCCAAAAACCTCATTACCATACATATGCCTACCCTTTTGGCGAATACACTCGTAAATTTATGTTAAAGTAACTTAACAAGTAACATTTAAAATAAATCTAGTTACTTACAAAAATGTCATTTGATCTATTCCGAACGAGCACACCAAAGTTTCATATAAAAAAATCGAACAAAACCTATTAAGCAAACATTTAAACATACAAAGCTCACACGAACAATATACAAAACGTATCTCACGCCAGTAACTTGCGCAAGCCGATAAACATCAGCCCAAATAGGCCAGTGCTTAGTTGAGTGAAAAATAATATGTTTGTAGATCTGTATCACTCGCTACCGGGCTTACAATAACGTTGGTGTCATATTTCGCCATTTCATATAGCCCGTTTGAAAAATGAAAGCGTTTGATTACATCCACTCTATTGTTGGACTAGTCTCGTATTTTACTGCGAAAGGGACAACCTAATTAGCTTAAAATGTTTCGTAAAATAATCTATTGTTGTATTGATCGTTGTTAAAAGTTCAGATTTTGTTGGATTATTATCGGCAAAGTTGCTTTAGACGTTTATTGTTGGTTCCCTAGTTCGGTAAGTTCGCGCGGCCTTTATACTTAATTTTAAGAAATTATTTTAATTTTAAATATAGTATGTAATGATTTTTGTAAATGTAATTTATTTATGTTTTTAGTACAGTAGTACTCAACAATAAATATTGCACATCGAACCTACGAAAGAGACAATCGGCAAGTTTCGACTTCGTAGAGCGTTATCTTTGCTGCACGCTGTTTATGTAGCACTGATAGTCCGCTATTGGTCACCTTGATGGAAATGGTCGTAGGTTGTGTGCGAAAGAGATAACGCTCTACAGACCCGAAATAACCCGAAATCTCTTTCTTTTTGTTGGATACTGTATATTATTATTTACACACATCTGAGTTTCATTCGACCTGATTTTTTGTACACAAATATTTCACCGCGGTTATGACTAACAGAGCGTCGGTGCGTGTGATGGCATCAACCTAGTGTCGGACATCAACTTGCCACTTCTGACACTACCTGCCACTCGTGACACTACCTGCCACTTCTCACACTGCCTCCTGACACGCTTCGCCTCCGCGAAGCTGTGATCGTTTTGACACTTGACCTAGGGTGACAACACTTTTGGGTTTTTATCAAAATTTAATAAATGAGATTTTCAAATAGCGTAATAATACTAAGACATTTTTGCGATCCTTCGTGAATTAGGAAATCTGAACACAGATACTTATGCATATCATTAAAACGGCAAAAAAGATGAAAAACAATTATTTAAGAAATTAAAGAAAAAATGAAAAGAAAAATTTGACCTCGGGCAGGAATCGAACCTGCGACCTCAGGATAACTAGTCCAGCCGCTTTACCACTAGGCTACCGAAGTACCTTCGTCTTCTTTAATTTCTTAAGTTCACTCGCATGTGTTATTGCGAAAATAAATAGAACAAACAATTATTTGTCAAAAACTCTCAAACTTTTAAAAAATTGAATGTAGATAATCTAGATGAAAATATGATGAGATAAATTAGATGTGTTGCCGCTCTTGAGATCTTAGTTGTATATTACCACACTATAGCGCCGAACACTACCATTTAGCGGCAAGTAAATCAATTAATGCGTTGGTGCCTACACACACAAGCTTTATAACTGGATCTCTATGTACCACCAAAAAAAAATTTTTGTTTATTGTATAAAAATACCTTACACAAAATCTTGATCTACTATTTTTTTATGTACGGAAGGTGGCAAACAAGCATGCAGCACACATTGATGTTTAGTGATGACTGCCGCCTTTAGACACACAAAAACCAGAGGTCAAAATGCAGATGCGTTGCCACCCCTGAGACCTAAGTTATCATGTATATTAGGTAATGCGGTGATGGCTACGCCCTCGAGCTCCTGCACTGGAACTACCACCACTATACTATCGAGATAAATCTTATCCTACATTTTCCCAAAGCTATATAGACACTTGTTCCGACCTCCTACTGCCGCCGCGGTGTACCGAAAGAGTATCGCGATTGACCACAAATAAACAAATAACATAGACGTACATACAATTATGATCAAAACCACACTCCGCTTACTTCACAAAAAGGAATATTGCTTAGATAAAATAAGGTATAGCCACACTTAGCTTAACATTAACATTGAAACAATTATATATAGTTATTGCGCGACATCAAAAACTTACGTAGAGTGTCATTGATACGTCAAAACCTACACAGATTGTTCCTTAGGAACGTATTTTCACGCCAAATATATTTTTTTATGGGCTTTCACGACAAATTTATGATGGACTAGCTGTACCCGGCGCTCGTTGCTACGCCAAAAACTGAAATAATAATACGAATAATAAAAATACATCTTTCATCGTACCCATTTCATGACAATCGGTTGAACGGGGTGGAAGTTGCTACTCTGCAGCGCCACCTGGTGGCGAGTTACAACTAGGAACATGTCATATTCGTTTCCTCTGTGTAAAAATACATTGTCATACTGATTTTCATGACAATGTAGGCACCACCGCATTACGTAAGATACTTGCAGCTAAATGGTAGTGTTAAGCACTATCGTGTTCTGATCAGGTGGTAATGTACGGCCTTGTAATTTCCGGCACAGAGTCATAACACCTTAGGCCTCAGGAGTGGCAACGCATCTGCATTTTGACTTTGGTCTTTGTGTAGGTGTCTATAGGCTGTAGTCATCATTTAACATCAATGTGAAGTGCATGCTTGTTTGCCACTGCCATGACATAAAAAAAACGAATTATGGCGGTCAAACCATTCCAATAGTAAAAAAAAACTACGCGGGATGGGCTACAGCGTCTCGCGATAATACATCGCAAATCCGTCTGCCAAGCATTAGAGGAGAATACGCCATAATCGTATGACATATTCTCCTCTAATGACGCACGACACTGTTATGGGCGTCGGGGAAGGCTTTGTCCAGGATTGGACGTCTTTCGGTTGGAATGATGATGATAGCCCGAATCTCGACTCTACATTGTTCACAGTTAGGCCGTACCGCGACGCGATCGCGACGTCGCGGCTACTTCGCCCCGACCTAGCCGCTTGCGTTAAATTTTTCTTTGTTCAGCATAGTGTGGTGCCGGGCTAAGGTAGTCGTGATGGTGAGATCGAGCTGACAGCGGACGGCCGCTACTGACTGTTACATCTACTATAAACTGACCTCTATGGACCGTTTCCACTGCATAACATTGTTAATATGTATTACAACCTGTATCTTTGTACACTTTTTGTAAGAAGAAAAAAAAATCGATTAACTAATATCATAAAATATTAGTAGTTCATACCTGACAAGGATAATATCTGCTTACTGACTGTCTTATTTTTTGTTTTTTTTTGCAGGTATCATGAAAGTGGCCGATAAGCCCGTAGTCTACGTTGAGAATAAGTAAATACCTAGTAACAAGAAAAAACTGACTTTAATTTGTGTTTTTGAATTGAGCTTTTTTTTCTATGTAATGAAGGTGGCAAGCAAGCATGCAGTTCACATTGATGTAAAGTAGACTGCAACCTATAGAAACCCACACAAAGACCAAAGGCTCGAGCTCCTACGCTGGAACTCTACCACCAGTAGAATTACATATATTGTCGATGAATCATTTCTGTTTACTGTCATGACTCATTGACATTAAAATAAGTATAATTATAAATAAGCATACATATAATATCAGTATTAAATATCAGACGTAGGTACTTAAAATCGCGTTTATCATTTCGCAATTCATTATTTCACCTATTGATTTATCATATAAATTTTATCTTTTTTTAACGACCATTTTGATCCAGCGATGTGAGACGACCACTTGATTCGAGGGTCGCGGGTTTGATTCTCGCACCGGGACAAATATGTGTTCGGATCTGAGTGTGTGCATATGTTGCGTGTGTGCAACGGCATCCACGGCTGAGGCTAATGCCTACTGTAGGTGTTTTTTTGACGAATAGGTAATAATTAAAATAAAATAGCCTTTTATTCCATTCTTACTACGCTATTTTTCAAAAGCTACAATACAATTAAATCCATTTTTTGTCTCATTTTCTAAATAAATTAAGCATAAGTGACAATAATAAATGAAATACATACACATTAATAATTATTATAAATAATTAAGATACAATTTTTTAAATTCAATTATTAAAAGTATCTACTTATGTACATGCACATTTTTATTTGTTTTAATACATTTTATATGTTAGGTATATTTATAATGCGAAAATTTGCATGGTAGTAAGTAGCATGACGCCTTTCGGGTTAAACCGTCCTCCAAGGCTTACCATTTTGCCCAATCTTTTGCTGTTTGAAACCATTTCGAACATAGGTCAACTCGGGCTACCGGCCAGCCATATGCAGGCTTTCCCCTCTGTCAAAGTACAATCCCAATTGGGCCTATGCCTGTCGCCTAGAAGTTTAAATGTGTGCGTAGAATTGTTTGTGTTTTGTTTAAGTCAAGGTGTGAGTTTCGTAATAATACTCGTAGGCTGTGGCTACTCCCCTCCGGTCCGCGGCGGCGGATGGCCCGTGTTGCTCTATGAATTTGAACCTCCGATCTTCTTTATATCACCCCCCATCTCTCATACAGGGTCTCCCCAAAGGTAATATTAACTCTTTACCAATGTGACTCAACATTCAGCATGATTCAATAGCATTAACGAAGAACACATGTATTATCGTCCGTCGTAAATAAAATCGTTATCAAATACCTGATAAATGAAACTAATCACGGGATGAGTCACACATTTCACTGTTTCATGACTTGACTATTAGTATTGCAGTTCACATGGATGTTAAGTGATGACTGCAGCCTATGGACATCTACACAAAACCAGAGGTCAAAATGAAAATGCGTTGTCAACGGTGAGACCTAAGCTCTCTGTGATAGTGATTACGAGGCCCTTGTACGATTAAGGGGTGCTGTGGCTTCCAACGTGAGCTCAGTAGCGTGTGATGATTTTTCAGACGCAAAAACGTAGGTACATGAGGTATGTCAGGACCGAGATATCTGGCGCTCCACACCTGGCGTGAAGATACATTCGCGCATATATAAATAAAAACGTACATATTTATATTTTTTTAAAGAAAAATGAAAAGAATAATTTGAATTCAGGCGAGACTCGAGCTCGCGGCCACTGGGAATCTAGTCCAGCCGCTCTTCCAACTGAGCTACCGAAGTCACACATATTTAATTTTTTATAAATACACAAGTAAGACCACAACTTTAAATCCTTAAAATTTTCGAGGGTTAACCTCGATTTCCTCCTCATTATGCCATTGCCAGATTCCAACTTCGTCCAATCGGATTAACTTGGAAGTGCACCCTTTCAAAAGACCTTTTATTCCTCAATTGAGGAAGCAATCGGTGAACATCATAGAGTAACGCGGACTGGAGCCGGTGATGACCATACATAAAAAATATATTATGTCGAACATAGGCGTCTTCCTTTTTTGAAGTCAGTCAACAAAAATACCGATAGACTTATATGAATAATATAAACAGATTTAATGTTAAAATAACCATTCAAATGATAGCCATGTAACGTAATGATGTGAAACAGTCAGCGGGCACTGCTGTCATTAAAGTATGAATATTTGAATGTGGCCGCGATGCCATAATGAATATACTGCCAGACTATACAACATAATATTTTCCCATGATGTTGGTACCCAATTTATGTTAAGGGCATGGAAAAGGGTTTACAAGTTGGCATTTTTTAAATGAGAGTGAAAAATGTATATGTATTTCACATTAATAGAACAATGATGTGTCCGAGGCTTACGAGCTACATTCATTGAAATATATTTATGGATTTATCTTGCGATAATAAACTTAAATTATATTTTAAAACATCACGCCATTTTGGTCTGGTGGCCTTTCATCTTCCGTAGTCGGGTAAATATTATTGTTGTAATGTAAAATCATACAGGCTATTGAATAAAGAAACTACAGGTTTCAATTCTCTGTTCTGTCTGCCACTCCTGACGCACTTTAAGATCTTTTGCCTCTATGCATCAATGTTTACACAATCCGTCAAATTGCCGATGTGCATGTGTGTGTGATATCCAGAAGCCTAAGTTGTTTTGCCTCTCTGGTACTTAATAAGGAGTAATTTTTTTATATGTCATATGATTGTCAGACAAGCAGACGGGCCATCTCATGGAAAAGGGGAGTAACCAACGCGCTGCCAGCCCTGAAGGACTCTTTTGACGCCAGTTTTGAAGAACCACATATTGTAGCGCCGGGGGAACACCTCAGAGGGTAGTTCGTTCCACAATTTGCACATTCCGGGCAGGAAAGAACGCGCGAATCGGACCGTTGTGCATTTCCAAGTATCCAATCTGTGCGGATGGAACTTCTCTCTTCGGCGGGTGGTTTTATGTAGGAATGTAGACGATGGCATCAGATCGAACAGTTTATCAGAGCACTCACCGTTGTAAAGCCGGTAGAAAATGCACAGACATCCGATGTCTCTGCGCAGACTCAGATCTTCGAGTCTATCTGTGATTTCTGGGTCATTGACGATTCGAATGGCACGTTTTTGAATGGAGTAAAGGGGACCGAGCTGGTATTAGGGGCGCCCAAAGATGAGAACAGTAGTCCAAGTGGGTGCTAAACATGCAGAATAGCATTACCATTTAGCATCATAGCGTGCTTCATTTGAAGATATATACCTAGATTAGATTGTTACTATTTTATAACATCATCATGAAAAGTCGTGTACGTGGCGTGATGTTGCATATTATGTATCCATTATATCATCATCGTTATTTCAACCTTAATACGTCCATGACTGGCCATTCAGAAAGATAATGTTCTGGTGGTGGTAAGGTTTCAGTGTCGCAACTGAAGGGCGTAGACAAGACCGTCTTTCCTCACCTGCTGCCGCCAAATGATAGCGACGATTCTTCCCAGTTAGATGATAATATGTGGCCTCGTAATAAATAACTATTACATAATCAGAAGTTACTGGTGCTGGAGTTCCAGTGCAGGAGCTCGTCGGCGCAGGCACGCAGGCATCTGTCGCTAATGTTCAGCACAATCGTGTTCAGGTTAAATGGTAATGTATGGCCCCGTAATAACTATCACAGATATATAATCACTAAGGTCTCAGGGGACACGCATCTGCATTTTGACCTGGTCTCTGTGTAGGTGTCTATAGACTGCAGTCATCATTTAACATCAATGTGAAGAGCATGCTTGTTTGCTACCTTCATTACATAAAAAAGCGTGGTAAATTATTTTGCTTACGCGCTATTTTGCACTTTGACCTCCAGTTTTTTAAAAACCTAACGCTGCAGCATACACTTACTATTTCTTACTATTGAAGTAAATTGCTATTGCTATTTACTATGGAAATCATCATCATATAAAAATACCATTTCAAATTCAATGTTGGCTTCAACTTCGCCTTAAACATTCCTGAATATTTCAGTGTCGTCGACATGCCGTAATAGTGGCTTCGAGTAGCAGTGTTGGCCAATTTCCTGGATAAATATTACATAGACATCTAAACATCACCTTCGAACAGTGGTCGCGATCGCTGGTGACTCCTGTCCTATACACTATATCATTACACAAAGATCCTAATTCAACCTCTATGCCAGGATCTATACGATCGGAAGTCCCGTGAAATTATAAAGCTTTGACTATAATTCCACCGAGTTATTACGTTTTGTCAGTAATTATAGACTTATGGCAGTTAATACGCCGTTTTAGAATCAAAAACGATGTATGTGGTTGAAAGACTTTACTTATCAAGTTCCGCACCTCAAAATAAATACACTGAAATCGTTAAATATTATGATTATTCATCATTTCTTTATGAGACATGATGACAGACGACACACAGCAGACTCGATGGAAGTAGTTACTGTTAGCTATGGACATTTGCCACATCAAAGCAGTTGTTAACGCGTTACTAGCCCTGAAGGGCTCTATAAGACTTTGGTTCTCATGCGAATCTCGTCATTTCTGTTTTCATTCGATCCAACAGAGAAACTCCAAGCATTGCTCTATCCATTTCTCTCTGCGTAACCTTGGGCCTTCTTATAAGGCCCACATCGAATTTAAAACTTAACTTAAAAAGGAGACTTCGGCTCATTTCGGCTCTATCTGACGATTGTCGACCATTTTGATCAAGTTTTGAGCAATACCGGACTATCAGTGCTTACGTAAGCAGTGTACAGACGAGATAACACTCTACGAAGTCGAAACTAGCCGATTCTCTTTCGTAGGCTCGATGGGCAATATTCCTTGTTGGATACTGTATGTACATCTATCTAAGGGATCGAACCCACGATCTAAAACCTATCAACAGTATGAAAGACCGCCATGTCATAACTGAAAGTCAGCAGGTGCTTTCGACTGATCGGTAATATTCATATTAGTAAATTATAAACTGCAATACATGATTCATAAAACATTTATACCTTAGAATATCAATTTTATTTTCAAATAATATAGCACTCGTGTATCATAATATTTCTAAACAATAGTCGACGTTTTCTACCCCTCACAAAGTTACCTTAAACCGTTATTACCGCCAATTACGAGTATTGGATACCAGGTCTGCATAAGTGACGAGGGTAATGAAGTAAACTGCGTGACCACAACATTAAAACACGTCTTTTTTCCATTTGATCGGCGGGCGGTCTGGCACCTGACGACGTTCTCAGGACTCCTGATTGCCTGGTATCTAGGTGTTAAACGACTATTCAATTCTGTACAGTATACATTGGATTATTTTTGTTTTTCTTTTACTTTTTGGCATAAAATTTAGTAAAATTAAAAAATCTAAATTTACAAAAACTTACCCCCTTATGCACAATCGTACGCATCGTAGAATGCTTCGTCTTTGTCAGTTGCATTGTCAAATGTGCAGGATAGAAAAAGACAAAGGAGAGATTAGCAACACTTTAGCTAAAATACGTTTATGAATAAGAGGGTTAATGTTTAACATAATTGTAAACTCTCTTAAAACCAGTAGGTAGTGAGACTTCCAATAAGTTTTGAGAGACTATTAAAAAAGAGCCAAGTTCATTGAATATCATGTTTAATACAATCCAGGTTTTTAATATTATTACTATTATATACGATAAAATATCCCTACCCCACTATGTTAGTCCACGAGATAATATTTTTCCCATTTATTGATATTTCAACATACACAACATGCTGCTCTCTACTGTATATTATTTATATAAATAAGGTATTTGCATATGCAAGACATGGATTATTCAATATATCTTTTCCTTTGTGCAATTATTTCTGGCTGATGTCGTACATTGTTGCTTCAATCCAGCTTTGAGCACAACTATTTACGTGCACGACCAACGTAATCCTTAAAACCGTAATGTACGCCATCCAATTCAACACAATCGAAGCCGCTGCCTTAGTTATTCCTATAATATAATAATCCACTCAAATATGCAAGCGATTAAACGTAGCAACGAGCGTTTATTAGGTACCGTTCGTTCCGTAATTTGACGGGGACCGAAACAAAACTGTTAGTTTGCATTATTTATCACTTGTTATACGGTAGCGATACTTGGCGCTTGTTGCGATACTGCATGTATCCTAATAAACAACACAAATAGCATTGATAGAAAATATAACAAGGCTTCAACGCTGCTTCAGTTTGAATCCTAATTCGCTGGTAGTTTTTTTTTTATGTTACACTGGTGGCAAACCAGGCAGGGCAGGCTGGGCACATAGCTCGGAGAAGCGATAGCCGCTGGGGAAGAAAGGTTTTCGAGTGGAGACGACGTACCGGCAAGCGCAGCGTAGGGCGTCCACCTGCAAGATGGACCGACGACCTAGTCAAGGCTGCAGGTACCCGCTGGATGCACATCGCTTTCGATCGGTCGGCATGGAGGTGGCAAACAAGCATGTAGTTCACATTGATGTTAAGTGATGACTGCATTCTATAGACATCTACACAAAAACTAGAGTTCAAAATGCAGATGCGTTGCCACCCCTGAGGCGTAAGGTGTTCTGTCTCTGTGATAGTTATTACGGGGCCATACATAACCACCTAACCGGAACGCAATAGTGCTGAACACTACCATTTAGCGGCAGATAAATTAGGTAATGCGGTGGTGCCTACGCCTGCGAGCTCCTTCACTGAAACTCTAACACCAGTAAGATATTTTAATTGTCAGTAGGTGAAGGCCTTACACATGACATATTTAACAACTAGTAGCACTCTGCAGATCATCGAATGGTACCTATAAGCTCTTTTTAAAACGCATCGTAAATGAACTAATTTAAAATATCGGTACATTTAATCGTTGTTCCATGCATATTGGTAAAATAACCACCTGCAGAGTCCAATTTTGTTATAGCTGGAGCTGGTTGGACGATCTATGTTTATGCCATGAAAGGACAAACCAGCATACAGTTCACATTGATAGTAAGTGAATACTGTAGCCTATTACCATCTACAAACCGGGGATTCGGACCGAGCCGGGAAAAATCCATTGCCACTCCTGAGGACTAAGGTGTTAAGCCCCTGTAACCTAATCTGAACACGACAGCATATCGCGGACACTCCGCCAAAATTCCATACAAACGCTTGATTTGGTCTCTATTACACAGACATAAATCAGTGACGTGTACACGTGCTGTTTACACGTGCACCTGTGTGTGTAGCACGTAGAAAATACCAACCGTCGCCCATATGAGGGGAGGAGATTGGGTGAGGCGGGGAAATCGGGCGGGACGTCGAAGTGACCATTCTATACGTAGTAATATTACATATTCTCTGACGACAGTATTGTATCTTATCATTTAGCGGAAAGTACTCAAGGTAGTCAAGGCAGTGAGGTGGTGCCTACGCCTCGAGCTCCATCACTGAAGCTCTACCACAAATTAAAGTCCATAAGAAAATACAGGAAAAAAATTGTGCTTACTAATTTCTAAATTGTTAGAAATGTTGAATATCGAATTAACTATCTTTACAGATTTACCTCGCGTTAAATGGTTTTTAGGAATTTTACAATCAACCCGACGTTTTGGTCGTTTTCAGCTTCCATGGCCGCATGCGAAAATATTTCTAGTATCAAGATAAATCGACAATGACAACTTAGGAATACAATATTTTATGAATTCTCTTCAATAACGGTGGGAAGTACTTACCAGACTATTGAAATGTAAACAAGAGTTGCACAGAAGTGCTGTGAAGTGCCGTACTAAGTTAACTTGTTACTATACTGTAGTGTCTACGTCACACCCTCCCGCTGATTCCCGTGAATGTACAATCAAAATACAATACAATATCTAAGTTCGAGATTTTCTCGAGTTTTATGGTTAAATACGTGTCGTGGGATAACTGAGTTTTATCGTAAGGCAAAATATTTCTTTTCAATTATTTATTTAAAGTACCAAAAGCGCGCATGGCCCCGCGGCTGGTGTAGATTGGAGGCGATCTACTCGGTTAAACGGTCGCGTGTGTGAAAAGTGACCGCTAGTGGCAAATTAAAATGCGCGTTTCCGTGCTTCGGAGGGCACGTTAAGCCGTCGGTCCCGGTTGCTATCGATAGATAGCAACCGGGAGTCGTTAAACCTTGTCGGAGGCCTTACGAGCGGTTTGAAAACATCTGACAACGGGTTGGCCACTAACCCTTATCTCCACCAACCCGCATTGGAGCAGCGTGGTGGAGTAAGCTCCAGGCCTCCTCCCAAAAAGGGGAGAGACTCGTACCCAACAGTGGGACGTATCGAAGGTTGCCATTATTATATTGTCACCACACCTTCGTAACGATAATTATATCGTTCTTGGATAATAAGATCCCACTATTTTCCTAAGTTAAAAAATATAACCTAATGAAATAATAGTTAGCTATACTGCTATTATACCCGAGTGTGTTTAAATAACTTTACAAATATTTCTAATTTCTATAGCATATTTCAAACCATCGTCACAAACCGTAGAAACTTACCCAATCTGCGATTCATCGATGGCAAACAACTCACTAAAGTATGAAAATTGTCCGCAATTTGGATCGTTTAACAAACAAGTCAGTTTACAACTGATCGGTGAATAATTGACAGACATTGGGTGACTGGGAGACCGTGGGAAGGACCATGTGGCTATTGACGAGGAAAAAATGTTTGTGTCCAACTAGCTTTTGGATGAACCTTGCACACGATTTTTACTCCGCAAATCAACATATTTTTTTTTATGCAGCATAGGTGTTAAACAAGCATGCAGTTCACGTGGATGTTAAGTGATGACTCCAGCCTGTAGACATCTACACGAAAACCAAAGGTCAAAATGCAGATGAGTTACCCCTATCCCCTTAGGCCTAAGTTATTTCGTCACTATGATATAATACAATAAATACCAATATAATTAAGTATAATTTTTTGTAGTATTTTTTATTCCCTCACTTAAGTTACTTTTTTCAACCCCACAGCAATATAAATAAACAGCTCATCATTGAAAAATCCTGCTTTATTATTATAAAAAAACACATAACATCAAATCAGACATTACTATCGTACAGCCTTTGTGTACATCCGTCAATCTTGTATTTAAGGTCAAATTAAAAACTGAGCTCTATCACGATGACTATAAGGTCGATTCCGGGTGGTTAGGGTCTGGGATGCGTGTGAGATGTATGTTTGCATGTCACCGATAACGTCAGGTATCCCGAACTTTCAGATATGAACGGCTGATCATAGAGTCGTGATAATGGTATCATTCGATGTTCATTGCTGTGATTGACAATTCATTTACGTATTTTTTTTTCATGTAATGATGGTGGTAAACAAGCATGCAGTTCACATGAATGTTAAGTGATGACTGCAGCCTATAGACATCTACACAAAAATCAGAAGTCAAAATAGGTAGGCTTACACTCCCCCACCTACACAGCCCCACACTAGGTATAGGTACCTACACCTTTTTTTTTTATGTCAAAGGATTGACAGACAAGCAGACGGGCCACCTGATGGAAAGTAGTCACCGTCGCCTATGAACATTTGCAACACCAGGGGAGTTGCCAACGCGCTGCCAGCCCTGAAGGACTCTTTTGACGCCATTTTTGAAGCACCCCATATTGTAGCACCGAGGGAACACCTCAGAGGGAAGTTCATTCCACAATTTACGTTCTGGGTAAAAACGAACGTGAGAACCGCACCGTTGAACATTGCCAAGTGTCCAGTCGGTGAGGGTGGAACTTCTCTCTTCGGCGGGTAGTGCGGTGTGTGACATTTCCGGGCACATTACCAAACTTCGAGGCACTGGGAAAATTCCAGAAAATGGAAAAGTGCCAAAAGAACCAAATAAAGGATTTTACACCATTACCTAACTATATCCGAGAATCGAACCCAGGACCCCAGCATATAGTAGTGGCCTGCTACCACTAGGCTACTGAGGCAGTTAAGTTAAAGTTTTCGTTATTTCCTCGACTTTTAATTATTGTCTCTTTTTTCCGTCCTGTAGGCAAATACAGTATGCAGCCAGAAAAAAGGAGGTAGTATACCAAATTTAAAAACTGGCCAGACAAAATTGCCTGTGACACACTGAAAGATAGACAGACAGACAGATGAGTGATCTTGCGATGGTTCAGTTTTTTCTTTTCCCTAAAGAAGAAACGAAATTGCATAAAACATTTACACATTCAATTATTATTCTCCGTCTTGATATCCCTAATTAGATGTCCTGGAGTTACCGATGAAGGAAGATGCGGATAATTACCAATTATCCTGCATCCTGCACAGATCACCGACGTATACACAGTATACATACACATCAGCGCGTGCGCATCCCTCCATGATCGTCGGTCAACAATGCTCTAATTGTATCAACAACCACTTCATTACCATTGTAACTCACGACTTTGAAGATCGAGTAACTCGATTTTGGAGTGTGAATTTTATTAAGAAGGTAATTAATTTTTACAATTTTGCAAAACAGTAACAGTCCGGTACCGTATGTGGAACAGAGACCCAACATTTGAGGTAACATGGAAAAATAAAAGGATGCATTAAAAAACCACTTGTTGTGTTGTATATCTATGATAGAAAAACTAGGTATTTTTAATTATTTTACGCAGAAGACACTTAATAATAATAATAAATAATAATGGCAACCCATTATACGTCCCACTGCTGGACACGAGTCTCTCCCCTTTTTGGGGGGAGGTCCGGAGCTTACTCCACCACCCTGCTCCAATACGGGTTGGTGGAGATAAAGATTAGTGGACAACCCGTTGTCGGATGTTTTCATACCGCCTATAAGGCCTCCGACAAGGTAAAACGACTGTCTATCGATAGCATCCGGAACCTACGGCTTAACGTGCCGTCTCACACGGAAACTCGTATTTTAATTTGCCACTAGCGGTCACCCATCACACACCCGACCGCGCCCGAATTGCTTAACCGAGTAGATCGCGTCCGATCTACACCAGCCACTGGACCATGCGCGCTTCAAAAGACACATTATAATAATAATAAAGCTTTATTATTCCTTAAACAGCAGTACAAGAAATTGTTAACATTTTTCTTTTACAATATACATGCATTTGTTTCAAATTTATATAAAGTACTTCCTAATTAAACAATAAATTATTTTCTAAGCTATTTTAAAGTATATTTACTCATCTGTTAATCACTATAGGTATATTATACATGATATATTTTAACTTCTAACTTCAATTCATTTTTTTTTTTATTAATTAGCTGTAAGGACCGCCTAGCGCGGTGAAAGCCTCCGCCAAAAGACACATTATTATGCAATAAATAATTCTACATTTAACCTAATCTTGTATAGAAAACAGTATAATTCTAAATTTTAATCTTAGATAAACAAACGAACCCAAAGTTATTTTACGAGGAATACCTTCGTCTGCAACCGGCTCTCTCATAACCCCAGCTATTATTATGAAGGACTTGGACCTTTCAAAACCACAAAGTCCTTAATACGTGACGGGAGGTAGGTATTAAAGACTGTGTTATTTAGTTAGAACTAAATAAGCTTAGAAATTAAAGAAAATATACCTTACAATTAAACAAACTTAAAATATCGATAAGAACACTATCGGTAAACATTGTAATCCATGAAAATATTAAAAAAAGAATTGAAAAATATTTTTTCTGTACAAAAACCATACACTCTATTTCGCAATTTATATATGCAATAGAGTCTCTATTACATAAACAAATTGCGTGGTTAGCTTAGAACATCACGAAATAATAACTCAAAACAGCGATGTCATGTTCCATCATTGGCCTATGGTACGATGCTGGCCCACGCGTGCCCCCTTTACTTGAAAAACAAATTCGTAATCTATTATACACATTGACTTATAATTAGACAACCCATTGATAGACAAAAGAAACCTAAAGCTTTTTTACGAAGTAGAAATCCCGAAGCAGATGAAAAATTATTTTTTAAAGATTTTACTAAATGAACCTTGATCTCGAAACAATTCATTGCATAATCGCATCGCGTGGTAAGAGTATCACGACAGACAATATTTCAATAAAGCGCGACGTCGTGTTCCATCATTGACCATTGGTACGGCGCGGCGGTGGCATCGCCCACGCGCGACCCGGACTTGTAATTCAATTTCATGCACGTTCCATACATGCGACACGTGTAGTGTTGTTACACCGTTTACAATTGTGGTACAGACCAAAGATGTATTTTCTAATATTTTACTTTGATGAATTTACAACATCTCTTGTAACCACATAAGAATACACTAAACAAATACCTACTATTGATGTTGACTGTTACATTTAAGGCAACATTGTTGATCTCAAAGATGAAGACTTTGAATTAAAATCATACTACGTCAACACTTACGATAAATCGTCTGAATAGGTAAAAAAAAGTATTACAACAATAATAACAATGACAACCCATTGTACGTCCCACTGCTGGGCACGAGTCTTTCTCCTTTTTGGGGGGAGGGAAAAAAGTTTTAACCATATCATTATTCAGAATAGATTCCAGTTCCAATATATGATATAGTTACCTAAAAGTACATTTCAACGCATCGTAAAAACCAGCTATAATTTATAAAAACATCAAAATCTTAATCTTATAATCCTTGTTGGACTAAACTGTTTGAAGTTGTAAAAAAATCACAGATGGCAAACAGGCACAGATAAAAGTCGATCAGAAAATATTTCCGGGGTTTTATTTTTTTCTATTTTAAATATTTTACGAACTCTTCCTTTATACGCAATTATTTTTGTAAAATTAGAAGTTGCAGTACAGGTCAAAGGTCAAATGCTGCTTATCTTTTGTATGTTATAAAATATGGGCCAAAATTATAATTACACGAAATGGTAGCGCTGAACACTCGACCTTGCCATCGTAATCAAACTCTTTTAAATGCTTGAGTGAAGGAGTTATTCCGAAAGACTTTCTTAATAAACATTAGATATACATGAATGGGACTTGTGTTTGGTAGCTTAGTGGTAGGGCTGGTGTTTCAGAGATCGCAGCTTCAAATCTTAATTTTTTTTTTCCACTTTTCTTATAAATTTTAACTCACTCGCATATGTTATTGCGATAATAAATACTTTAAGATAATAAATACTTTAATCAGAAAAACTTAAAATACAATCGTATTGTTTATTTTTTTATTTCTGACTTAACCACTGAACACTATTATGTCCTTAATTCTACCTAGAAATAGTGAGATTTGGTATATTCCTATTTCTAGTACCACGACAGTTTTATTCATGAGTGTAAACACATCACTAGGCAAGCAGTATCGTCGCCTCAATTATTTAACCTTACTTAAGGTGCGGGTCACAAACATTACGGCGTAATTGAAGGTGGGGCCGCGGGTCGACCGCCGTGATCTAACCACTGAGTCACTGGTAGTCATTGTTATGCATTCATTATATTTAACCGACTTCAAAACAATAGGAAGTTTTGAAGTCGGTTATTGGTGGTAGGGTACCAGTGTTCCAGTTCCAGTGGGTACTCGTGGGCGTAGGCACAACCGCATTATCTAATCTTTCTGCCGCTAAATGGTAGTATTTAAATCAGACATCACTTTAAAAAAAACCGCTTTGTTACATAAAAAAAACCGGAGACAATTATTTAGTGACTACCAGTTCTCTGCTTATCTGTTAATAAATTATGCATTTCTCAGACGAAAATTGCCGTGCAGTCTGGGCTAACATGTTAAATAAACACATGACAGCATTCAGGAACACTTGCAACACATACTGTGTGACGAAATTAAAACAATTAATGCAACACATAACTTTTGTATTATCATCTTAAAATATTTGTGTTCCTCTCTATATGTCATCCTATGTATTTCATACGGCTGTGCAAATAGCACAGCCGTATGAAATATGTTCAACGTGTTCTGTAAAAAAGAGCCAAGTTTAACGCAAGGCATGGCATGAAATGTGTTGATATTCTTAGTACATATTATTTTAAAGAAACCAATACATGTAAACACATATCGTTTACTTACTACATTTTTATACCTAGTTGAGGATATGTTATTAGAAATCGCAATTAATTGATATATATACAGTGTTATTTATTCATTTAGTAGGTATCAAATAATTTTATTTGTTGTTTCAGGCATAGATTGTTTAATTTTAGGTACGATATTTGTTGTCACTATTTATGAACCGGGTATTTGTTTTCTTCTTCGTTACATTTATAATTGGTACAATTATATATATATATATATATATATATATTTTTATAAATATTTGTAATAATTGAGCTATGTTACCGTTAAATAAGTATTATTGAACTGATCCAGTGTTTCTGTGATAAGATTATCCCAAAATCTAAAATTAATAAATGTCTAAACCTTCATTCTTTTTTTACTCCTTACCCATTGATGCTTATACTCAAGCAAATTAAGTACGTTTAATACAACAAGTTTCTGCAGAAACAAATAATCTATGTGTTATACCTAAATATATACCTACATACGATACTAATAACTACATATAACTGCCTCGGTAGCCTAGTGGTCAGTAGCAGGCCACTACAACTACGCTGAGGTCCTGGGTTCGATTCCCGGATAGGGGGTTATCAGACATAATGGAGTAACGTCCTTTATTTCTGGTTTAATTGGGATTTTTCCATTTTCGGGAAATATACCGGTACCTCGTTTGGTAATGTGCCCGGAGATGTCAACAGGCTCGCCACCTGTTACATGGGCCAAAACGTAACCGACGAATCGTGGGTGTTTGCATGTATGCTTGAATGCATGCATTTACCTCTGCCTACCCTTCGGGGATTACAGTAGTGAAGTTCCGTACGTACATACACAAAGTATACCCAACTATTAAAAATCTGTCTACATGAATTAACAAAGCCTATTAACTTGCCCACATACATACATGCACAATCGTAGTACGTACCTTCTCTACATCGATACTAAACGTATATTTTAGACACCTGAAAGAAAAATTAGGTTGTATAATTGATTATAGATACAGAAACGAATTGATTATAAAAACTTACAAAATAAACAATGGTACTTGGCGCTAATTAACCATTTCCTACTTTCGCTAAATGTGACAAAAATAAGTGAGCGTCCTTGAGTAAGTACAAACACAATAGAATAATAAACATCTGTACAACATAGAGCCGGCAGACAAATAATCGAGTGAATCTCTCGATGCGTCGATGATATCGATTGTTAATCGAATTAAACTGACCATAAATCGATAGAGACCCATGACTGGCAATGCTGACCCATGACCGTTCACCTTCATCTATGAAAACAAATGGATGCGGCAATTGACATTTAGGTGGGTAGATAATAAACGACCTTCTGAAGTTATACTATTTATGATGAAAATTTGACGAAAAATGATGAGAGTGAATTTATACGATGCGAGCGCACACCGACAGATAAAAGCAACAGTATGAAGTTAGTTGCTATACCGATAAAAGTAATAGTCTAAAGTCACTTGCAAAACTTTTTTATAAATGTCTCTATCGCACTACACAATTTTTTCTTAACGAAGGTTGGTATCTCGTTCTAGTCACGTGATCACGTTGTGTGACGTCATGCTGGATTCAGAACAAAATTCGCCAATTTGAAACAAATAATGAATTACCGCCAAATTGAATTAAAAAAATATGTTTAATAATATGTTATAATAAAAAGTTAATAATACATATGTTAATGTTCCTGGTAAAAAACATAATAATGTAACGCCAACTCTGTGGCCTTTATCAAGTCTTGGCCAATAAAGTGACTCTGGATATGCATTTCATTATGCATATCCAGTTAAATAATGAAAAAAAAGACACAACAATACTATTAATAATTAATTCATTAACATAGCTATTAAAATGTGTGTGAAGAACGTAGGTAATTATAATATTAGTATAATTGGTCATAGTCAGGTATTTACTTTTAAAAAAATGAGCCGACATGTGCATCACTTAACTTAAAACCGGATTATACTGAGTATGTTTCTATATTTTAAATAAAATGTTCTACGAATTGGTCAAATCATTTCAATAGTAAGTATTTCTAAAGAAAAAGGCATTTGGTACAAAAGTATTCAGGGTGAACTTCCTCGTTTCCCGTGGTTCAATGATTTAAGCGATAGGAATTATGTAAAGTTAGTTTTAAGATTACGTTCCGGTCACTATCTATCAGCAAAATTTGCATTCTTGATGAAAAAGAAAGAACCACCAAATTGTGAAGTGTGCAACAAAATTGAAGACGTGCAGCATTTACTGATGGAGTGTGTACGGAACAGAAATGAGAGAATGTTGCTGGTGCAGGAACTGAATTTAAATTTCATGAATGTTGGCCTTCTCCAGGAAATCTTATCTAATCCAAATGCAGAAATCGCAAAAGAAATATGTAAGTAATTCCTCGCCAGTAACATTTTCCTTTATATTTCGTTATATTATTATCGGTAATGGTTAATGTTGATTATTGAGTACGATGGGGTTGACATGTCGTGGGACAAAACCCCTTTCAAAAATTGAATTTTAAAAAAGTTTTTAAGCAAAATATTGATCTACATCACAGATATCGGATTAAATTAATATCTATTGGTTATCCTAATTATTTTTTGTAATGCTTGTTACCAATATAAATGCATGACGTAGATTTAAGCTAGGATCAGTCTTGGATTACAAAAATTACTTACCATATTTATGTTTTGTAAAGTATGCATTACTTTGCAAAATAAAAGTGATAAGTACATACTTTACAAAAAAGAAAATCCATACCCGTATTGAGTACTTTATGCATAACTAGCGACTCACCCCGGCTTCGCACGGAATGAATGTAGCCTTTGTCACTCAGTAGGGATGCAGGTTTTTGAACGTGAAATATTTTTCTTAATCGGTCCAGTAGTTTTTATGTGAAAACGTTACAAGCATACATACAAAAACACAAATGTTTCTTTATTATATTAGTATAGATAAAACGCATGAAATTCGTTACATACAGAAAGTCGACAATAGCCAAAAAGACAATGGCATTACATCGTGCAAGTAGTAAAAAAACTAAATTCCTTATTTTGTATAATTTTAATTGTACGGAAAATTTAACGATTTCGACAGTTAAATTATAGATAAAATGCATGACTTGTCAGAGAAAAAGTTTTACTATCGTAAAAGGAATGCGAGGGTGAACGTACGAATAGATGGATTAGGTAATAAAATTTATTCTTGTAGTATGGTAGTACCTAAGCCTACGAAGAGGCTCGGTGTTTTATTTAATTTCATTGGCTATTATTTTTCTGTACACACTTCAACGGAAATATGCTTTTGTATATTTTATATTTAATGTGAACGAATAACATGGATTAAAACTGTGTGGCTATAAATGGTATCTAACTCAATAATATAGTCCCATAACTATCACAGCATAACAACTTAGGTCATAGGGACAGTAGCACATCTGCATTTTGACCACTAGTTTTTGTGTAGATGTCTATAGGCTGCAGACATCACTTAACATCATTATGAGCTTCATGCTTGTTTGCCACCTTCATAACATTTTTTTTTCAGTAGAATAAAAAAAAAATCTTTCACAACCACCACTGCTAGAAAACTATTAGGTACCTATTTATAATATACTAGCGGTCCGCCCCGGCTTCCCGCGGGTGCAATGTTACCTACCCTCTCCTCTTCGTCTTAGCGTGACGATTATAGATATAGCCTAAAGCGAATATTTTTTATAGTTTAGTTTCAGCGTACGTAAAATATGTTTTTACACCTTGTGTGCGAAAAACCCAAATACCTTACAGAACCCTATTTTTTACAAAATAAAATATTACGTATGTTACCCGATAATGTAGCTTTCGAATAATGAAAGAATTTCTAAAATCGGTCCAATAGTTTTTGAGCCTTTTCAATACAACCAAACAAACAAAGTTTTCCTCTTTATAATATTAGTATAGACAAAGGACAACCTTACCTTACCTTACCAAAACTTACCTTAGTAACTCGGGTACCACACATCGACGTCAGATTTGTGTCACAATGTCACAATGCTCTCTCGATTGACACGTCGATCGGCCGCATCAAGATGGCCACTAATCGGATCACGGTCATCGACTGTATGCTAACCATCTAAGTAATGAGCTTAACTGCACGATGATTAGCTAAGACGACGACACTTTGAATTTCAGTTAAGTGATTTATTGTTTTGATCAACTGCCTTTAGGTAAGATTAATGTCAGACATAATAAAAAGTCTAAAGACGATGCAGTGGCAACTGCTGATTTTGATGAGAATATACTTCTTTCACTACATATTAAAAAGTTAAGCTCCCCTATTTTTTTGTATGCGCTAATCTCAGAAAGTTATGAACGGATTTTGTTCAAAAGATGTGTTGTTGGAAAGAGTGTTTCCTGAGGAAAGTTTATATCCATAACAAATCTCTATAATATTGTTTATATCTGTAACAGGTCTCTATTACTTATAATAATATAAAGCTGAAGATTATGTTTGTTTGTTTGAACGCGCTAATCTCAGAAACTACTGGACTGATTCGAAAAATGTTTTAGCGTAAGATAGGTATTCCTTTTTTTATGTTATGGAAGTGGCAAACAAGCTTTCAGTTCACATTGATGTTAAGTGATGACTGCAGCCTATAGACACTAACACAAAGACCGAGGTCAAAATGCAGATGCGTTACCACTCCTGAGGCCTAAGGTGTTATACCTCTGTGCCGGAAATTACAGCGCCGTACATTACCACCTGACCGGAACACGACAGTGCTGAACACTACCATTTAGCGGCAAGTAAATTAAGTAATGCGGTGGTGCCTACGCCCGCGAGCTCCGTCACTGGAGCTCTACCACCGTTTATGGTATAAGGCTTATAGGCTATATAACATCACGCTTAAATAAATAGGAGAGGGTAGGTAAAATTGCACCCGCGCGAAGCCGGGGCGGGCCGCTAACAATATTTAAAATTAAAGATCAGTAGTTTGTCTCACAAGAACCTGAATTTCTTTTAGAAAAACGTGAGTGTAAAGTAGCATAAACATGAGTCCTATATGGACGAAATGAATTTCAATATATTAAATCATGGCTTCCAGACAAGGCGGCAAGATTTGTTCATAAAGAAATTAGAGATAGTGATAAAATTTGATTGACATGTACAAAGAATAATTAATTCGTAAGCAGTTGTCGTAATGTAACCCA
Source organism: Macrosoma leucophasiata (assembly GCA_036365455.1). NCBI lineage: Eukaryota > Metazoa > Arthropoda > Insecta > Lepidoptera > Hedylidae > Macrosoma > Macrosoma leucophasiata. The sequence goes on along the minus strand of JAWQUS010000005.1, from coordinate 22,485,711 downwards.
ATATAATCAAAATGTCTGAAGTATCATAAAATAATGTAGACAGATATTTAGAAAAAATAGACTCTTCTAATCAGAGTTTATTTACTAGTTATTATTTATATATAATTACATTTCGTTTCAGATGTTTATTTTATGTATGAAAAAAAAAGATCTGGACGAATGGAGAACCTCCTTCTTTTATCGAAGACGGTTATAAACGAAATAAAGTGAAGCTTACCTAATAATTTCATCCAATAAAAAATTTACAAGATTCACTCTTTAAAATAACCAACAAAATAAAACAATTCATACCCATCTAAATACCTAGCTAGGTAGGTAGGTAGGTACCTACTAATTTATATTTGGTTGCACCAAAACATTTGTTAAAGTGAAAGTTTTTGTTAATATTTACATCCTTCCCTAACTTTAAGAAATCTTTTGGTGCCACGGAACCTAAGTTTAAATTAAGGAACCTACTACTGACTGCCCGCTACTTTGAAAGTTTTTTTTTTTTATGTAATCGAAGTGGCAAACAAGCATGCAGTTCACATTGATGTTAAGTGATGACTGCAGCCTATAGACACCCACACAAAGACCACGATCAAAATGCAGATGCGTTACCACTCCTGAGGCCTAAGGTGTTATGCCTCTGTGCCGGAACTTACAGGGCCGTACATTACCACCTGACCGGAACACGATAGTGCTGAACACTACCATTTAGCGGCAAGTATATTAGGTAATGCGGTGGTGCCTACGCCCGCGAGCTCCGTCACTGGAGCTCTACCACCAGTAAAAGTAAAGTATCACAATGGTAAAAGTATTTTAAAATAAACTTACATAAATAAAGAAATAGATAATGAAGATAACCTCCCAATATTTTTGCTTGTTCACAATGACCTATGTGAGTATAATAAATAACAAAGTCATATTTTTGATAATTTAAATACAAGGAATTAAAACATGTCAGCTATTATAATCTATTATGGAGATACTGTCAAGGCTAAAACAAACAATGATAAACAAAATATTAAAAGATTTTATCCTATCTGGTTGCGATGTTATATTAAAATAATGCTTGAATTACTCACTCTCCGCCGAGTCTTTTCGCATAATATGTTAAAAAGTGTGTTGATAGAGGTATTTGTCACTATCAAAAACCTAATTGTATACCAAAATAACGAGAGCCTAAGATTAGAAATCAGCGATAAAAGTTAATCGCAGTCGTAAATATTGTTTGCAAACATGATATTCCTTGATTATTATCTGTGTCTGATAAATTATATAATTAATCATACTTTTATCAATCGGCCGCTTTACAAAAATTCTAACCACATACCTAAACAGGATTACACAAGGATCAATTCTGAGCCCTTAATTGCAATTTATCTACGACGATAGATTAAACAATTCCTTACATTTTAATAGCCTTGTTAGCTCGTTAATCACATTAAAAAACCACAATCTCTTTAAAATTGTGCCCGTAGAGAGACAATAAAAAACGTACGGTACGATATAATAAATAAAGTTGTCGGGAGGCGTCCGCGCGCACCTAAAATAAAAATGTGGAGAGTCGAGTCGAAAGCAACGCGACGAGTGGAGTGGCCGGTCGAGGGGGGAAACGGCAGCCGCGGGGGAAATACACTGGATGAGGGGCGTGCCTCTATGTATCAAAAAGCTCGCAACTTCATTGGCCCGCTGACGTACCCAAAGCTGCAAGGGCGGTGATTTCTCCGCGCGGTATAAATAGCAACGCCCGCCTCCGCGCCCGTCAGTTCACTCGCCGCTCGCAGTGTACGCACACGCGCAGCGCAACTGTTCTTTCTAGTGCTATTATAAGTGTTTGCAAAATGGTGAAGTTCGAAGGAGATTTCAGTATAAACGCTATACTGATGAATCATGCGGCCGCCAAGCCGCCCCCGTCACCGACCGCCTCGTCTACGGCAACACCTTCCGAGGCGGACCTCAGTGACTCGGAACTTGACGTGACCGGTACTGAACCGGTCGACTGCACCAAGCCCAAAGAAGATGACAGAGAAAAGAAAGACAAGAAACATGAAAAGCCAGCGTACAGCTACAACGCTCTCATCATGATGGCAATCCGCAACAGCCCAGAAAAGAGACTGACGCTGAACGGCATTTACGAATACATCATGACAAATTTCCCGTACTACAGGGAAAACAGGCAAGGTTGGCAAAATTCTATTCGTCACAACCTCAGCCTGAACAAGTGTTTTGTGAAAGTGCCGCGACACTACGACGACCCCGGCAAGGGCAATTACTGGATGCTCGACGCGTCGGCTGAAGATGTGTTCATCGGTGGAACAACGGGCAAACTTCGCCGTCGGTCGGCGCTCAACGGCCGCTCGCGCCTCGCCTGCTTCAAACGACCGCTGTTCCCGGGCGCGCCTCTGCCTGGAGCCTACCCACCAGCTACCTACTCTCAGCTCGTCGGCCTCTACTCTCAACTGTTATACCAACGGTATGCACCGATGCAAATGAAGACACCGCCGGTCGCGCCGAGCGCTGTTCACCCGGCGTTCCGAAATGAAATGAGTTACGGTGCTCTACCTTATGCCCCGGCGATGTACGATAGGCTTCCTACGGCGCCTTTTCTCGGACAGTCGCCTCTGCTACAAAATTCTCTGGCACAAACGTCGGCTATGCTAGCTCAGACGTCGCCGCTTCTGCCACCATCACCGCCGATCATGTCTCATTCGCCACCGACGTCTGGAGCGTCGAGTCCTGAGCTGCCATCGCCCTCGCATCACCCACTATCGCCACACATCTACAAACCAATTACAGTTCTAACCCGACAATGACTGCCCACGCAAAGTATTCTCAAAGAGGCTGACGCTGACACTCGATAGAGTGCTAGACGTTTATATTATCTGTGATGTAGGCTTAGTTAGTGTAATCGGACCAGTTGACGGCGGTTCTGAGAGGTAATCTCTGTAGTGTTGACGATCGTTTGCAATATTAAACATTGTTAACTTCACCGTAGCATTCCGCTATTGTTTGTTGATGTAATATTTTATAAAATGTAAATAATTCCAAAGTGTATATTTATTGAACTAGATAGGATCTTAGGATTAAGATAAGAGAGTTGTATGAATAAACAATATAATATTATTGTCCCTTTAAACTTTCTTTTATTTCCCTAAATAACAAATGTGTCGATTATTGTATTTGATTTATGTGATTATTTTCACCAATTAAGTATAATCAAAGAAAGAATAAAGCTACATAACATTCTAAAAGCATAATAGGTACGAGTATATTTTACTTAATAATTTTGAAACACTATTAATTCATCTGAGTTGATGCACAATCTCTACAACATGTCATACTATCATTGAAATCTCTTGCCGCTAAATGTTTAGGCCTAACTGCCAGCGCAATTTCATTATTCAACTAAGAAATAAATAAAAAAGTTAAGATTACATTGATATGAACAAATAATACAGATTTATTTACAATGTTTCTAAAGTAATTTTTAATTGGGTTCAGGTGAACTAAAAATAGATATAATTAGATCAGCAATTACAAAGCATTAATTTTATCAAATATGGATTAATTAAGTTAGTAAACTGTCTTTAAATTGACAACGGCAAATATTTTGTTGTATATTGTATATATACAAACATAAACATTTTTTTTAGTTTTAAGCCGCATTACGAATGTGGTAAGTAGATTCAGTTCGTATTATCTTTTATGATCTGAAGATTCACTTTTAATCTTTGTATTTTCTCTTTCTTTACTCTCAAAAAAATACACAAAGACCAACTTATAAAATATACCAAAGTGTGACTTTGTGTAGGTGTTACATTTAAATTACTTAAGCTTCGTAATATAAATAGTTTCTCAGAAAAGTAGCCTGATAGATACCGAGAAAGTAATTCTAAAAGCGTTCTCGAAAGCAAATTGAATCAGTCATCCTTAATTAATAACGTGTTGGTATACATTATTAATTAAGGATACTTTGTGGACTCTAATTCACTTTTAGTATCACTTACAGGGTTTATTACTTCATTCGAGCCTAATTCTACAACTTTATTTTACCAATCAGGTTAGTATCTTATCTGTAAAGTGGTGAGAATTGCTTTTTTTTATTTTGTTATTATGGCTCTTTTGCCTTCACTGCTTGGCTGTATAAAAACACAAGCACGACACGAAATTACCGGAATGACATTAAATAACGTTATTTTTTTAAATATTAACGTTATTATTATAAATAATTTATTTTATTATTTGGTCCCATACATTTAACTATCTATTAAACGTTAGTGTTACCGATTTTAAAGTTATTTCGCGTCTTTTCGGTGATTTCGATCGAATTATGGATTTAGACAAAAAAGCGGTTCAAAATAGTCGAGTAACAGCAATGGCTCATCATCATACGACATACGATATAGGTAGATAGTAGTAAATAGATGGTAGGTAAGGAGTCTGCTTCAAGTTTACCGTGCAGTGAATTCGGTGTTTAATTTAGGTAGATAAACACTTTTTATTTATTTACGTTCATAGCCATTCATACCATTATTTTATTATTTCTGGTGAACCCAGTATTTGTATGTAGCAGATACCTATTTATAGTTCTTGTTATTTTAGTTACTTTATTCATTTTATCCAACTTTATTTTTATAATTTTTTGTCATTTTCAGGTTTTTTTTATTTTTAGGCAATCGCACCTACACCGTTTTTATACGATGTAGGTATGCTTTTACATTTTTCTGTCAGATAGTATCCTTAAAGTAAAGTCCTTTTGGCGGCTTATGGTTTGCTATAGGTAACTCCATTCTATACGTGCTCATCTTATTTTCACTCATTACATAATATACATTTTACTATGTCCTTCAAACAAAATTATTTAAATTCTAAGCTAATTCCAACACATAATCTCAAATTAACCAATTTTGGACTCTTAAGTTAATCGGCTAACATACTTCGTATTGTGGCCTAATCTTAGAGAGGATTAAAATGGCGTTCTAAATCTGTGGTTATTTTGGTTGTCGTTAAACCCTGGGTTAATGTTCTGTCACCAGTTTGTAACTGTTTGGAAAAGTGGGGATTAACTAGGCTAATCCTGACACTCTGTTCATGTTGTTTTGGTTAACAAAGCTTTGTTCATCGTTTAAATATTAAGACATTAGGTACGTTAAATTTAATTGTTAGTTTTTTAAGCTTCTATGACATGATCGGGTATCTCTACTAACAACGGATAACGTAACTTCACGCCTGTTATCCCCGAAGGGGTAGGCAGAGGTTAATGCATGCATTCAAGCATACATGCAAACACCCACGATTTGCAAGTTACGTTTTGGCCCATGTAACAGGTGGCGAGCCTGTTGACATCTCCGGGCACATTACCAAACTTCGAGGTACTGAGATATTTCTAGAAAATGAAAAAATCCCAGTAGAATCAGGGATAAAGGACTTAACACCATTATATCTAGTGGCAGTGCATCTGCATTTTGACCACTGGTCATTGTGTGGGTGTCTATAGGCTGCAGTCATCACTTAACATCAATGTGAACTGCACGCTTGTTTGCCACTTTTATAACATAAAAAAAAGATATCTAGCTTTTGTCTAATAAATGTGTCTGTCGCTACAACGCGAAGAGACAGTGTGATAAGAGTTAACTATTCAAAATTTAATTACGTTTTAATTGGTGTCTGAGGCTAAAAATGCCCAAGAACAATATTATGAAAATTGTTCATTTAACGGTATCATTGTTGTGACCAAAATTTGTGACAAAAGTTATTGTTGTTTTACGATGTTTGAGGAAGGGACGTCGTAAATTCTGCCAACTTTAACTGTCTTTTACGAGGGTTGTTACGGTGGTGTAATGAAAACAATATGCGCAAATGTAATATTGGTTTATGAGCAATGATGGATGTTATTGTTCTTTCTTGTGGAGGCTATCTGTAATTATATTTTAACGGCATACATTGCGGAACAATTCGGCTTGGAGCGTGTCATACAATTACTTAATTTATTCTTTCCAAGAATAGCCAATTTTAAGATTATTATTAAAATAAAAATATAATTTTATTTTAATAATATTCCTAGTTGGTGTAGATATTTATCTAATACACAAAATAGATAGCAAAATTGCTGTTTTTTTAATATCATGAAGGTGGCTAACAAGCATGCAGTTCACAATTATGACTGCAGCTTAATGGTAGTGTTCAGCACTACCGTGTTCGGGTTAGATGGTAATGTATGGCCCCGTAATAACTATCACAGAGATATGACATCTCAGGTCTCAGGGGTGCCAACGCATCTACATTTTGACTTTTGGTTTTTGTGTAGATGTCTATAGGCTGCAATCATCACTTAACATCAATGTGAGCTGCAAGCTTGTTTGCCAACTACGCTACATAAAAAAAAGAAAATATTAACGGATTAACACATACCTACCGCGAAAACTATAGGTAGGTACAATACAACACAAATTGCATAATTTTAGTGACCATTACCATATTAGATATTTACCTAAAATACAAAACACAATGGTCGACTCATTGTTCGCTCATTTATTTATTATGCTCATTCATTAGTAGGTACCTAATAATACGTATTGTGGATTATAATGAGCCATGTTACATTTTACCACATCGTTAAAGGCTGTTTTATAAAAAATATTTGTAAATTCCATTTAATGGAAAGTATATTGATATGCGTTCTAGAAATTAAGTTGTTTGTATTTAGTTTTCTAATTAACGCAAAACGAAACTACCTGAGTTTTAATAAATATAATTTATCTACTGGACTTAAATTAAATTAGATTTTTAGGAATTATATAATTTTAGATACCTATATTAAAAACAGTGCCCACTATAGGTATACCTACTTTTTAAAACACTCGCGTTTCACTTCACATTCATCACACACATTTTAAAATGGGTTATCGCGATACTATTTTCGATATAAATGTACTTGTTACCTTTAGCGTTATAATTATATGCCTTTATTTGGATGTTTCGGCTCAATTGCACGAGCCGTGGACGCGGGGTGTTTTTTACAAAGATTATAAAAAAAAAATGATTTGTAATTAGACAACCGGAGCTGTGTCTTCTGAGAAAAAAATACGCCAATTGAGACATCATTCAACACAATATTATTTTATAAGAACTCTATCTAATTCTGTTACGCTTTTTTTTTCTTCGGTTAAATTTAACCGATACATACCTAAATCTTTTTAAATTCCTTAAAAAGATTTAGGTATGTATCGGTTAAATTTTATTATTAAATTGGTATACATTAATATAATACCTAGATATTGGATTATAGTCATTCACTATAGTTAGCTTGCAAAAGTGTCCTTGTAGACCAGACCAATTTGAAAAATGATTTGATTTTATTTGCTGACATGCCAAAACCGGCATCCATTAAGTTTACGGCCTTTTAATTTCCAGCACAGAGGCATAACACCTGAAGCCTATGGAGTGGTAACGCATCTGCATTTCGACCTTGGTCTTTGTGTGGGTGTCTAAAGGCTGCAGTCATCACTTAACATCAACGTGAACTGCATGCTTGTTTACCACTTCCATCACATAAAACAAAAAGTTGTTTTATTCGCTCATGTGTGGCAGTTCGCGTCGCGGCTCAGTGCAGCTTCAGCCTAAGATGCATGTTCATTCGGTTCGTTGAGCAGATAAACAGTCAATACATTGAATATGATATGAGTACAATCGATCAAAGCATTCGATCATAGACAGACTTTAGTCGAACAATCGATATTTCGACCAGGACTGTGTTAACACCCTTCAAGTCTTATGTCGCTGCTGTTTGTGGTACAAGTAACGGGAGATAGCGGATTTAAGCGGATCCAAATGATGTACTTGTAGGACGAAATAAAATATTACACAAATAATTTGCCTATAAATTATCTTCAGTGTCATATATCCTTAAAGACTTGACGACTATTAATATACTCGTACTTAATGTAAAAAGCGTTCAGGTCTCCTTTTTAGGCTAAAATAATACACAAAGACATTTTAATGAAAAGTATTTTTCGAACTTACTGGTGAAGAAAAATAATGAATCGCCCCGCAATTTCTGGCACAGCTAACGCTCCCACCTACTATATTGAAATCTTTGGTGGCTCCTGTACCAGAGAGAAAATAATTCGGTAATTCTCCAAATTATTGTTCTTCGCTTAATTTTTTTAAATAATAATCATTTACTGAAAATTACCGTGATCCTCTTTATTTCTCACTTAGATACAGTGCTCAACAATAAATATTGCACATCGACCTCAGGAAGGAGAAAACGGCTTATTTCGAATCTGTAGAGCGATATCTCTTTCACACCGTACCTATTTGACCTTTGACGACTATTTTGATCAAGTTTTAACCAATACCGAACTGTCGGTGCTTACGTAGACAGTGTGCAGTAGAGATAACGCTCTGCAAAGTCGAAACGACTTTGCAGAGCGTTCAGCACTATCGTGTTCCGGTCAGGTGGTAATGTACGGCCCTGTAATTTCCGGCACAGAGGCATAGCACCTAATGCCTCAGGAGTGGCAGCGCATCTACATTTTGACGTCATTGTGTGGGTGTCTATAGGCTGCAGTCATCACTTAACATCAATGTGAACTGCATGCTTGTTTGCCACTTTTATTACATAAAAAAAACACCCGTAAATTGTGTACATAAACAGGTACATTTTCAAGTTGGTCTTAATACCACTAAGTTGGCATCTTATTTTGGCATCCTGGGGAAATCGATAGATATAATCAAAACATATATGGACATAAAGGGTATGAGTTTTTTTAGGTTTAAAGTTTGACAGACTAGCAGACAGGCCACCTGATGGAAAGTGATCACCGTCGCCTATGAACATTTGTAACACCCGAGGAGTTGCCAACGCGCCACCAGCCCTGAAGGGCAATACTGGTTAATTTAAAAACGTAACTTCACGCCTTAATCCCGAAGGGGTAGGCAGAGGTAAATGCATGCATTCAAGCATACATGCAAACACTTACGATTACGTTACGTTACGTACGTCGCCGGTTACGTTATTGGCCCATGTAACAGGTGGCGAGCCTGTTGACATCTCCGGGCACATTACCAAACTTCGAAGTACTGGAAAACTTCCAGAAAAGGGAAAAATCCCAATAGAACCAGAGATAAAGGACTTTACACCATTATCTCTGATAACCCCCTACCCGGGAATCGAACCCAGGACCTCAGCGTTGTAGTAGTGGCCTGCTACCACTAGGCTACCGAGGCAGTTAATTTGTCGTAGTAAATAAACCAACAAGTCTTTTTTTTTGTTTGTATTGTTCACCTCCAGTAACAGTTACCTATATCATTTTTTTTGGCAATATGAAGATCACTTAAAGTGCCATTAATCATATTACATCATAAGTGACAGGCGTACCTAACAATATGGCCGCGCTCGACCACCTCCTGACCACCCGACGAGGTTGACCACGATCGTTCCCTTGAGACGCTTCGTCAGACACAACAATTCCTCCAACATTCATATGACATGGGATCAGGTTGATGTTTTAAAAAAAGTTCTGTAACTATATCAGTAGCATTTCAAAGACATTTATTCCAACCATCACCTTTGAATTGAAGGCGTCAGTGAGTAACGACCCCACCGCCCAATATTGGAGGAAAATGCTTCCGCTAGTGTAGTCTGTCAACTGAATATGGGCGTTCAAACCATTTTATACCTTAAAATGGTTTGAACGCCCATATTCAGTTTTTTATTATTAAATGTAATAACGCAGCATGGACTTCAGCGTCCCGTGATAACACTAACGCCTCTGCAATCGCCAATCCATGTGTCAGGCGTAGTGATTAAGTCATACTAGCGACCCGCCCCTGCTTCGCACGGGTAGCATTTATTATATTGTGGAGACGCGCCCGTCTTCTTTGACAAAAACCGTGATATCTCGGTAAATATAAGTACAATATTGACAAATGATAGATATAAACCTTTCTCAGAAGACCCTTTTTCCAAAATTTTAAACAGCAACCAAATCCGTTCACAATTTCCTGAGATTATAGCATACATATAGACAGAGAAAATAGGGGATTTTACTTTATAATATGTAGTGTTTCTCCCCTAAATACGTCCAACACTGCTATTGAAATCTTATCTATTCTTTTATGGAAAGCATTGTCCAGCAGTGCCCGCTTTAGGCTGAAGTGATAATAATGATGCCCACTATTGAATATAGAGCAACACGGGCCACCGGCCGCGGCGGACCGGAGGGGAGTAGCCATATGCAGGCTTTCCCCTCTGTCAAAGTACAAGCCCAAATGGTCCATGCCTGTCGCCCTGATATTTAAACGTGTGCGTGAAATTGTTTATGTATTTTGTTTAAGTCAAGGTGTGAGTTTCGTAGTAATAGACGATTTTTGTAGTGTGAGTGTGTGTCACAAGTAATTCTTCCGCAAAAAATGACAGACTGTTTTGCATCGGTAATAAACGCTATGGCTACCTACTCCCCTCCGGTCCGCCGCGACCGGTGGCCCGTGTTGCTCTATGTGATCACCTTTGAACGATTATTGTAAAGACTATCTACAAGTTCGTGTCAAGTTATTACTCCACCTTAAAAACCCTTATTTCCCACGGGTTATTTGGTTCCGTGGCGGTTTTTTTGCGAGACCAGCGACTGTACCATGACCTTTTACGGACAACCTAAACTGAATCGCTAATTACTATGACTCGTTTCTTCATACGCGCTATCACATAAGACCAATGAAATTTTTGCAGCGCCTAAATTGAACAGCAACGAGTCGTCAGGCGCCCGAATTTTATTTTGCTGATGCAAAATGGAAAATGGTAGTGTTCAGCGCTATCGTGTTCCTTTCAAATGATAATGTACGGCCTCGTAGTTTCTGGCACATATGCATAAGATCTTAGGTCTGAGTGGCAACGCATATACATTGAAATCTCTGATTTTGTGTAGATTATCTATTTATAGGCTACAGTATTATTACCATCAACGTGAAATGTAAGCTTGTTTGCCACTTCGTGACATAAAAAAACAGTCCACTGTTAGCCTCAAATGTCTGCTGCTGTTTTACACCACTTTATTACCAACACCATACATATTCTAACCGGAATACAGCTGAATTAATGAACTATAAAAGCTTGGTAACACATGTAATACTTGTATTACGAATTCGATATTATAATAAGCAATATTAAAAGCGTTCATTATTAAAATAGCATACAGAACAACGTGATGCATATTTATACTCACAATTAGCATACAATAAACCTATTTGTTTTTATTTGACCTTAACCTGCCTTGTTTTATATGTTAATATTTTTATGTTATTTCGTCTATTGTTCAAAAATAATTTTGCTTTATAAATAAAGTGGGTGTTACACTGGCGCCACTGTATGGCTTACAAAACTTGTAAAAAAGATTGGTTTGTATTTCTTTATGTTAAGTAGGTGGCAGACAAGCGTGCAGCTCACATTGATGTTAAGTGATGACTGCACCCTATAGACATCTAAATAAAAACGAGAGGTCAAAATGCAAATGCGTGGCCACCCCTGAGACCTAAGTTGTTACGTCTCTGTGATATTTATTACGGGGCCATACCGCCATACATTACCATGTAACCGGAACACTATAGTGCTGAACACTACCATTTGGGGGCAGATAGATTAGGTAAAGCGGTGGTGCTTACGCCCTCGAGCCTGCATTGGAACTCTACCTTTTTAGGGTTCCGTAACTTAAAAGGAAAACAGGAACCCTTATAGAATCACTCGTGCGTCTGTCTGTATGTCTGTCCGTCTGTCACAGCCAATTTGCTCCGAAACTACTCAACCGATTGAGTTGAAATTTGATAAAAATATATAAATTGGTGACCCAAAAATAACATGTCAAGTAAAATAATAAATTTTAAACAGGGGGGCCTCTTTCGGGGGGTAAATCAGAAAATTAAAAAAATAAGTTCGTAAACTGTGTCGTGTGATATATTAAATGAAAGAAGTTGTTGTCAGCATCTCAAATATTAATATAAAATAATAATTTTTGCGTAAACAAATTTGAAGTTATTTAAGAAAAACGTCGAAAATTGACCATCCCCCCCCCCCATATCTCCGAAACTTCTGAACTTAAAAATTTGAAAAAAATGTGGAAAATAGTTCTTTGCCTATAAATTACTGGCAAACCTATAAGAAGTTTGAGTATTCAAATTAAATCGAAAATTCTTAATAATATAACCCCCCCCCCTGCCGGTACCACCGTAACCGCTATGTCCCTGCATTTTAAATCGGTAATGTTTTCGAAAATATTTATTTAAATTACGGAACCCTCACCACGCGAGTCAAACTCGCACTTGTCCGGTTTTTTTTTCTGTGTAGTCTTATTTTGCCGTTTGTAAAAGAGAGTATGCCTATTTTTATTATAAAGTATTTTTGGACCATTATTTATTTTATTTTGTTTACTTTTACTTTGATTCGCTTAAATTTTTTATTTGTAATTTGACCTATCACAAGCAAATTCTATTATTTCCAAGTTATTAAATAAATTTTTGAGTTTGAGTTTGAGTTACCACCAGTATCAAGTTTTTTTTGAAGTGAAAACTTCTTAAGCGGTGCCTTGCAGTTTTTGTGATGTGTTAAAAATGTTAAACTCGCTTCAGGACACGCGACCCTGATCAAAAATGCGTAAGACCTACACGTGACCACAATTGCATCTGCCTACTTTTTGGGGACTCAATGACAATGGTGTTGGAGAGAAAGTCATAGAGGAAAAGAGTTAGAGTGAGAGCCCTTTGCGCTCACCTATCGCCTATTGCCGGTTAAGTTGACTAATGCCGTCTTGAGACGAGCCAATTTCGTACAGTACTCAACAATTAATATTGCACATCGAGCCTGCGGAAGAGACGATCGACTCGTTTCGACTTCGTAAAGCGTTAACTCTATTGCACACTGCCTACGTAAGCAATGACAGTCCGGTATTGGTCAAAACTTGATCAAAATGGTCGACAAACGTCAAATAGGTACGTTGCGAAAGAGATAAAGCTCTATAGACCCGAAATAAGCCGAAGTCTCCTTCCCAGGCTCGATGTGCAATATTTAATGTTGAGCACTGTAGTTGAAATGTACCTTTACATATAAATTTGCAAAGAATGCTACCGTCGCATATTTAATCAATGACTGAAAACTTTCCGTACCATATACATATTACCCGGTACCAAACTTATTAGAATAACATAAAATTATTATTTTAGTTCATTTCCAAACAATCGTAATATAATATTTTAATGTGATTAAAACACCAAAGTAATTTACAATTCAAGTTAATGAAAAATCATGAAACTTATACAATTTTGTCATCAAACCATCAACTTAAGTTTACGTAAATCAATGGATTTCTGTATAAACATAATTGCATATCGAGCCTACGAAAGACACAGTCGGCTAGTTTCGGCTTCGTAGAGCGTTGTCTCTGCTATACACTATCAGAGAATATGTAATAATACTACGTATAGAATCGACACTTCGACGTCCCGCTCGATTTCCCCGCATCACCCAACCTCCTCCCCTCTTATAGGCCACGGTTGGTTTTTTCTACGTGCTACGCACACAGGTGCACGTGTAAATACACGTCACTGTTTGATGTGTGCGACCAAATTAAACGTTTGTATGGAATTTTGGCGGAGTGTCCGCGTTGTGAAACTACCTACGTAGGTGAGCAATGATAGTCCGATACGTATCGGTCAAAACTAGTGGTCAAAACTTGACCAAAATGGTCGATAAACGTCACATACATATGGTGCGAAAGAGATAACTCTCTACATTCCTGAAATAAAGATAAGATAAGATAAGATAAGAAACATTTATTTGACACACAACGAGACACATAAAACAGACATAAAACGTAACAGGTAACAGAGAAAAGACAACACATTTTCTAAAAATTAATACATACCTATACACGTAATATGTGTCTCACGGCTGCCAAAAAGGTGTCCTGTTCAGCAAATGTCAGGTACCTTCATATAAAAGGTACCTGACGCTGGTTTTCAACAGGACCCTTAGTGAGTGAACCACGGATGTCAAATTTATAATAAAGGATAATTGTACTAATACTTATACAAGGTACATACATACGGATATAAAACAGATAATAAGCCATTAAAATAACATACTTAATTAAACGATAAATGTAATACATACTAGTAGGTACAAACAACAATAAATAGATTAATACCAAAGTAAATAAAATATAAGTAGATAAAAAACATCTTATTAAATATCATAATAATAATATGCAATCAAAGAATTATAACGCAATTGTGCGGTGGCGCGTCGATCGCCGGGAGCCGGGAGTCACCGGGAGTGGTGCGTCATCCCCACCTCAAGCACCACAGCGCGACAACGACCGGCCGAGCGCAGCAGGCCTTATTGCGATGCCGATGCGCCGGTGTCGCGTACGTGAAACCGCGTTAAGGTAACTTACGTCCGATATTTGTGGGCATATTAAGTATTTAATACTTCACTCATGGTACCAATCCATACAAGTGATACGGCGTAGTACGTGTATACAACGTTACAAAGGTTTGTGGACTCATCTTGTATGAATTATTTATGAGAACAATTCTCCTTATGATCACTATGTACCTATACATATATCCTTATTATATAATTTACAGAGGAACGCTATGGCAGTTAATGATATTCATAAGGAAAGGGCGGTGCACAGTGAAAGAAAAATAAACTAAGATATAAACAAAATGGAGAACGTCCTAGTTATATATAAGACGAAGTCTTCTTCCTATGGTCGATGTACAATGTTTCTTGTTGGTGTACGTGTAAAAATAATTATCGTTCCAATATATTCTACGTTGCTAGAGCTCCAGTGATAAAGCCCGCGGGCGTAGGCACCATCGCATTGCCTAATATACTTGCCGCTAAATGGTAGTGTCCAGCACTATCGTGTTCCGGTCAAGTGGTATACGTAATTCCCTGTAATTCCCGACACAGAGGAATAACACCTTAAGCCTAAGGAGTGGTAACGCATCTGCATTTTGACCTTGGTCTTTTTGTGGTTTTCTATAGGCTGCAGTCATCACTTAACATCAATGCGAACTGCATGCTTCTTTGCCACTTTCATAACCTACATAAAAAAGATATTACGCGAAATTAGTGAAAACTGTTTTATTCCAATAAATATCTACAGGTTTAGAAAGAAGTAGGTCAGTGAACAACCTACTGACAGATTTACAAAGCCGCTCCCGAGGTGCATCAACTTAATGACTATCGTAATTATGTATAAAAATCCTAATAATTATTGAATCTGTGTTTTCCAACAAAGCAATTATTGAGGAAACTCTCCACTAATGTTATGACAATTTTGGAAAACTTGAACAGTCAAACCTTTCAAAAGTCTCAAAATATCGTTCATTATTTTCAACGGTTGCGCGTGCGCTTTATCTAGCCTTCCAAACTAACGTAACTTCTAGCCTGTTTTCGTCAAAAGGGTAGGTTAAGGTATTTTTTTATATACTGAAGATGGCAAACAAGCATGCAGTTCACATGGATGTTAAGTGATGACTGCAGCTTAAAAACACCACACAAAGTCCATAGGTCAAATTGCAGGTGTGTTACCACCCCTGAGACCTTAGTTGTTATGTCTCTGTGATAGTCATTACGGGGCCATGCATTACCGTCTAACCGGAACACGATAGTGCTGAATAATACCAATTGGCGGCAGACAGATTAGGTAATGCAGTGGTGCCTACGCCCTCGAGCTCCTACATGTGGAGCACTACCACCAGTGCACCTATACTGGGTATATTGGGTTCGATCCGCGGTTTAAGGAGTAGGTAAGTGCTATGTTTGCTCAGGACACGGGGCACGGGACACGGGGCAGGCTGAGCTGGCCGGCATGTGGCTGCGTTTGTCGCCGCAGGAGCGCGACCGCCACATGTTCAGCGAGGAGGACGAAGTGCGGCACGCGCCCCAGGTGAGGGACACGGGACACGAGACACGAGGCAGGCCGAGGTGGCCGGCATGCCGACGAGGGACCCCACAATATCTACGCGAATCTACGGATAATCATTAAGGATGTGCGAATAATTCGAACTTACGCTCGGAATTTGGTAACATGACTGGAGTTGTCAATAGGCTGGCTATTACATGGAACAAAACGTTATCTACTGGCGAACCGTGGGTGTTTGCTTAAATACTTGCATTTATCAATACTTGCATCTCTGGTGGTAGAGTTCCAGTGTACTTGAGGGCGTAGGACTATTATTTTCTAATGTATGGTAACGTAAATCCGTTAATTCGTCACAGCAGTATGAAATATATAATCAGTTGTGTAGTACTGCGCAGGTTCATGATTAAAAATCTCATAATTTTACAAAATAATTTATATTTTCAAAAGGTTATCAGGATAACCTTAAAAAAATTATGAATTCAGAAACTTAAAACCTTTTATAATATTGCAAAGCGGAAGCGTATTACATTAACCTCTTAAAGAATAGCTTTGGTCAAGTAAAATTCATATTCATATCATATATTTAGAAAAATCGAATGCATATAATGTAAAAATCATATTATAAGACACACCTTTTATTTCAGAAATTACCTGAATAATAAACTATTTGCAAAGATTAAAAATAAATTGAACTGTACGGTTTCTACTCTGTAAGAACGTCGTAATTCCCGATGGGGGAGGGAAAAGTAAGCGTGCACAACATGCACACATGTAAACACCCACGATTTGCCAGTCACCTTGTATTAGGTGCAGTGCATCCTAAACAACATCTCAGGGCAGGCACATTGCCAAACTCCGACGGAAACTCTTGAAATCTTCGGAAAAATAAATAAACCCAAAGCACTACCGCTGGTTTTTGTGTGGATATCTCTATATACCTACAGGCTATCCAGTATTCACTTACCACCAATGTGGACTGCATGCTTGTTTGACACTTTCATAAAATAATACTGCTAGTTTCTATACGACAACGTCGTATCGAAACTAGCAGATGATACAGCGAACAACCCACCCTGCTTTACTGGCAGAAGAGAGAAGTTCAACCCACACTGGCTGACTGGACATGAGGTAGTGCTCAACGGTTTAGTTTTCGCGTTTGCTTCTGCCCAAAACGTGTAAATTGTGGAACGATCTTCCCCTTGAGGTGTACCCACGTTGCTGCAATATGGAGTTCTTCAAAATTGGCGTCAAAAGAGTCATTCAGGACTGGCAGTGTTGGCAACTCCCCTGATGTTGCACATGGCGGTGACCACTGTCCATCAGGTAGACTGTCTGCTCGTATGCCAACCTTAAAATTTTTTTTTTTTTAAATTAAACGTCAAATCGGCGGCGCCTACCTGTCACTCCTCACCTCACCAGCAATATATTTATAATCAAATCTTGAACTCCAAACCAATTAACTGGCGTCGTCCCAAAATCATTTGTTACCCAACATTCTATTAAAACAAAATAATCGCAATTTAATTGATTTTTCTATGAATCTAAATCATTTGTTTTGATTAGTTCGCATACAGCGTGCACACGGTCACGTACACTGTGAGGTGTGCTAATGGATGCTGATGGACTCCTTAATTGGTAATTAATAGTTGTCCATTGATGACGATTGACATTTTATATGTGCCACGTGACAATGATGTATTTGGTGGTGATAACGCAGCTGAGTAGCTGAGGCAGTTCTACCTTACCACTGCTACATGAATTGAGATAATAATAAAAAGTTGAAGCCCTAAGGTGTTATGCCTCTGTGCTGGAAATTACAAGGCCATAGCATTTGTATGGCCTTGCTATGCCATTTGAGTTTCGCTAGGCTACGAGTATATGGTACTTTTTTATGTAATGGAAGTGGTAAACAAACATACAGTTCATATTGATGTTAATGTACGGCCCTGTAATTTCCGGCACAGAGGCATAACACCTAATGTCTCAAGAGTGGCAGCGCATCTGCATTTTGACCTCTGGTCATTGTGTGGTTGTCTATAGGCTGCAGTCATCACTTAACATCAATGTGAACTGCATGCTTGTTGGCCACTTTTATTACATAAAAAAAAAAAAAAAAAAGTGATGACTGCAGCCTAAAGACACTCACACAAAGACCAAGGTCAAAATGCAGATGCGTTACCACTTCCGAGGCCTAAGGTGTTATGCCTCTGTGCCGGAAATTACAAGGCCATACAAATGCTATGCCATTTGAGTTTCGCTATTCGCTAGGCTATATGGTGCTTAATATTGATCTTTTTTATGAGGCCCCCAGTGAGCGCCTGGTTCAACCGGAATCGAAGATGTATGCACCACCACATCACCTAATCTATCAGCCACCAAATGGTAGTATTCAGCACTATCGTGTTCCGGTTAGGTGGTAATGTATGGGCCCTGTAATAACCAGTGGCAACGCATCTGCTGACCTCTGGTTTTTGTGAAGATATTTATAGGCTGTAGTCGTCACTTAGCAGCCATGTGAACTCCACGCTTGTTTGCCACCTTCGTAACAAAAAAAACTTATTTTAGAAACGTAACTTCACGCCTGTAATTCCCGAAAGGGTAGGCAGAAGTAAATGCATTTAAACGTACATGCAAACAAGCACGATTCGCCGGTTACGTTTTTGGCCCATGTAACAGGTGGCGAGCCTATTGACATCTTCGGGCACATTACCAAACTCCGAGGTACTGGGAAACTTACAGAAAAATCCCAATAGAACCAGAGGTAAAGGATTTTTCACCCTTATCTCTAATAGACCCCGACCTGGGAATCGAACCTAGGACCCGAGCGTAGTAGTTGTGGCCTGCTACCACTAGGCTACTGAGGTAGATTTCATTTGCCGTACTATGGGACAGGACACGAGATAAGCTCTGTGCCTATTCTCTACTGACGCCACTGGCACCGGCCTAGTAACGGCAGTGGCACCAAGAAATCCGCACATACAACACGTAACCGTGATCTCATTTATTATACGAACACATGTACATACAATATTTAAAGACCTTCCAGTTGTGGCCAAACATGTAATGTGATAACATTTACACGTGTCGTTGTACAGTCATTGTTCAGGCGTTGTTGTAGTTATGCGTGAGGATATTAGTGAAAATAATTTAGTTGTAATAATACAATGCGAATGTGGATGGTTGCAGAGGCCCAGGAAGACCAAGGCTGACCTACCATGACCAAATAGGTCGAGTTCTGTCTGATGGTGGGGTCAAAAGTCTTAGGAATCGGCGTGCATGTATGAAGAGAATGATGAAGGTAGACGAAGCACGAGAGGTTTGTCAGAACCGGGATGTCTGGCGCTCTACACTCTCTGCCTACCCCGTTAGGGACCTGGCGTGAAGATACATAATAATAATTTAGTTTTCGTGGGACGTGACGACCGCACCGTAGGGTTCCCACCTCTCCCGGAATTCCGGGAGTCTCTCGGATTTAACCTTTGAAAAATAAAATCTCTTATCTCCCGGAAGGAATTTAAAATATACAAAATTCTCCCAGTAAACAAGTTTTTCAAAATAAACGACACGCGAAGTCGTAATGGCTAAGAGCGGCGTAAATCACGACCGTGCTCGACAACGGCCTTCTCGCCACTATCTCGCCACTTATGGCCAGAGTGGGTAGCCAGCTAGTTTCGTATAAAGCGATTTGCGCGCGCGTAGGCACTTTGTTTTAATGTTTCTTTCTGACCCATGTGCGTGAGAGACTGCATCGTATTTGTCTCACTCATTTTCGTTTCTCATATGTTTTAAGTTTCATTTGTTCGCTCATTCATTAGTCTGTATCTAACAGCGAGCCATGTACTCGTGTCGTATTTTGATGAAATACAATTATTATATATGTTGATAAGTTCAAAATAAAATAAAAAGTTATGATAATCAATGTTTTTTTTTTCTCCCGGATTTAGACAGCTGAGAGGTGGTAACCCTACCCCATCGCCCACTAGCGGAAGAATTATCTTCTGCTGGAAGAGAATTCTTAGACTAGTGCAATCAGTCAGAAGCGCGCATGGCCCAGCGGCTGGTGTAGATCGTGAGCTATCTTTTTTTTTATGTCTGAAGGTTGACAGACAAGCAAACGGGCCACGCCGTTGTACACAAACAACACATACACAAACACTCAGACCCGAAACAAATATCTGTAGGCCAAACAAATATTTGTCCCGGTACGGGGATCGAACCCGCCACCCTTCGAATCAAACGGTCAACTCACACCGCTGGAACAACCGGGTCGTCAACAGTACTCAACAATTAATATCTAATCGAGTCTACAGAAGAGACGATCAACTCGTTTCGACTCTTCCTAGAGGGTTATCTAAATAAATTTTGTAACTTGCGTAAGTCTAAATAAATTTTTCACAATGTCCTATTTTGCCCAACCCCTGCAACATTCAGCCGGAACTCAAATAACTGTGTAAATCGTTTGTTTACCTTCGTAGTAACCCAACGTGCCAGCTTTCCACGTGTAAAACATAATAGGCGCCATTTACCGCCAAATATTTGTATATATCCGCAAATTTGTACAGTTGTATACTTAGAATACAAACAGTGACCAGTTTGTATTAAATATATTTTCAATATATTGATTTTGTTAATACTCGTGTCGCATAAAATTTGCACACGTCATCATACGTTAAATTTTGAAAAAAAACTATGTGAGTTTAATGTGGGTTTAATAGTACTAATGGTGGTAGGCAGCTCCAGGGCGTAGGCACCACCGCATTACCTTATCTACTTGCCGCTAAATTCTATTGATCAGCACTATCAAGTTCCGATCAGGTGGTTATGTACTGCCCTGTAATTTCCCGCACAGAGGGATAATACCTTATCTATACTTATAATAAATCTGTAGAAGTGTAAAGGAAATGTTGCGAGCTCGGCTCTGGTTCGTACATGTCCTCAAAAAATGGGTAAATTAAAGAAGAATCCGAGAAAAATACAATTAATTTATTCAAGAATATATTTTAGAGTTACAACCACATTTAATTCAAACGATTTTATAATTTTCAACTATGTTAAACATGGCGGCGATACAGCCGACACTTGGGATCAATCGATTTCGATAGTATTTAGATAATATTACTTTTTTCTCCAAGTACTATATAATCAAAATACAATTTAAAAAATGAAAATGTCAAAATGACATCGCCCGCCATATTCGCCATGGTGGTTTTGAGTTGCAATTCTAACCGCTAATAATGCTTTGTAACTGCAAACAAAGCTAAATAAGTGAAAATATGCAGTAAAAAAGTTTTTATTTTGATTTTGCCTGTTTAATGATATTATGTACAATACATGGCCAGAGGTCCATACATTTTTGCAACATCTCCTTTTGTATATTAAAAATATTGTAAAAATAAATACCAGGGGATGTTACTAGATCGATACCGAACTCAAATATGTGATTAGAAAAATTTTTGTGTGTTTGTGCACGCTAATTTCAGAAACGGTTTATCCGATTTGACACTAATATATTGTGGTAAGTTTCACATAGCATTTAGTGTTTGTTTCATGTCAATCGGTTTAGAAATAAAAAAGTTACGTCTATTTAAAAAATATATCGAATATTTTTAAACTAATCTGTATCTATCTTCTAATTTTTAGGGTTCCCGTACCTAAAAGGTAAAGACGGACCTTATTACTAAACATCCGCTGTCTGTCTATCCGTCCGCCTGTCTGTCACCAGGCTATATCTCATAAACAATGATAGCTAGAAAGCTTAAACTTTTCACAAATTATCAATTTTTGTTGTAATCGATGTGCAATATTAATTGTCGAGTACTGTACATGCAAATCAATGGAATCGGAGTGTCTCTAACTTTGGCGGGACTTTCACGGCCAGATAGCTGATGTATGTTTATATGTATAAATAAAAGTAACCTAAGTTTTTTTTTTTTTTTTTTAATAAAAGTGGCAAACAAGCGTGCAGTTCACATTGATGTTAAGTGATGGCTGCAGCCTATAGACGCCCACACAATGACCAGAGGTCAAAATGCAAATGCGCTGCCACTCCTGAGGCATTAGGTGTTATGCCTCTGTGCCGGAAATTACAGAGCCGTACATTACCGTACATTAGTTTTTTTTTTTTTTTTTTATGTCTGAAGATTGACAGACAAGCAAACGGGCCACCTGATGGAAAGTGGTCACCGTCGCCTATGAACATTTGCAACACCAGGGGAGTTGCCAACGCGCTGCCAGCCCTGAAGGACTCTTTTGACGCCATTTTTGAAGAACCCCATATTGTAGCACCTAGGGAACACCTCAGAGGGAAGTTCGTTCCACAGTTACTCCAACTTAGGTTACTTTTATTTATACATATAA
The DNA here is from genome assembly GCA_036365455.1 of Macrosoma leucophasiata. Lineage (NCBI taxonomy): Eukaryota > Metazoa > Arthropoda > Insecta > Lepidoptera > Hedylidae > Macrosoma > Macrosoma leucophasiata. Next base: position 22,463,443 of record JAWQUS010000005.1, on the reverse strand, counting down.
ACATACATACATACAAACAACTTGAATTGGAGTGTCGCCGATATTGAAAGGACTTTCACTGTCGTAAAATAAAATACTAACGTGCTTATGTTAGTAGCAAAATCATAAATAGGTGAAAGACGGTAAAATTCGATTATCATATTCATCTATACAACGAGTATAATAATAATATAATTAAACGGTAAGAATCGAGTGTCTGTACATTTTTTTCAAAACTGATACGTGCGATTAATGAAGTGTAACAGAAACAAAAAAAACGAGTTTAGGAATTTTTGTCTGTCTGCCTGTCTGACGTTATAACTTCGAATATATTCAACAGATTTGAACGCTGTTCACATGTGGATTACATATTATTATAAGTAGGAGCGTTGTCAAAACATGTTTTGTCAAAATCGGTAAAGGGAAAATTAAGTTATGACCACCACCTGTTCGCCACCTGTTACATGGGCCAAAACGTAACCGGCGAGTCGTGGATGTTTGCATGTATGATTGAATGTATGCATTTACCTCTGCCTACCCTTTCGGGGATTACAGGCGTGAAGTTACGTAAGTTATTATCAATTAAAAATTCAATTAAAACACTGCTTCATAACTTTTGAACAGAGTTGAATGTGGTTTACATAGGTGTTAGTGGCGTCGCCGTCGGATGGGAGCGTGGTGGGAAGGCGGCTGGGGAAGAGGTGTATGGGTATGTCGTTGGCCCTGCACCCTATCCCCAGCCGCCTAGCGGTGGTCCCGCCGCTTGATAGGGGCGTGGTGGGGCCGCGGGCGGCCCGTGACCCCGCCACTGATGGCTGAAGAGTCGGAACACTGGCTTTAGTGGCGTTGATGGCGTTTGAGGCGTTGATAACATTGGTGGAGTTGCTGGCGTTGCTTGCGTGAGTGGTGGCGGCGTTGGTGTCGTTAGTAGCGTTGGTGGCGTTTGAAGCAATGGTGGCATTGGTGGCGTTAGTGGCGTTGATCGTGATTTTTTTTTTATACGCTTACACTCACAGCCCCACAGTAGGTATAAACCTGTGTCGTGGGTGCCGTTGTACACATACAACACATACACAAACACCCAGACCTGAAACAAATATCTATAGGCATACAAATATTTGTCCCGGTGCGGGGATCGAACCCGCGACCCTTCGAATCAAACGATGGTTTCACACCGCTGGACTAACTGGGTCGTCAAATTGTGGCGTTGGTGGCATTGGTGACGTTGGTGGTGATGGTGACATTGGTGGCATTGCTGGCGTTGCTTGCGTGGGTGGTGGTAGCATTGGTGGCGTTGATCACGTTTAGTGGCTTTGATGGCTTTGGTGGCGTTGGTGGTAGTATTGGTGGCGTTGGTGGAGTTAGTGGCGCTGGTGGCATTGGTAGCATTGGTGGGTTTCGTGGCGTTAGTCTAATATCGCATACAGAGAAGTATATAGGTATTAAACAACCAGATTTTATAAGCTATCTATAAGTGTTTTCGTATGATCCAAAATTAACCTAAAGTTATATCCAAAAAAATGCTCCCCAAAGGCATTATTCCACGCGAACGAAATCGCGAGCTCAGCTAGTAGTACATATTACTTATATCCAATGTAAACTGTACGCTTGTTTGCCACGTCATGTCGTGGGTGCTCCATTGGCGGTTTATACCTTTAGCTCGGAGGCTCGTGACGTTCCAGCGGCTTTAGCTTGCCAATGGTGAACCCGCTTAAAAGAGATTACATCAACAAATGTTGTATTGATTACATCCAAGAAAAATGGAGTGTACAAAATGTGAATGAACTACCGCCTTCTGCCTTCCTTCAGCGTTATTCCACTTAACGGGCGTCAAGGAGTCCTTTAAAGCAGACAGCATCAACAAAATTGACAACACCCCTGTTGTTGTAAACGTCCTTAGGCGACAGAAACCACTTTTTTTTTGTCAGATTCTTTGTTGTTACCTTAATCGCTCAGTGACTAATTTAAATGAACTTTATTACAGAGAGAACTGTTAGGAAAATATTAGATCCTAACACAGAACATCGGTTACAATATTTTCGCATATGAAGTTATGAATGGTTTCTAATTTATTACATTTCTGAGACATGTTGCTCACGTGCCTTATTGATCGTGTAAGTTTTAGGAAAATTTCAAAAATGGAACAATTAACGACTTGTTGTACCTGCCGTTTATTCCCATCGACCACCCCGGTGGTCGTTAGTTTCATAGTTATACTGCAATGGTTTATTCGCATTTCGTGAGGGTGAGGATGAACCAAGAAAACGAAACCCATGACGAAAAAGTTGACAAATTGTCAAATTACGTCACCTAAGTCAATTTTCGACTATCGGTACCTAACGTCCGATGCGAAATGCGAATAAGCGATTGCAGTATAACTATGAAGGGGGCAAATGAAACTAACGACCACCGGGGTGGCCGATGGGAATAAACGGTACCTGCGACAAACAAGTTAAAAAAAAAGAGTAATTTGATTAGAATTGTGACAAAGACAACAAGATGGCGGACTCGGCTGATAGACGTGTCAGTTCTCAAGCGCGCGGCTTATGAGGATGTGTTCACTTGAGAAGCAATTGTTGGCTGGCACTCCTGTACATCCTTCGAACTAGTCGACCGCGCTTCCCAAACTGCACGCTACTCTATTACTAATTTATATCGATGAATACATTTAGAAGAAATTTTATCAGTTATTTACTTAAGCCTATAATTTTGGTAAGCCTGTAGATAATTATAATGCCATTCCTGTGGTCTAATTTCTTACGCCTCTGGGTAGAAATTTAGGGATCAGTGCACCACCTACCCTGGACATGATCATTACCACGATCACTAGTATTAAGCGGAAAATTGATTAAGTAACGCGAAAGTGCACAGGCACCTTTACAATACTTAATCTAGGCGTAGGTCCATAAGCATTGTCACTGGTGCTCTACCACCAATACAAAAAAAAAAGAACATTTTGAAAATTTTTAAAGAAAGCTTAGTTTGCTGGTATCATCGGTGGTTAAAATTAGGGACTTGGGCCGTAGGAAATGGAACTACACAAGATACTTTGGCAAGACTTGACATCAATTATGAGGAAACCTACTCAGAACTACTGCACCTGGCTTGGAGTAATGTATTGACTTACCAACATGATCACTCTCCGATAGATTAAAACTGGATATATGTTATACATCCCGTGGTTCTGTGGTTATATCTTATACTTACCGCATCATAGGAAAGTTTGAGCATCACAGGTCGAAGTGTATTAAGGAATGTGACAACAATCGGACGGCAAGCGGCAATTGTGTGATGACGCAACACCGCCGACTGTTGCCGCAACAAACTGCCCACAACACACACACATATTACTATAAATAATGGCGCACATATTCAGGGTCTTGATATATATCTTTTAGATTTCGGCTCAAGGCCACGTAGAGGGCGATGGTTAGAGCATCGTTCGTATTGCAACGTTGCAACCTTAGCACCATGCAACATTTGCGAAATCGAATCATATGTAAGTATCAAAGAGTAACGAAGCCTCTCTGCAGTTAAATGCCATCATCACCAATATCCAAGATCAAAATGAATAAAAGTTGCCATCATTTGGCAAGACACATAAATAATGTGATTGCGCCTTATCCCTCACGTTGCGCCCCTGTAACTCTTTCACCAGAATAGAGATATTTCTTCCTATTTCATCTTATAGTCTACCATTCTCTGATCAGATTTTACATTTGGTGGCAAATGGCTGGGGTAATGTGATGTTGCCTAAGCCCTCACGTTTGGACCATGTAATTCTATCACCAGAATAGAGATTTTTATTTTATCCTATTCTATCGTTTCTACAAGACTGATCAGATTTGGCAATCCTGTGTCATCGTAGGTACAGTCTCCAGCAAAAATATTGCGTCGACTTTAGGAAAGAGACTTCGGCTATTTTCGATAGAGAGTTATCTCTTTCGCACACTACCTATGTGAGGTTTGTCGACCATCTTGATCAAATTTTGACCAATATCGCGCTTTCCTTACTTACGCACACTGCCTGTGAGCAACAGAAATAACTCTCTACGAGGTTGAAACAAGCCAATTGTCTCTTTCTTAAACTCGAGTTGCGATATTTCTTGCTGAGTACTATAATAGGTTAGGATCCCACTGCAAAATCATTTCGTTCATTTAGATATGCTGCAAACCTATTTTTAACGCACATTTAAAGTCAGAATATACATCCACTAGGTTGCCTAGCAACATTTGATATATAAATAATACATGTACGTTATGGCGCAACATAAATATTTCATTAAAAAAACAAACAAAAAAATTTATTTCATAAAAAAAAAAATACTTGCGGCTTTTTTTTATAGTCAACCTAGTTAGTGGATAAAATATATATTCTCTATATTATATAATAATGGCAGCCCATTATACGTCCCACTGCTGGGCACGAGTCTCTCCCCTTTTTGGGGGGAGGCCTGGAGCTTACTCCACCACGCTGCTCCAATGCGGATTGATGGAGGTGGGTGGGTTAGTGGCCAACCCGCTGTCGGATGTTTTCAAACCGCCCATAAGGCCTCCGACAAGGTTTAACGACTGCTATCTATCGATCGGGACCGGGAACGCGCATTTAATTTGCCACTAGCGGTCACCCATCACACTACCCGACCGCGTCCGTAGTGCTTAACCGAGTAGATCGCCTATGATCTACACCAGCCCCCGAGCCATGCGCGCTTCATTCTCTATATTATAAATATGGTTAAAAATCAGGTTAGCAGCATATCTGGATGAACGAAATGATTCTGCAGTGGGATCCTAATCTATACCTAAGCCTATTTAAATTCAACAGTTACATTTCGCGGCATTTAAATAACTGCCTCAGTAGCGTAGTGGTAGCAGGCCACTACTATTACGCTGGAGGTCCTGGGTTCGATTCCCGGGTCGGGGACTATCAGAGATAACGGTTTAAAATCCTTTATCTCTGCTTCTATTGGGATTTTTCCATTTTCTGGAAGTTTCCCAGTACCCCGGAGTTTGGTAATGTGCCCGGAGATGGCAACAGGTTCGCCACCTGTTACATGGGCCAAAACGTAACCGGCGAGTCGTGGGTGTTTGCATGTATGATTAAATGCATGCATTTACCTCTGCCTACCCCTTCGGGGATTACAGGCGTGAAGTTACGTTTAAATAATTAAAAAAACCTTCTCCGTTACAATATTGCGCGAGTAAACATGTTCTATTGAATTCATCCAATAAACATACAATTGAATACATTTTTTATGAAGTTACCTACAGTTATTTGTATAACCAATCATCAAGGAAATCAAGCACCACTTGTTTGATAACAAAAAACCAATCAACGCTTTTGATCGGCGCTCAACAAGCCATGTAAATATTATAAATATGAAAGGCTGTTACTTTTACATGAAAATATCTCGGTTTAATATTTTACTGGTGGTAGAGATCCAGTGTCGGAGCTAGAGGGTGTACCGCATTACCCAATCTATCTGCCGCCAAATGGTAGTATTCAGCACTGTAGTTTTTCGTTAACATGATAATGTATAGCCCTGTTATAACAGTAACTCTCACAGAAGCAAAACAACTTAGGCCTCGGGTAGCAACGCGTCTGTATTATGACCTTCCACCAGACTTCCAACCCTTAAAATAAAGGAGGAGAGAGGGTAAATTGCATAAAAATCCTGAAGTACAAATTTTATTATTTATAATTATATTTATTATTTAAATACGGAATTCCTACATTATTTTTAGATCTTTACCATCAATCAATATTTGAGTAATTTTCATACAAACATCCACCCCCTTTATTAAGATTGAAGGGTAAAAATAGGATTTTCTGTTGTCTGTGACTTTAGGCAGTAGGTACCTACAAGAATTCTAATTCTAACTCATTAGGAAGTGACAAAGTCGAAGGGTTTTACGTATCAATATAAAATGTTAAGTATGGCGGCGATGCAATAAAAACTCAGTACACTATAATTTTACTATTTTCATCATACATTATACATTTCGTACATTTATTTGGTATAATAATTCTAACCCAAGTCATGTGGTTTCAAAAAAACGACGAAGCGTTTTGAGAAAAGGTAGGTAGTACGCCTGTGCTTCGCTTGGCACGTCTTGTCGGGATCACTACCGTGCCCCAGATCTATCACAAACATCCATTTGGATGACAACCATCTTTTCGAATAATACACACATTTTTCCAAAATATTTAATTTATAAAAAACACAACTAAAAAAATATTAAAAAGCTCTCGTTTTATATGAATATCTTATCTAAAGGTTATCTATTCATACACTTTAAACTCACTTATCAGCTATTGAATTGTAACAGACGATGGCTCATTCACATGTGAAAGGGTGACACCGTATCGACCATCTACATTAGCATTAAAACCCTGGTGTCAACGACGCCTAATGTACCAACATTGGAAAATAAAAAAAAAACTCAAAAGAGATCCTATACACATCACGCATCTGACAAATTTTTAGACAACAATAACGCACTGAATATAAGGGTTAAACGGATAAAGTATTGCAATTTTATATTTTCCACTAGCAAACTTCGCTCAGTTGAAAAATGATCTTTATTTATTTATAATACGGTTCATGTCTTCTACTGTTGTGGTATTGTAGGGTAAAGGTTCGTATTGTCGATACGTAAAGGTGTATAGAAAGGCGGCTCGTTTGATGGCGTGTCGGATGTCTCAATCGCAGGCTTTGCGCCCGCGGCCGCCGCCGGCACTCCCACACGCTGGCGGATTCCACGTTTTTTTACTATTTTACGATGCGAATTAAAAAAGTATAATACCGTTTTATTATTAAAGAGCGCACTTTGCTGTTTTGTTTGTTTAAATGGTCTACTAGCAAATATGTCCTCTATTTTTATTTTATTTTATTTTTTTCTAATTTTCCTTAACTTATGTTTTACAACACAGAAGTATAAGAAAAATTCTTCACATTTCGTATTTTTCGTTATTATGAAATATATTTTTGTTTGTGTACCAAAATATACAGAATCACACAACAGATCAAGGCATGTCTAAACACACAAGCACATGTTCGTAAGTCACGGCTCGTTTTGTATGGCCATAAGAATAATTGGTTGTAAATCAAGGATGAGCGGTGAAAGGGCTACGGTGACGACAATTGTACCCTTTACCCTGCGTAATATTACGAAGAAATTCCAACCTAATCACCTCGTATCAAAGTTGAAAGTTAAATGTAATAATTCAGTTTTTTGTATGACATATTTGAATGGTGTTTTATCGCCGTAATGCGGATGTTAAATATTTCATTCCACATATGTATGAAGATCGTATTTACGACCAATTGATTCGTTTTATTCCCAAGTTCTTATGAAATAGGGAATATATTTAATATCTTAATAGCATTTTATGTTCAAGAATTGGCTTTGTATGTGTGAATAACTGATTGCTTCTAATTCCGATGGTAATAATGGTATAATTATGAATAAAGGTTGATTTTTTTATGTTAAGAAAGTGGCCAGCATTATGTTCCGTGAATGATGTCGAAATCAGTTCCCTTAATGTATGAGCTCAAGTGGAAAAATGTGGAAAATATAGTAGTAGATACGTGTTTTTAGAATCAGAAATTTATTTATTCATTTAGGATGACAAACACCTTGTTTTACTGTAGATGTCTATAGATGTATAGGCTGCAGTCATCGCTTAACATCCATGGATCCATGTGAACTACACGCTGGTTTGCCACCATAGTGGCATAGAAATGGGAATATTTTGTCAAAATACGGTCTCAATTTTTTTGATACTGAAGCAAGAGTGTATGCTCAAGAATGTTACACATCTACATTGAAATACTTTTCAATATAGGTAAGTGTGTACTAGATTGAAGACGTCGGGTCGTGATGACCCTATATATATATATAGTGGGGGAGAATTCTTCCGCTAGTGCAGTCAACCAACCGAACCTGAGCTGGTGCCCGCTATAAAACTACCGCCACTGCGATCGCCATGTCGCATGCCAAGCATGGCGATTAATGACGAGCAACGCTGTAGAAAATATCTTTGCAAAAGGTTCTGTCCAAGAGTGGACTCAGCTGAAGTTATAATGATGAACTTTCTGTCGGGCGATTATATGATTGATCGACATATAAGGTAATTAACATGTTCGTTTTCTTTAGACTGTGATATTAGTATGCTAAATGTCGAATAGCTCCTAAAGTAAAATTTAGTAGTAGTATTTACTATTAATATATGATTTTGCTTTTACTATATGTAATGGTTATTCGCTCTAGGTAGTTTATGATTTATTGACGTTTTGAAAGTATCTGTAAAGATCTATTCGAAATAAAAATATTTTCTATTTCTATAGACTACCAGCCTCTCCTAACTCTAGATAAGCAGGAGCTCAACTAATTGTAACTGCGTTGATTTGTAATAAGAAGTGTGAGATTTAAAGATAGACTTATAAATATAAACAAAACGAGTAAGTAAATAAGCTTGAGTTTGTAAACGAGCGCGTATGTGTGTCTGCAAGAGTGTGTGTATATGCTGTGTACCTATGTGTATGCTGTGCTAACCCTACGACAATGCAATTTAATCATATTAGAAAGTTTCAAGTAGAACATAATATTTTGGGCCAGTTCTGGTTAAAAGAACGATTGGTTTAGCTGATACAAAGACTTCAATTACTCGCTGCATGCCCGCTGCGTTAATCATAAAAAAGCAGCACGATTGAATACAGAATTCACACTCGACTTACAAAAAGCACTTATGCGGTAATCTAATAAAGTTCAACCCTTCAACGGCGCAGGCGCATAAACCCGACGCGCCCACTAAACCGGAACGCACAACAAAGAGGTAACACATCTGCAATCGTTGCGGACTTATCGCCGGTGAAGGGTTGATACAAGATATGTTTAATGGGGAAGCATCGGCGCGGACAAACTTGAGGTGGGGTGACCATCTTTGGTAAATCAGGGGAAAGTCCATACATTTGTGACATCGGCCTTATAACTTTAATTTTGTGCACTAGCTGGGCACATTGGTTGAGGAAATTAGTGGCAACCACGTACCGGAATACGGAGCATAGATAAGACGGACTTAAGAGCCGACAACAAGACGAAGATCGGCGGCAGTTACTGGATGAGAGCTGCCCAAGTCCGGTTGTTGTGAGCATGTTTAGGGAAGTTCAGTAGTAGACAGCTATCGGTTGAAATGATGGTGATATATAGTGACCAAGCTCGAGTGTAAGAAGCAAATGATATACATAACCGTTTATCACTACCGTGTTCCAGTTACGTGATTATGTATGTCTCTATATTCTTGAACAAAGGCAAGAAATGGAGGTAGAGCTCCAGTGACGGAGCTCGCGGACGTAGGCACTGACGTAAAAAAAGTAAATTTCCCAAACATTTAGTATCGCGCGGACACCATTGCAAATTTATTTGGTACAGCTATACCACATTCAGTAATACAAGCAGAAAACCATATGCCCCACCACGCACTATTAACCTCAACCGGCCATGAAAGGAGTTTTTTAAGAAACGGTTATAATCCAAAGATTCAACCTCAATAAGGACTTTCAAAGTACTTTGTACTTTAAAAAGATTATGAATATCTTTCGCTACATTGACTTTGGGAGGGTTAAAAATACATGTTTTCGTAATCGGATTTTGTACTTTAGAAACTTAATATTTTCTTGATGTATTGATGTCGAAAGTAAGGGATTTTATAATAATAGCAAGTTTTGCAAAAAAAATGTACTGTGTCTACTAAAGTTTTGAGTGAAAACGATAATAATTTCTTCATTTATTTAAAATAGGACTTTAAAAACCAATTAAAAACGCAATTTTAGTGCCACGAGTACCGAGTTGTGCATAATTTGCATTAAAATTCCCAGATTTATGTAAAACTAGGTCAGACCAGTAAAATTTTTGTAAATCAAATTTTAGAAATTAGGTAAATACATTTTTACTTAAAAATGTATTCACAGAAAATTATAATAACATATACTCACAGTATAAGAAATGGGTAATTTATAGGTTATTAGACTGTGGTGTAGCTGTCGCGGCCAATTTTGTGTCCCCTAAGCTGTATAAAGAATAGTTTATGGCCTATTCTCAGACCTACGGAATATACACAAAAAACATAGTTATATGTATCATAACAAACTCGGTCTAGACATTTCGGAGGAGTTTGGTTATAAACACGAGAATTTCCTAATAGATTTTTATTGTTATTCACTTTATTTCAATATTTTTTTTGGAATCTCACCTATCCTAAAATCCAAGTGATAAAATTAAAATTGTTTTTTTACCTACTAAAAACATTCGTAGGTTGTCGTAGCTTCGTAGACGTGTAGCTACAGAATGTAGCTGTATAATAATATTACGTTGTACATGTAACTATGTACTTAACTGGAATTAAATAGATAATGTAAACCTACTTATAATACATGACCAAAAGTCTTCGGCGTGCATGTATAAAGAGAATGATGAAGGTAGACGAGGCACGAGAGATATGTCAGGACCGAGATATGTGGCGCTCTACACTCTCTGCCTACCCCGTTAGAGACGTGAAGATACATATATATACATATATACAAATGAATTACGAAATTTTGAATTGATTTGTTGCATCCAATACCTACATGAAATTCTGAACTGAACTTTGTGTTTTTTTGTGTATTTTGCAGTAGGCCTGGGAATGATTCGTAAATTATGTTTATAAGAAGTTCAGAAGTTCGCTGGGACAGCTATAAAAATCAAGACTTCACACCTCTATTTTCCAGAAGATAGCGACAGGCAGCCAACATTTTCCAATCGAAAAAACCTTTTTTTTATGTAAAGAGGCAAAAAAGCGTGCAGTTCACATTGATGTTAAGTGATGACTGCAGCCTATAGACACCCACACAATGACCAGAGGTCAAAATGCAAATGCCCTGCCACTCCTGAGGCATAAGGTGTTATGCCTCTGTGCCGGAAATTACAGAGCCGTACATTATCACCTGACCGGAACACGATAGTGCTGAACACTCCCATTTAGCGGCAAGTATATTAGGTAACGCGGTGATGCCTACGCCCGCGAGCTCCGTCACTGGAGCTCTACCACCAGTAAAAACTTGTCACCGACTTAGCAGCAGTAAACATTTTTTTAATATACGCGAGATGAATCCGTAAAAACAGTTTCAAGTATTTCAATGAGTGTACTTTAGAAATCAGAAAATGTAAGAAAGAAAGAAATAGTTTATTTTATGACACACACAATACATCACTAAGTAAATTAAAATTGAGAGGAAAAAAGTCAGAAGACTATTATTAAAAGTATGGTATCGAAAATATACCTATATCGGAAAGATACCATAAAGTAACTCGATGGTTTGATGTAGGTATGTGTGAGGCCAAAATTATGGCACCCATATCAGCTAATTGCTGTGATTGGCACTTCAGTGCTGGTTTTTGATGGGACCGTAAGTGACTTTGCGAACTACAGGTTTTTTTTTTCATAGAACGCACTATTATAAATAAGAACACAATACTTTAATTCACAAAGGTAAATTTATTCCAGTAATCCCTTTATCTACAAAACTATTGTAATTGGAAAATTTAATACCAAATAGGTTCAGACCTATACCACACCGCGAACACTCCGCCAAAATTCCATACAAACGCTTATTTTGGTCTCTATTACACAGACATCAATCAGTGACGTGAATTTACACGTGCACCTGTGTGCGTAGCTCGTAGAAAATACTAACCGTCGCCCATAAGAGGGGAGGAGGTTGGGTGAGGCGGGGAAATCGGGCGGGACGTCGAAGTGTCCATTCTATACGTAGTATTATTACATATTCTCTGCCTATACCTACCAGATATCAGACATATTTAATATCTGATATCGCAGACTATTGGGTGATAACCCCATGTAAGTTACCTATCCTTATAATGAGTATCATTTATAATGAGTAATTTGACAGGAAGCCGTCTCTGGAATACGGTACCATCTATGTATTTTTACTGGTGGTAGAGCTCTGGTGATCGAGCTCGCGGGCGTAGGCACCATCGCATTACCTAATATATTTACCGCTGAATGGTAGTGTTAAGCACTATCGTGTTCCCGTTAGGTGGTAATGTACGGCCTAGTAATTTCTGGCATAGAGGCATAACACCTTAGGCCTCAGAAGTGGTAACGCATCTGCATTTTGACCTCTGGTATTTGTGTGGATGTCTATAGGCTGCAGTCATCACTTAACATCAATGTGAACTGCATGCTTGTTTGCCACTTTCATGACATATAAAAAAAAATTACACGTGTGACCTTTAGTAGTTACCTATACTACCCACATACAACTACGCACCAGCGAGTCTAATTCTTAACAAATATATCACAAGGTCGGAGTCAGGAGAGATACTCATTGTTAAACTTAATAGTTCTTAAAACGCACTATCAGCCTCACAGAGCCCGATCTATCTCAAACATTATCGCGACGATGACGGCCGTTGTTTGTATATCGATTAATTAATAAATCGGGCTCCGAATCGAGACATCGAGATGCTGTATCGATACACACCGCCTCTCTAATTGACCACGCCGCCACAAAAGATCGAGATGCGACAAACTCGATGCAACCAACGAATCATTATTCAAGCGATATTATGTTTTAATCCGAGGGAATAGATCATTCTCACAAATTTTCAGACACGTTCAATTGGTTCTTAGGAAAAAAGATAACAGCCAACACTAAATGCCGAGCATTTCACCTGTCATATTATTAAAAAATAAATATCCCAGCCCGTATGAGAATCGATACTTTTTTGATTAATGGAGGTTAAACTTGATTATCTTGTTGACGATAGTATATAGATTGATGGATGCTTTTTTTGCAAAGTGTAAAAGGCGCCGTCGCCCGCATTATGGCTAATACAGGCTTTGTGGGGTACAATATGTAACATTAGTGTTGTTAGAGGGAAACAAAAAATAAATTTACCCGTTCGCACCTGTGCGCTGTTCCCAAAGCGGCCTTTTTGACATACTAGACATTGCGTAACGCGATACACATCTTTTAGAATTCGCGAATTGAGTTAATGCAAAAAATGTCTTAGAAATATATGTCTTAGAGTTAATCTGTTCACACAGATTCGATATTTTATGATGCTTATTCACCAAACAACCGGCAAAGTGCGTGTCGGGAGACGCATAATGTAGGGTTCTGTTTTTCCAAGCACATTTAATAAGTTGATCGATTATTACTCGTAAAGTTGTTGAGTCTTTTAGCTACCGTCTATAGCAGTAATAGTTTACGTTTTAATTAAATAAATACGCTTTCACTAACAGCTCCACACTAGCATAACTAGCATAGTTTGGCAATAGATGGCGCTGCTGCCACCATAAGGCAATGCAATAAATGTGAAGGAAAGATTTGACAAATCGGGCAGGACTTCGGTAGCTCAGTTGGAAGAGCGGCTGGACTAGATTCCCAGTGGCCGCGAGTTCGAGTCTCGAGTTTTCTTTCCATTTTTCTTTAAAAATATATTTCACAAGCATGTGTTAATGCGAAATAATATAATAAAACAATTATTAAGGGTAAAAGCGACTTCTGTACGATATTCAATAAACTGCAAAGTCTATTATATCGGTTGCCTAACTAGCATAGTTTGGCAAAAGATGGCGCTGCTGCCACCATAAGGCAATGCAATAAATGTGAAGGAAAGATTTGACAAATCGGGCAGGACTTCGGTAGCTCAGTTGGAAGAGCGGCTGGACTAGATTCCCAGTGGCCGCGAGTTCGAGTCTCGCCTGAAGTCAAATTTTTCTTTCCATTTTTCTTTAAAAATAGCTCCACACTAGTTATATATTTAGGTGCCGTTCTACACACACAACACATACACAAACACCCAGATCCGAAACAGATATCTGTAGACCATATATCTCCCCGGTACAGATATCGAACCCGTGACCCTTCCGAGCCGTCCGAGTCCTTCATATCCCGACTCTTCCCCCAAAGAGTCGGTGGATGCAAAAGTATTACCACCTCGTAAAAAAAGGGTTTCTTGTAGGCTACGGAACCCTAAAAACATTCAGTAGTCTCGGTAGTCTTTCGCACGGTGTCGCCTACACGCGAATTGATTAGTCAATTTTACTTATTGCCCGTTTTCGTGTTGTAACTTATTCTTTGAAAGACAATACCTTATCTAAGATTAAATTTATGAGAATAACGTTAATAAAGTTATCTACTGTATAGTATATCCATAAATATTGAGTTTTGTATAGAAGATAATAAAATAGAAGTTGGTTCAATTTATGCAAACAGTATTTTTATAGGCCCGTAGTAACTATCATAAAGACACAGAGGTGAAATAACTGAAGCGTCAGGGGTGGCCACGCATCTATATAAAGAAAATATGTAATAATACTACGTATGTAATTAATTACAGTTCACGTTTTTTATTTGTGTTACGAATGTGGCAAACAATTCAGTTCACGTAGATGTTAAGTGATGACTGCAGCCTATAAACATCACCGCATTATCGAGGCTATCTGGTAAATCTGGCCCCCAAATGGTAGCGTCCAGCACTATCGTGTTCCAGTAAGATGGTAATATGCCGTATATTACCATCTTACTGGTAATATACGCTCCACACTCTCTGCCTATCCCGTAAGGGACTTGGCGTGAAGATACATATATACGTAGAAAATAACAGCTCTTTTGAGAATAAGTTCGAAAGGCAATTCTTAGCTCTTAGCTCTGAAAGGATCTTTGTGGTGGTGTCGCGTTACACTGTCGACGCATCGCCTCGCTTATAGGGTTGTCACATTTTTCTTTTAACCATCTAGGTTTTTACTGGTGGTAGAGCTCTAGTGACGAATCTCGCGGGCGTAGGCACCACCGTATTACCTAATATACTTGCCGCTAAATGGTAGTGTCCAGCACTATCGTGTTCCGGTCTAGTGGTAATGTACGGCCCTGTAATTTCCGGCACAGAGGCATAACACCTTAGGCCTCAGGAGTGGTAACGCATCTACATTTTGACCTTGGTCTTTGTGTGGGTGTCTATAGGCTTAACATCAGTTGTTTGCCATTTCCATTACATTAAAAAAAACTATTTTATCGTCAATAATAATATGTATTATGTTAGAATACCATTTTGCATTTTAATAAAATTGTTAATCGAGAAACTTTAACAGTCAATAAAAATAGTAAATCCCCATTACTAAAATTGAAATTTCAAAACAGTCGGAGATTAAAAACTTTCCTTTCATATTGTGATCGGAAAAGATGTCGGCATACAAAGCTGTAAAGTCAAGAAAATTATCTCGCTAGGATGCGCGCGCGCAGCCCATTGATGTGTCATTGTGACATTAGCGACGCGAGATTATGGTGCACACGGTCAAATGGAGTGTGCTGGTTTTTATATGAATTCTAGGGAGTTGTACCACCAGTAAATCTGCACATCAGTGATACATCCATATTTGGGTCACTTATATGCTTAAGCATATGTATGCCAAATTATAACTCAATCGACCACTACAAAAGGCTGTGACAGACGGACTGACAGACAGACGCAGGAGTGATCATAATGATTATTGGTAATTTCACAAGTGGTAGAGCTGCAGTGACAGAGTTCCCGGATGTAGCCAGCACCACATTACCTGATCTATTTCTTATTATGTTAGTGTTAAAATACATTTACTAAGACGAGGAGGGAAGCGATTAAGGCAGGTTAGGGGTCACCCACAGGTTACACCATTTTAAAAAAGTATTGAGTATCATGAATAAACATGTCAATTTTAAGTGTTATAAAAAAATAAACACACATTTAGTTGAATAAACAAACTGACAATTTTTAATATTGTGACTATTGTGAGCACATCAGTTTAAGTATTCCATAAAATAAAATTAAAGCCGCGTTTTCACAGCGACATGTCGCAGATACCTATCGCTCGACATTCACGTAGTTGTCTGTGCAAAAGTTGTGGGACAATGTCCCGCGACATATGACTCGTTCACATTGGCCAGTCGTGATCAGTATGTCGCCAGAGGAGATAGTGTTGTTCAGTGCAGCAGACCACACTACTGCCATTTTCAGAACACAAAGCGATGCACGTTCTCACTACTCAAAGCCTGTCCGACGATGTATTATAGTACTCTGTGCCGGCGACTGTCGTCTAGGAACACGCGAGTCGCCTGTGTCGACGCTCTGCGAGCTCGCTAAAAAACACGTCCTTAAAACTAATTGAACTAAAAGATTATAAATAAAACAGTAGTAATCAATTAAATAACTTATGTAATTTTTTTTTCAAACTAGATATAATTTATTTTTTACTTATTAGTTAAGTACGGCTTTTTTAAAATATTTTGTTGAAATTCCAGTAAAGATAAAAATTAAGCTCAAGGATTTCGTTACATACTACCATACATACATACCTACATACATAGACACAATCCGAGCTTATAAAAGCGTGTTAAAAATGAGCTTTCATAAATTCATAATAAAAGATGCACCATTGCAAGTCAGACGTGCACTAATAGACTGCGCACGAGTGGATCGCGATTACACGGAAACTGTTTTAGTTGGGACTGATCTCCGTCTCACTCTCACAGTCACTCTGGCTGATTCAAACGCATTCAGTGATACAATAAACTTATTTCGACAGATGAAAAAAGTCTTGTTGAAAACGAATCAAATTTGAAAAACGTTCCCGAGATCTCTGTCAAGTCCAAAGTGTACGCTTGATAGAGTTATAGTAGATACCTACCTAGCTATTAAATAGATTCATAATTAACCTAATGAAAGCATAATTTTAGTGGCAAAACTTCTAAAGAAACCGCGCTATCGGATATGAACAATCTGGGTATGTCAATCTCGTTTTCTAACATTTCAGACAAAATACGTTTACGGCTGGGCAAAAATATTTTTTAAAAATGTATTTTTAATTTCGCAAGACTCTACTGCCCAAGCCGCGTTTTTGCATTTACTATCGTTCGGTTGACTGACTGCAGAAGAATTCTCCTCCACTTGTGCTATGTAATTTTGATGTAATCACACCTACGAATGGAATATAAAGAAAACTAATTCCAATATTCTTAAAGTCATTTTAAAGCAAACAATAATTTATATTATTTAAGCATCATATGAAATTATATTCAACATAACTGAAGATTTTAATTCTTTACACCAAAAGAGTTAGGTATACCAAGATACATATTATTTTTTTTATTTAAAAATTTAAAATATTTGTTATAGTTAAAGTTATTGTAACATTACCCATCCTTCTCTAACTTAAAGAAATCTGTTAAAGTTAGAGAAGAATGTGAAATGTAATACAATACAATATCTTTATTAGTATATTTTATTTAAAGAAAAATGGTAAGAAAAATTTGACTTCAGGCGAGACTCGAACTCGCGGCCTACTGGGAATCTAGTCCAGCCGCTCTTCCAATTGAGCTACTGAAGTCCTGCCCGATTTGTCAAATCTTTCCTTCACATTTATTGCATTGCTTTATGGTAGCAGCAGCGCCATCTATTGCCAACTATGCTAGTTAGGCAACCGATATAATAGACTTTGCAGTTTATTGAATATCGTAAAGAAGTCGCTTTTACCCTTAATGTGAAGGAAAGATTTGACAAATCGGGCAGGACTTCAGTAGCTCAATTGGAAGAGCGGCTGGACTAGATTCCCAGTAGGCCGCGAGTTCGAGTCTCGCCTGAAGTCAAATTTTTCTTACCATTTTTCTTTAAATAAAATATATTTCACAAGCATGTGTTAATGCGAAATAATATAAAACAATCTTTATTAGTAACACCAAGTTACAAGTCATCTATTGTTATAATAACTTTAACTATCACAAATATATTGGTGCGAGCCAGGCTAAGTACAATAGAACTATTAAAGACTAGCAGTGCCCGCGACTTCGTCCACGTGAGAAAAAATATGATTGTTCAGTGTCTACCCAGGCGAAGTCGTGGGCGCAGCTAGTATAAAAGTAGCCTAAGTTACTCTTTATTACATCAGCTATCTGCCAGTGAAAGTCCCGTCAAAATCGGAGACACTCAAATTCTATTTATTTGTATGTAGGTATGTATGTATGTATGTATGTATGTATGTATGGTTGTATGTATGTATGGTTGTATGAAGATAAAATTAGCCTAAGTTACTCCTTATATCAGCTACCTACCCGTGGAAGTCCCGTTAAAGTCGGATACACTCCAATTCTACTTATTTGTATGTACATATGTATGTATGTATGGATGTATAGAGATAAAAGTAGCTTAGTTACTCCTTATTACATCAGCTACCTACCCGTGGAAGTCCGGTCAAAGTCGGATACACTCCAATTCTACTTATTAGTATGTAGGTATGTATGGATGTATGGAGATAAAAGTCCCCTCAAAATCGGTCCAGCCGTTCCCAAGATTAGCCCCTCCAAACAGACAGACAGACAAAAACTGTAAAAAATGTTTTGGTATATGTACCGTGTATTCATACATATGCATTTAGTAAAAATCGGTTATTTTAATATTACAAACAGACACTCCAATTTAATTTATTTGTAGGTATAGATTTATTATTGAAGGTAATATGCAACATAAGATCTAAAAATTCTGTGAAATTTTTAAGCGTCTACTTGCTATCGTTATTATCGAGCAAAAAATATACGAAAAAAAAAACACGTTTATTGTATGCCCCCTTGGACCCCTTAACATTTTCATTTTCTTATTTTTAGTAATTAATTTTGTTTTTATAGCGGTAACAGAAATACGAGTACATACCTAATTTGTGAAAATTTTAGCTTTCTAGCTATCACTATTTATGACATACAGCCTGGTGACAGACAGACGGACGGACGGACAGACAGACAGACAGCGGAGGATTAGTAATCCGTAGGGTCCGTTTTTACCTTTTAGGCACGAAACCCCCTAAAAAATAGAACTAAGATACAGAATAGCTTAGAAATATTCGTTAAGATTCTTTAAATTGTCATAACTTTTTTATTTCTGAACCGATTTACATGAAACAAACATTTAATGTACTTTGAAACTTACCACAATATATTAGTCGAAACCAGAAATCAAATAAGCCGTTTCTAAAATTAGGGTGCACAATCACACAGACAAACAGACATTTTTTCGGGATAAAAAGTACCCAGTGTTGTGCGCCAAAGGTTAAAGTATAATCATACCAAGTTTCATTGTAATCGGACCGCTAGTTTTTATGCGATGCTTGAACAAACAGACAGACAGACAGACAGACAGACAGACAAAAAAAATCTAATCACATATTTGTGTTCGGTATCGATCTAGTAACATCCCCTGGTATTTATTTTTTTAATATTTTTAATGTACAGAATTTGATTTTAGATTTGATGTACAGAATGTATAGAAACTGTAGAAGTACAGTTTTATTATAAGTATAGTATTGTTTTATTATAAGTATATTTTAAACAGAAAAATATTTTTAACAATGAGCCCAGCTCTTTCCTCTTTCTGCATAAAAAAATCACAGTCTTGATGCGATTCTTTTTTAACTTTTTTCCTGTGATTCAAGCCCAACGTAGACTTCTTAATCGTGTTTACAAAAAAGCAAACAATTTAATCCTTTTCCTTAAAACATTTCCAATTAAAAAGCATTTAAATAAAAAATTACGTTTGTTTTGTTAAAAACACTTCTCTTTGTATTGTCTGTTTGTCTATCGGTAATACCATCTTGCAATCTAAATTTCACTTTTAAAACGCAAATCCAAAAATATGAAACCGCAAACAATAAGATCAAAATAACTCTTAAACCCGTAAACAAATACAAAACCACAAGCCAAAAAGTATGGATTAAAAACGGTCCTGTCTAATCTTTTTTAACTCTTCACGGGTAACCATTTCGTCGATAACCAAATACAATAACCGTCGATAATCTTTCGCTAATCACGACAAATACATTTTGCACTCTATCACAACGCATCAAGACATAAATTCTGTATCATTCACGAAAGCCCAGGGTCGCACGGTCAACGAAATGTTTCTAATAATTAGTTATCATCGATCATCGGAGCTTGGGCACATTAATAAAGATATTAAATGCCTTCGTCACTCAATTAACAGTTCAATTTAAACCCTGTTTGCTTGTATAGAAGGTTTAAATTAGATTGCGTTTTTCGAAGATGGGCGGCAAGTTCAAAGCTAGCGGCATGTTGATCTCAACAGCAAAACCAATTGTGTGACAGGGATGGCGATGCAGATGTAACGACGCAGGCGCAGGACAAATGGAAGAAAAAGTCATCAAAATATTTAGTTTTTTTTTTAAGATGCAACCCGATTATGCGAATCGCATTGACGTGCCTTATGTTGAATGCGCTGAATATTAACATATTTTAAAGGTTTTGAGACGTGAATGGAGCCATTTTCCCTTTTGGTAGAGGTATAGTTATTTTGGTAGTTTGTAGAAGGTAGGTCATAAAAAACAGATGGAAACTAGGATTAAACACAAAGCGAAAAAAAATCCGTACATTTTAACTTCCATCCTTTAAATAAAGAGAACCGTATTAATCTATATATACTCGTATAAAAATCAATTGCTGTTCGTTAGTCTCGCTAAAACTCGAGAATGGGTGGACCAATCTGACAAATTTTGGTTTTGAATGATTTTTTGAAGTGCAGGGGAGGTTTAAAAGGTAAGAAAATATGAAGCAATTGAAGGGAAATAATAAAAACCACGATTTCATTTTCCCATACAGAGTCCGTATCTATCAAACTTTTGACACATTCTTTCATTCTGAGGCAAAACGAAGTTGGGCGGGTCAACTAGTGTATTTTAGTTTTCGGCTATTTTCAAGCTAAAAATGTATGCACACGCAAACAGTAAAACAATTATCAGATCTCATTGAAAGCACTCCTACACGGCACGATTCTACAATTTACATTAAGACATAAGTATTTGATTTCTATAGGTGTCTGTTTACTTAGCAAATTATATGATGAATTATATGATGAATTTTAAAAGTACTGCTTCAAAAAAATCTACTCACCGTCGATTCATCGACACATTGAACAATGTTTTATGAGGCCAACTCTTGAAATTGCGAATTAAAGCAAATCGCCCCTTCTTGTAGGTAGGAAAGGTACAAAGAAGTTTATATAGAGCTTAAGAACATGAAGATGAGAATATACGGGGTCCTAACTCACCTAACATTGCATTAGCGCTGAATCGTTACTGAAACTGAATAATTCTTGATCTAACTTAGCGCAAAGAATGACCGTCTCAATAAAACTCGAAAACGGCTGGACCAATTTGGCTAAATCTGGTTTTAAAATATTTGTAGAAGTTAGACTTTTGTAAAGATTATTAAATTAATTCAAGGGCAGTACGAATGACGCCGGATCAGCAGAGCTGGTAGACAATATAATATTTAAAATCTTAGGGCACGCGCTTTGGTTGAAGCAACTAGGAGTATCAATACCATTCATGCATTCAACTAGTGGTAGAGCTCCAGTGACGTAGCTCGCGGGCGTAGGCACCACCGCATTACCTAATATACTTGCCGCTAAATGGTAGAAGCGCGCATGGCCCAGCGGCTGGTGTAGATCGTAAGCGATCTCCTCGGTTAGGCACTACGGGCGCCGTCGGGTAGTGTGATGGGTGACCATCAAAGGGGAGAGACTCGTACCCAGTAGTGGGACGTATAATGGGTTGCCATTATTATAAATGGTACTGTTCAGCACTATCGTGTTCCGGTCAGGTGGTAATATACGGCCCTGTAATTTCCGGCACAGAAGCATAACACCTTAGGCCTCAGGAGTGGTAACGAAGATCTGCATTTTGATCTTGGCCTTTATTTGGGCGTCTATAGGCTGCAATCATCACTAAACATCAACGTGAACTGCACGCTTGTTTGCCACTTCCATTACATAAAAAACAAATCAACGACTATGATATTGTTATGAGGAAAAATGATGTTTTCCACATTAAGAAAGGAAGCATTGGATAGCTGTGAGAAAACAGACATTAAAAAAACTACTGCAACTTGAAGAAAAAAAATTAATACCTCAAAAATCACAATATTAGCCCGCGCACCAAAATCAATCAGTACAGAACGTATTGAAATGTTTGTTTGACGGTGGAGTCAATAAGCGATGTGGCTCAACCGCTAACGACTGATGTGATTGATAGTAGCTGGTCGCCGGGTCTCCACTGCCTCCAGGGGTATACACATTCGGCCAAATACAGATACCGTAATTATTTATTTATTCTAACTAACCTTTACTTAATATACCACATTACCATTATGGTAACGCATCTGCATTTTGACTTTGGTCTTAGGCTTTATAGGCTGCAGTCATCACTTAACATCAATGTGAACTGCACGCTTGTTTGTTACTTCCATTACATAAAAAATAACCATTTATATAGCTGCATTTTTTGCACGGAAGCAAAAGATCTTGGGCCTCAGGAGTGCCAACGTATTTTTATGACTTGGTTTTCATATCGATGACCTTGTATGTATGTTTCTCATTTGCTTGACATTAAAAAAAAACTAGAGCGAAGTATAGGAGGTAATTCGTTGGTAGATCCAGTGACTGCACCAGAATTTATAAATTCACTTTTTTCTTCCTCCGTAAACCACCATTTGGCCTTAACATTGGCAATGTATTTGAATTTGGTATCTTTACTGCAATATTGTCTGCAATATTCACCGACTGCGATATTGAAATGTTTGTTTGATGGTGGAGTAAATAAGCAATGTCTCCCAATCGAGGCAGTGGAGGCAGTGGAGATCAGGCGAGCAGCTACTATCGCTCAACCGATTCGTTAGCGGTTGAACCACATCGCTTATTGACTCCACCGTCAAACAAACATTTCAATACGTTCTGTGCTGATTGATTTTGGTGCGCGAGCTAGTATTGTGATTTTTGAGCTTTTCAATTTTGTGTGTCTTAATATTAATCAAGTACGATAACAAACTCTGCGGTTGCTGCTCGGAATCTTTCCCAAAAATCTCAATAAACCTTATTTCTGGACTCCGTTACTGAACCCGGATTTTCAACCCCAGTAATTACGGCTATTCAGATTTCAGCTACTACTAAGCCACAAGACTATTTATTACACTTGCTACTGTGCTTAAATTCTCTCTCTCTCGTCTTAAACCAAAAGAGATTCCACAACCTACGCTGATATATTTTTTACAGTTACTCAATCAAAAATCGAGTTAATTTAATACCGCTCACACCACGATTACATCAATACAATTACTTTAGATACTTCTAGAATAACAATGTATCACGCAATAAATTAAATAATACGACTATAATCCGTTAAAACTCAATATGTCTTCATTACACCGCCTCCTATACTTATTCGGTTAATAGAGTTATTTCTATGTAAATGGGTGTAGGTTGGCAGCCCCTGCGCCGGCGCAGTTCAAAGCGTTTGATCCGTCAGCATTTTGACATCGTTTGATGATCACCGACAAATAATAACAAAATTATTAACTGATATCACAATGCTGGACGTGGATCGCTGTCACAGCCTCGTGGGCTACGGATATTTTTTTATATCCTGTCCAAAACGTTATTTGGCTTTTACTAGTGAAATCTCGTATTGTACGTAGCAGCTACTACTACTGCTACGCCGAAATACCGATTCCCTGATAAGTGCTATTGGGTATTTCAGTTTTTCAGAAGTTTCTTATTGACACTCTGGGTAATGTGCCCGGAGATGTCAATGGGCTCGCACCCTATAGACAAAACGTAACAATTGTAAATGTTTGCATGTATGCTTCAAAGCAAACATATACCCCCGGCTATGCCTTCGCGGATTATAATCGTATAGGCTTGCCGCATGTAGCATGGGACAAAATGTAACTGGCGAATCGTTGGTGTTTGGCAGTTATACAGGCGTGTTTATTTTTATGTAACGTAAGAAAACAAGCATGCTCACGTGGATGGTAAGTGCAGCCTATAGACATCTTCTCAAAAACCAGAGGTTAAAATGCAGATGCGTTGCCACCCCTGATCTGTGTTATGTCTCCGTGATAGTTATTACGGGGCCATACATTGCCCTATAAGAGGAACACGATATAGTGCAGATACTACTATTTGAATTAAAAAAAAAAACGTAACCCGCGAGTCGTGGGTGTTTGCATGTATGCTTGAATGCATGCATTTACTCTGCCTACCCCTTCGGAGATTACAGGCGTGAACTTACGTACTACTATTTGGCGGCAGATAGATTAGGTAATGCGGTGATGCCAACTCACTCGATACCCTACCCTGAAACTCTACCAGCAGTTACGTTACTTTTTAGAACGATTGCAAAAGTAAATGTGTATCGCAATCGTTGTTACCTTTTTCTACCAAGACTGCCTACTACGAATTCGACATTCACGTTATTTCGCGGTTCATTTCATGTTTCGAAACAATTGAGACATCACTTAATTAAATTCGATTCTGTGGTCGTGGACATAACATCGTGAATTCCAAGTCTTTAATCTAATTGTTGTATGTCTCGGGGAAATGTAGTGAATAGAATTTTGCTTGGTCATGTATAATGCCGGGATTACATAACTTTCCTGCAATAAATACTCGTATATTGGTAATTCAATGTTATTCTAAGCGTTTCGTTGTACCTAGATATAAATAACTAACTATGCGACATAGGTTCATATTCAAACTCAAATATTCATTATATATTTTAATACCTTAGGCGTTAGAAGGGGCAGATAACAAAAATATAAAAATACAGACAATAGTTAAAAAATACGCGTTTTTTTTATTCGTAGAAAGTGTTGCTACGATATCTCGAAAGATTTCGGACCTCAGAAGCGGCAAAAATTTGACATTTCGTCCTTAACCGATTTCAAAAAACAGGAAGAGGTTATCAGTTAGTCGGATTTCTTATTGTATATGTTTATTTCTTAGTACATGATATTTGTACATGACACCCTCTTAGGGTACAGCAATTCAAAAACGGTTAACAATCTAGCTTATAATAAAATAAAATTAGAAGTTGTTGTTACAAACACTTTCTAATCTTTTCTATTAAAGAATACAACCGAGCAATGCCAGTAATTGCGGCACCATTAAAAACCACGAGATATAATCGATGGTTACAAACGCTAACTCAATTAAGGAGTGCGGGTCCCTCGCCTAATTATAATGACTGCCCATCCCGCCGCTCCTGAATTTATAATTACATGATAACCATTTTGATTCATTCACAGCTCATATTCTGGTTATTAACTTTGTTTTTTACGATTGTTGTTAGAAATAGGGATTTAGTTAACATTTGATGGTAATATACCGTAAAAGCCAGAGTTAAAGAATCGTGGTAAGGTCCATACTTTGATTTGTACAGAAAAGGGAGAAAAAAGTTCAAGGTTCAGCTTAGAAGTTTTATCTAGCGGAGCTAAAGAACATTTCCTAGTGTTTGAAATTATTTAAAAATGCACTTAAGAAAACACGGAAAGAAAATTTTGACTTCGGGCAGGAATCGAACCTGCGACCTCAGGATAACCAGTCCAGCCGCTTTACCACTAAGCTACCGAAGTCCCACACCAAAGTGTTAAATAGTACAATTAAAAATGCACTTTTAAAAACAGTAGAAGTACTCCATTCTAAAATTCAATCAATGCCGGAAAGTTAAAAATATTTTTACGTAAAAACGTAACTTGACGCCTGTAATCCCCGAAGGAGTAGGCAGAGGTAAATGCATGCATTCAAGCATACATGCAAACGCCCACGATTCGCCGGTTACGTTACGTGGCGTGCCTGTTGACATCTCCGGCCACATTACCAAACTTCGAGGTACGATAAAGGATTTTACACCATTTTCTGTTTCTCGTAGCTTTTTTAACTTAAAAAAAAATAAAATTTATGTCCACAAGCGTCAGGCAGTCATACTGTAACTGACGATGTAGTATAAGCATCGGCGCGCGGCCCTCAATTGACCCGCGAGATGCTAATATTATTATCCTATTGTAGGGGGCAATACTCGAGCTGTTTAGCTTGTAGTCTCTCTAATTATCTGTCTTCCTGTTCACTGTTCATTGTACCGATTAATGAAATGGTTGTTAGAAAGATTCATATAGGAAAAGCTGTCCCGACGAACTTCGTTTAGTCTGGGAGATTAAAATTGGGAATACCTACTATTTATTATTTAATACCGCTATTAAGAAATGTGGGTTTGGGGTACGAAGCTGAAAATAAGTGCTTATATACATATTTCTTAAAGTTAATAACATAATAAAGTTTTTTTTTTTTTTTTAATTTCCAATAGTTAAAAATAATAATTGGATGAAAATCAACCTTACCATTTATCGATATAAAAAATAAATAACAACCGATTTTCATACCTACCAATTACACACACAAAGTTTCATAGTGATCAGTCAAGCCGTTTAGGAGGAGTGTGTACAAACACTGTGTACACGAGAATTTTATACATTAGAAGATATCTTTCAATTCTACGCAACCCTGTGGAGGCGAGACCAACTCGCACTTGGCCGTTTTTTTCGGATAACAATATCCATTTGAAACAATAAAGAGCACTTATCAACAACCTACCCTACTACTCATAATATGGGCACAGCGTAAAGAACATATTAATATGGGTCAGTAATTTCCATAGCTTATCACACTAAACGCAAGATTTGCGTAACGTCTGTCTGTCCTACGTATGATCGATGGTGGAGGCGGTCACGGGAGATGATCACACAACTTGGCGTGGAGTGTCCACGTCACTACAATTAAATGGGACAAAATTAAATTATGCGAATGAAGTTTTTTTTTTTATGTTATGGAAGTGGCAAACAAGCATGCAGTTCACATTGATGTTAAGTGATGACTGCAGCCTATAGACACCCACACAAAGACCGAGG
Source organism: Macrosoma leucophasiata (assembly GCA_036365455.1). NCBI lineage: Eukaryota > Metazoa > Arthropoda > Insecta > Lepidoptera > Hedylidae > Macrosoma > Macrosoma leucophasiata. The sequence goes on along the minus strand of JAWQUS010000005.1, from coordinate 22,436,621 downwards.
TCAAAATGCAGATGCGTTACCACTCCTGAGGCCTAAGGTGTTATGCCTCTGTGCCGGAAATTACAGGGCCGTACATTACCACCTGACCGGAACACGATAGTGCTGAACACTACCATTTAGCGGCAAGTATATTAGGTAATGCGGTGGTGCCTACGCCCGCGAGCTCCGTCACTGGTGCTCTACCACCAGTAAAAAAAAAAAGTTGCTTCTAGAATTAAATAATCGTTGGATACATGTTCCGGTTATTATTTTTTTGTTTAATTATGGTGGCGAAAGGCATGCATGTACAACAAAATACAGGTGGGTTGCCATCTATGGTTAGCGTATGTAATTACAACAGGGTCTTACATTACCATCTAACTGGAACACGAGAACGGTGAATTCTGTCACACTCCCATATCATTTTCTAATAGTTTCAATTACCCCAGACTCATTCAAAGTACCTAAATACAAGAATTTTGCCTTTTCTGCCATTGGTAGCAGAGTTTTTAAGATCGAGATCGTAAGCACCACTGCCGTGGGCATTTCTGCCGCCAAATAGTATACTACATTTTTTTAGCATTAGACGGAATGTAGGTGTTTTTTTAGGTAAGTATTAAGTACAAAATGTCGATCTTCATTCCGAAAACCTAATGAAACCTACAAAATACTGTATTATTTTCAAATATTAGGTTTTAACCAATACTTTTTTCGAATCACATAACAGTAATTGGCAACATTATTTTATATCTAATTAAACTTCTGCGTTTTCTAAAACGTCTCCTTTATAAGACCTAAAGATAGTAGTGGTCAAGAACACAAAATAAATGGAATACGATATTATAATGACAACAAATTAAAAAGAATACGTCTATGACGCACGCACGACGCACATCATGGTATTTTTAATAAAGTCGGATTATACACAATGACAATTTTGCTGTCATATCATAGACAAAAAGTTTTGTGATACCTGCTTCTGGGTTTTCCTTCTGTCTAATGCTAAAAAAAATTTTCTTTAGTTGTACAGCACAGCAGTAGGGCCCCAGCAATTTATCAAGGTCTGGCAACGCGTTTACGTGGTTTTTATGTAGATATTATTAGGCTACAGTTGTAAACTCTATACTTTTTGGCCATTGCAGTACATAAAAACCAACTAGTTTTAAAATCTAACAAATATCTCAATTTCATATAAAAATCGTTGCTCTGTACAAGGATTGTGTCCAACCTGCAATACATAGCCACCCTACAACCCCTCAGTAATGACCGCATCGAATAAAAATTGTAACAGTTGCACAAAACGCATGCGATCACCGATAGCCCGCCCGCGCCCCCATATCACCTCACATACCATCTTTATTGCATCTGGACACCCTCATTATGCTTTCACACCTATATGTTAATATTCGTATTATGATTTTAGTTGTTTACTGCCTTTTAAGTTTATAAGGTTTTTTACCTTGTCACAAGAATGAATCCGAATATAGAGTCGATTTCTATTTCGGTGGTAATGTTACCTAGTCTACTTGTCGGTTGTGAACAGTGCGAACGCGATGGTGGCCGTGTAAGTACGAGTCCGTAATTTTCAGTACAGACGCATTGCAATCTTTTTCAATAAACTTGGGTAGAGCTCCAGGACTGGCGGGCGTAGGCACCTCCACATTACCTAATCTATCTGCCGCCAAATGGTAGTGTTTAGCGCTGTCGTATTTCGGTTAGATGGAAATTAATGGCCCCGTAATAACTATCACAGAGACATAACAACTTAGAGCTCAGGAGTGGCAACGCATTTACATTTCGACCTCTGATGTTTGAGTAGTTGTCAATAGGCTGCAGTAATCACTTAACGTCCATGTGAACTACATGGTTATTTGCCACACATTGTCACAATAGCCACTTTTAAATATCAAACGACGCACACGAGACATGTACGTAAAAATAGTTTTATTTTAATAGGGATATGTTGAGTGTATCAAGTTGATCCGAGGTCAGGAAAAAGGGTATGCTTGCAGATTGCAATGTGCTGACGACGCGTGCCGCTCGCCCCGCGGCGGCAGCGTCAGGGGTACTTGACATTTTATAACAATGATGTTTTACAAATAAATGCCTCGTCCATGCTTCTACCACAGTATAAGTACATAACATGTTCGTTTTCTTTGGACTGTGCTTCTACGGTGTCAAGAAATCGTCGAGTGAGTACCCGGCGAATTTCAATCAGTTTTCAAGAACATAAAGTTTTTTTATATAACATTTTAATACTTATCTAATATTTGAAGCTTAATAAGTCAGGAACATTTAACTTAATCGATATCGATAAATGATATTTGCACACCCCTACCATTTTTGAAAGACCTATTCAACGATATGCCACACTATATGGAAAACAAAAAAATATCCTCGCATTACCTGTAGGGGAGGTACTCTAAATACGGCCCTGTAATTTCCGGCACAGAGGCATAACACCTTAGGCCTCAGGAGTGGTAACGCATCTGCATTTTGACCTCAGTCACTGTGTGGGTGTCTATAGGCTGCAGTCATCACTTTACATCAATGTGAACTGCATGCTTTAATGCCACTTCCGTAAAATAAAAAATAAAAAAATCATGTTTTTATTCTACCACTTTGTCGGCGTGATTAAGGTGCCTAATTTCAAGTCTCTAGAACCAATAGTTTTTGCGCTAATCCGTGAACGGACAGACAGACAGACGAGTTAGTTATAGACAGACAAAGATACGATTCCAAAATGTTTACAATCCCATCAACATGCGCGCACCAATTGCAGGCGATTATCCAATCAAGGCATCTTCGAATGCAGCTGTGACCCGATCTGTCCTCTGTTACAATCTCAGCTGGGTAGGTGCATACATCTTTATTGTTGTATGAGAAAAATGTACTCATTATTTTATGCATAAACTCAAAGCTAAAGGTTTATTGAATGGGATTACGAAGATTAAGAAGAATCGCCTATGACATGTCAAACATCAATCAATATTTTTAACTATCATCACCAGCCGAATTACGTCCACAGCTGGACAAAGCCCACCCTAAAACTACATAAAAGCCAAACTTGCGTTGCCACTCTCAGGTCAAAAGGTGTTAGGAGGTTAGGAGGTTTTTTTTTTCATGTTTTGATTAATCTAAACATATATTTGTGCCAAATTTCAAGTCTTTAGTACCAATAGCTTTTGCGCTAAACTGCAGACGGACAGACAGACAGACAGATGGACATGGTGAAACTATAAGGGTTCCTTCTTTACTACGGAACCCCTTTTATAATAAACAACGAGGAGAAGACACAGGAAAGAAACAGCCGGTTCCGTTTTAAAATTGATTTGACAGATTTTTTGTGAGATGTATATCCACGTCATCTTTTTTTAATAATATGTAATCAAGCATGCAGTTCACATTGATGTTAAATGATGACTGCAGCCTATAGACACTAACACAAAGACCGAGGTCAAAATGCGGATACCACTCTTGAGGCCTAAGGTGTTATGCCTCTGTGCCGGAAATTACAGGGCCGTACAATACCACCTGACTGGAACACGATAGTGCTGAACACTACCATTTAGCGACAAGTATATTAGGAAATGCGGTGGTGCCTACGCCCGCAAGCTCCGTGACTGGAGCTCTACCAACAGTAAAATATCTGTCATGTTACTATGGTAAAGTGTGCTACCAAGGGGAGTGTTTTCTAGTACTTGATTACATATAGGTCAATTATTTTAAAGGATTGAAAGTCGATCTCAGATAATCACAAACATCTTACATAATAGCATTAATTATTATTGGAAATGTTTGTAAAGATACATGCGATAATAAAGAATTACAAAGGAGATGTTGCAAAAATGTATGGACCTCCGGCCATGTATTGTACACAATATCATTAACAGGCAATATCAGTATAAAAACGTTTTTTACTGCACATATTCACTTATTTAGCTTTGTTTGCAGTTACAAAACATTATTTGCAGTTAGAATTGCAACTTTACTTAAACTGCCTCGGTAGCCTAGTGGTAGCAGGCCACTACTACTACGCTGAGGTCCTGGGTTCGATTCCCGGGTAGGGGGTTATCAGAGATGATGGTGTAAAGTCCATTATCTCTGGTTCTATTGGGATTTTTCCATTTTCTGGAAATTTCCCAGTACCTTGAAGTTTGGTAATGTGCCCGGAGATGTCAACAGGCTCGCCACCTGTTACATGGGCCAAAAACGTAACCGGCGAATCGTGGGTGTTTGCATGTATGCTTGAAGGCATGCATTTACCTCTGCCTACCCCTTCGGGGATTATAGGCGTGAAGTTACGTTTTTTTTACGTTTTTTTAGAATTGCAACTCAAAACCAACATGGCGAATATGGCGGCCGATGTCATTTTGACAAATGCCACTAATAACCATATTGAAAATGATAAAATCGTTTGAATTAAATGTGGTTGTAACTCTAAAATATATTCTTGAATAAATTAATTGTATTTTTTTCGGATTCTTCTATAATTTACCCATTTTTTCAGGTGCTGTACGTACCAGAGCCGAGCTCGCAACATCTCCTTTTAGTTTTATTTAAAGTTACTACGTTATACTTATTTTATAATGTTATTACATGTACGTAGCTGTTATTTTAATAATATTATTTTTTAACCTCGAAAACACCTTTCTGCCGCCGTCCCGCCACATGTGTCGTGGTGATCATTGCCAGGGCTACGTCAACATTGAGGTATTTTTTAGGATACCGTAATTCAAAAGGAGAAACGGAACCCTTATAAGATCACTCGTCTGTCTGTCTGTCTATCACAGCCATTTGCTCCGAAAGTTGTAGGCCGATAGAGTTTAGATTTGGCACACAAATGTATATAAGCTTCGTAACTTCTTTCTGCATTCTCCCGACTTTCCCTATTGCTTATAGCATGAATATGACTCGTTGGTATTAATTATGACTCATATAACAGCTGTTTATTGAAAGACTTGTACTTCATATTTATATGTCAATATTTTTTTATATTATTGTATGTATATATTTGTGTAGTATGTATGCATATATTTATTTATCTATGATGCATATGTATGTCTATACAGTATATTATTTTAACATTCTCACCTGTCAGCACCAGTTAAATTTTCAACACAACACAAAGGTTGACTGGTCGATAATGCCTTGTAGTAGCATTAAGTCCGCCTTATGTACCTTTTCTATGTGCATAGAAGTTAAATAAATAAATAAATAAGTAAATATATCAGTGACCTACACGTGACGTAAATAAATGAATTTTATATAGAGAGACCATTTTATATAGAGAGACCATTTTATATAGAGAGACCATTTTTAACATTAACATAGAACATTTCAATAAGTTTTACACATTACATTCAGATTTTGCAAATTACATGTGAGGATCTCAAAAATATTTTTCATTAATTAATTAAAAAGTGTTAGAAAATGACCAGGGGGAGGCCCCTTATTTCCGAACAGTCTGGGCCTACAATTTTGAAAAAATACAGAAAACAGTCTTTTTCCATAGCTAATAGAAAACTACTAATTGAAAACTATGAGAAATCATTAATATTTTACGGGATCCTTTAAACGCGAGTCCGACTCGCACTTGGCCGCTTTTTATCAAATATTCACACAACGATATTGTACAAACAATATTGTTCAAACGTTGTTTACATTGACGATATTTAATTAAAACAGTTTATTTTTAAACATTATTTTTCAATAGGTCTAGGTAAACTAGAAGCAAAAGCTATTATTATGAACAGTGTATTCCAAATAATGTTTTTTTTTTTCATTTGTATTTTCCTTTCAAATTTCACATGGAGAGCAATCAGGATATCGGGAAAATGGAAGTTTTAAAATCATGCGACAAAAAATTATTTGATGATTATTGAATATTTACCCAAATATGAAACCAGAGGTCAACATGTGGATGCGATGCCGCCCCTGAAATCTAAGTTGTTATGTCTCTGTGCTGGAAATTACAGGGCCGTACATTAAGTATTAACGTGACCGAAACACGATAGAGCTAAACACTACCATTTAACGTTATGTAGATGGTAATGCGGTGGTGTCTACGCGCGCGAAGTCAGTCGCTGGAGCTCTACCGCCAGTAAAATATCTATATGTCTTACAGAAATAATCATAAAATAAATTAAATGAAACTGCAAAAACTAAAATATGATATGTGATAATTTAATAAACTTTCAGGAACTTCAAAAATGATAAATTAATCAATCACAATCCGTATCAAAATTGTAATGTAAGATTCCAATTATAAAATGATCACTTATTCATGAAGGCACTCAAAGGGCTTCTTTCATTCGCAAACCACTCTATATCCCTTACTGACGTCAGAACTCTCCTTGGCATCTTAATCCCTGATGTTTTCGTACAATGACTCGGTTTACACACTTTCTTTAAGAGCTTTGAACTAACGACCAGTTTCCTTATATCATCTTCGATCTCACAATTGTATGCTCTATCTGAAGATCTTTTGCAGTCATAGTGGTATTTAGATTCCATTCTATGAGCATACGGAATAGGTTCTTCTCGGTTGGAAGATACACTAGAAGAATTATCATTTCTCTTCACATAGACAGACGATCTCGTCCTACTTGGTCTACGTTGGGGTAAATTCTGGGCAACTATGTCACTTATTCCTTCATTATACAAAACTCTTCTACGTCCGATGTATTTGTCTTCGTCATCGGTTTCTTTATCGAATTTTGAAAAATATTTATTTGGTCTCTTCTTACTGTTTTCATAAGCATCCCTATTGTTTTCTATGAAATCATCTTCGGTCCAAATTTCCTCGGCAAATTGATCATCTATATCTTCTACTGCCACGTCATTCTTGTTTCCGAATCTTACACCGAGATAGTCTACATTTTCTTTTGTGTTACATTTATTATCAGCAAACCTTGAACAACCTTTCGCTAAATCTTCTACTAGTTTCCATCTATTCGCAAGCAACCTAATTTTTTTCTTATCAGATCTTGAACGATGCTCCTGTGAATTTGTTGGTACTGTGATTTTTTTTTCATCACAACAGTCATAATCATTTCTATTCTCTTGCATTTTATATTTAGTGTCATCAACCAGACAGGTATCAGGTAACTCTTCTGTTATATTAGGGATATTTTCTTGCAATCCCGAACAAGATTTATAATCAGATTTTTTAAGAATAGGTTTAAGTGCAGCCTTATAGGCATCATCGGGTTCATCTTTTACTGCAACATCATACTTGCTGACGGATACGTCGGAAGTTACAGTCCCAATGGAGCACGTGCCACAACAAACATCGTTTAACCTAGGGGTCATTGTGAATTGGTTCGAAAACCGCATTATGTTATCACGAAATATATTCTTTCTGCGACTTTGACCTGGACAATTCTGAGTCGTACATATTTGGCATCTGCAATGATATCCTTTGTCTTCTGCTTGAAAATTTGATTCTTCATCCGACTTTGTCCAAAATACATGTTTTGCCACAGAAGGATAAGTGATTATTTGCTTTTTGACGGGAGTGGAACTGCTGTGTGAAGTGACCATGCAAACAGGATCCATATTTGTGTTGGTTCCTCGGAAATATGAAGCAAACTCTCTTAGTGCCATATCTGGAGATACGAGCTGTTTTTTTAACTTGACTCTTGAACTTTCTGCTTTCATTCGTTGAGTGTCATCATCACTGATAAGCAGTGGTCTATAAGAAAACTCAGGACATTGTGGTTTACTAGATCTGAATAATTTGCTAGGCCTGTATGTCATGGTTTAATACGGGTGGATTGCATTTCTCTACCTTACTTTTAGATATTTTCAAAGCATCTTCGAAGAGTTGTACAATAATATTGTCAAAGAGTATACAAATACTAATTGTCATCATGCTAGTTTTGACAGAATTATGACCGGAGTATGAAAAGAAGTTCCAGAGATAATTTATGATTCTTATTATACAAAGGAAACAAACCTATGAATACACAATATTTTTTTATAAGTACGTCGAATACTTTTTATTTAATACTAGCGGCCCGCCCCTGCTTCGCGCGGGTGCAATGTTACCTACCCTCTCCTATTCGTCTTAGCGTGATGATTATAGATATAGCTCAAAGTTCAAGTTCAAAGTTCAAAGTTCTTTATTGCATACATGTGAATTTTACAGATGATATAAATATTGAGTGTAGCAACATGATACCCGTTGGGCGTAGCAATTTATGTATCACAATAATATAGTTATAAATTTTAAAGAAAATTATTTTAATCAATAGAATTAACAATATGATGATTTTAAAGTAAGTAAGTATTTTTAAGAAGCCAGAACGTGAGACAGACACGATTTTAATGTGTTAGAGTTTTTTTTTTATTAATAACTTATCGCTAAAAAATTCGTTCAAACTGTAGTTAAATTTTTCAATCAGAAAAGTTTTTAAAAGTTTTAAAAATTTATGTAAGATACGTTGTTTTTTAATGCTGTTTGGAAGATGATTAGAAATCCTAATTGCGCTTACGTATGGACTATTTCAATGCATTTCTACTCTGCTCTTTGGTACGTTATAGTTGTTTTCGTAATATGATCTAGCAGTATAGAATTTCTGTAACTTAGCTTTCTCAAATATTTCGTAATTTTTTCTAATAAATTTACATATTTCTAAAATGTATAAGCATGTCAATGTCAGTATTTTTAAATGTCCGAAATGTTGCCTACAGGATTTTGTGTTGTCAATATTTATTATGATTCTTATTCATTTCTTTTGCTGTATAAATATGTCAGTTATATGTTTACTGTTTCCCCATAAGATTATTCCGTAGTTCAACCATGAATTTGCATAAGCTTGATAGGCTGAATTTGCCTAAAGCCTTCCTTGATATCTTCTATAGTTTAGGCAGCGTACGCAAAATGAGTAACTTTTCTAATTGATTTTTTACACCTTGTGGCTGAAAAACCCAAATATCTTACGGAACCCTATTTTTTCAAAATAAAATATAGCCTATGTTACTCATGGATAATGTAGCTTTCGAACAGTGAAATAAACTATAAAAGATTAGGCAGCGTACGCAAAATAAGTAACTTTTCTGGTAGATTTTTTTACACCTTGTGTCTGAAAAACCCAAATATCTTACGGAACCCTATTTTTTCCAAAATAAAATATAGCCTATGTTACCCGTGGATAATGCACCTTTAGAATATTGAAAGAATTTTTAAAATCGGTCCAGTAGTTATTGAGCCTGTTTAAAACAAACAAACAAACAAAAAAATATTACCTCTTTATAATATTAGTTTAGATAAATATCTAGTTAATGTCCAAACAATGATCACAAGATGTACATTGAGAACAGCTGACGCGACGGAAGCACCTAGTTGATCGCGAACCACTTCAATTCATAATCTCGTGCCAACAACAGGATTGAGTAACATATTTCCTTACAAACTTACTATTGCCGTTCACTCGCCCACATCACCGTATGAAATTGTTGTAAAACAAATTTAAACAACAGCAAATTAAGTTTGCGCGTATTAAGCAACGTCCAGCTCAAATAGATCTGTCTTCTCTAAAGTAGTTATTGGTGAAGGGATATCAGCATTGATTGGGAAGGAGATAGGATCGTCAAGATGGCAGATGGTTGCAATTGTCCGAGTCAAAGATCAGAGGAAGTCGGTGATGACAGCTGTGGAGCGGCGCGTGCGCAGCCACTGTTTACTCATTACCGCGCTTTCAATTAATTGTTCGTTTATCATCTCTTGTCTTGAATGCACTGCTTGCATTTTATTTATGTCGTACGATTGTAATGGCGCCATGTCTTCAATCTACTTCTGTTATTTTAGTTAATTTTTTTGAGGTTCTTTCGTGATGAGTAACATTTTTTGTACAGTTTACCGATAGCATAATCCTTGAGGCCTCCAAAAATATAATCATAGATTTTTTTACTGTCTTGGGCCCTATAGGCAGAGAATATGTAATAATACTACGTATAGAATGGACACTTCGACGTCCCGCGCGGTTTCTCCACATCACCCAACCTCCTCCCCTTTTAAGGGCGACGGTTGGTATTTTCTACGCGCTACGCACACAGGTGCAGGTGTAAATACACGTCACTGATTGATGTCCGTGCACAAATAACCTCCAATAGATACCGCATTCAGGGCAACCGACGCTCACAACACAATAGTGCATTTTGCTAGCTTAAAACGCAATGCTCGAAATCGCAACGCTGCCTGACAGCCAATCACAGCGCATTAGTTACGTCTCCCGCAACCCCCGCGTACCTCAAAGAACGATGTGCTATAGGATTCAGCTGCTGCTTCAAAGATTAATCAGATCATTGACGCTGTAAGCATCAACGCATTAGCTAATCTGATTACTGCTAAATGGAATCGTACAGCGCCGTCTTGTTCCGGCAAGGCGGCAATTCGGCGGACATCTGTAGGCTGCAGTATTCACTTATCATTTATGAAACTACATGCTCGGTGGCTACCTTGAAGATGATCTAACATCGTAAAAGTGGCAACGCATCTACATATTAACATAGCGTAAAACAGGAATGTAAGTATGTAAGGATAATGTAACGTATAATGTAAGGATGATCACCACCACCAATTTTTTTTTGTTTTCGACTATTTTTTTTTATTCATTCGGTAAGCCTCTACCGGACGCCGGCGAATCACGGTAAAAACAAGAAAGTAACGTAATGAAATGAACATTTTATTCGGCACTGAGTCAGCACACAAACAATTCATACAAAAAAACAAGATTAAATAAAAAATAATGAAAAAAGCACGTAACAGCGTAAGAATTATCATGGTTGAACAAGATTTATAGGATTTGGAGAAAGTTTGTTTGAGCATTTTATTTAGTCAGATTATTTTATAAGCTACCTAAGCGCTTGTTGCTAATGAGATGGGTGCCATTTTTCTTGGCTCACTATGATATGTTGTTTTCCCAGAAAATGAAGCTCTTCCTTACTGTCTTTCTATCGTAGTCTGCTACCGTTTACCTCTGCCATAAAAAAGAGGGAGTATACCTAAAATAATGTTAATTTTATCTATTATTTTAACCCAAGAAACACCAGGCCCACATCCGCTGTGTAAATAAAACTCATAAACCACATTATGCCACGGTGGGCCATTAATGAATGCGATCATATCGCATATAAATATTTTATCACCTATAAAATAAAGGGGATGTCCACTCTTACGAGTAAGTTCGGCTCGTATCAATTACTAACAACTTCATTAAAGTTACTGTCACGGCTTTAACTGGTGATTGTGGTCGTTTTATGGTTTCAGTTGCTGTTTGCTTGTTCTACTGGCAATGTGTAATAAACGAACGAACCGATGAAAAAAAGAAGAAAGAAAGAAAAACATTTATTCGGCGCAAAGCGCACGACGCGAAATGAACAGTGTTTTTAAAAAAGTGATAAACATATAAAACTATCTGTTGCTCGCGGCTCCGCCCGCGTCGCTTTTCAAGAAACCAGTGGAATCTCATGAAATCATGGTATGATCAGGCATCAGATTCCACAGGTACATTTTTTTGCTATAAAAACTATTCTATGTGTTAATCCAAGTTACCCTCTATGTGTGTGGCAAATTAGTATGAAGTGTGATGATGATATAATAATAAAAGACAAAACAGTATTTAAAAAAAAAAAAT